>OY735270.1:11211768-11765566 GCA_963457715.1 Argyresthia albistria | reverse complement strand
GAGGCCTATGCCCAACAGTGGGATGGTAACGGCTGATATGATGATGATGATAGAATGGCATTTCAAAGATGGCGGTCGTAGTTTTGTATTCTGGCATTTTTCTGTAAGTCTGTACGCAACTTAATCCAACGAATCTGTCAAAAAGCGTCAGTTCCACCTGTCACCGCAAGCTAACATATCGTTAGAAGCTGCACACGAGAGCGACTGGCGCCTCCGAGTATTTAGATGACGTGAAATGGCATGTCAGATATTAGTAAACTGGCGTTGTTGTTGTTGTGATGCCAAAGTTTCAAGTGGAATTTAAAAGGGTTGATAGTAATTTGCCAATATTAGAGGTCCCGTCTCCATGGAGAGGCTTGTCGCTCGGTAATCGATCACTGCGTGATGTAACTTGTTACTTATTGTATTAATAACTTGTAGACAAGCTTTTTGTGATGTTCTTAATAAAGTATTTGACAATAACAGCTAGTTTCATTAACTTTCATAAATAACCTCACTCGTGGCCGTCTGTCGAAATGACCCTGAATCGTGGGTCTATTTATCCTTACTGGTCCATTTTACTTATGTCATTTCTGGTGAAGGGAATTATGTGAACGAACTGACGAGATCTGATATAATTGAATGCTGAATGAATTAAATTAATTTAGAATTTTATATAATTATCATGAATGAGTTTTCGATTGATTTAACTTGTAACTTTTGGACAATTAAGGATAAATAGATTATACGTATTCATGGTTCAGAGTCGTTCTGTGTTCGCTAGTGGCATGGAGGGTGGTGGCGCACTCACTAATCATAAACACCTTAATTTTACTGTAAACCGCAATAACATGTATGCGCTTACTAAACTTAGGTAGTTGATTTGTGTGATTACAGTGATTAGAATTAATTAAATAAATTAGATCATAACAGCTAATCTTGAAACCATAAATAACTAGTATCATATTTTTCTCCACTCTATTTATTTAATACCTTTACTTAGAATGTGTCGTCTGCTGACATCACTAATATTTAGATTTGTAGCTAAATTAAACAAAAAGCGAGTTGCCAAATATAAACTTTACCTTTCAGAAACAGTCAGAAATAAACAAAGTCATATTCGATTAACTGCTTCTAAGAAAATTCATGCACACGTTATTAATTCCACAAGTCTGAGTTTTCGGATGCTCCCCCGACCTCAGACCTCAGACTGGAGCCGAGACGCTGGACTGGAAGCACCGCGTAGATTTAAACTTGCCTAGTAGGTACTCAGTGAAGTTCTTAGTCGTCGTGACAATAATGTGCGAGATGTGTAGAGACGATGGATGTACGTTGTGCATCAAAAAGTGTTCAGGAAAGTACATGATGTGGTTATTTAGTATAATTTCTTGATACACGCAAACGCGTTGTCAAAAATGGAATACAGAAAATGTCGGCCTCCCCTCGACATTCTAGAGCAGGAGGGAAAGAACTACAGAGCACTGGTAGGTACCTAGATCGCAGAGAAGTATTTCGGAAGAGAACAACAAATTGCGTCCTAAATCAAAAGTTTTTACAATTTAAAGCCCACTCGAGCCCCGCTGAGGGTCGAATGCCGACACGTGGGGGCTATCACCCGGTTTATGGCCCCAGTGCACACGGCACACACGGCACATGAGACACGGCATGCATGGCCACGGCACAGTCGGCCGGCGGCGCAATAAAATGCAGGACACAAATCAAACATGACTCATGGCTCCGGGTTCGTTCGGGTTGATACTACGGGGTAGAGTTTTACGCTTCCTTCGATGCGCCTTTTGTGTAATGTAATGCTTCTACAGATTGCAGTTGTTATCCAATCTCTTTTATTGATTCTAAAATACGCTTTTAGGGTTCCGATCCTTAAAAGGAAAAAGAAGGAACCCTTATAGGATCACTTCGTTGTCCGTCTGTCTGTCCGTCTGACAAGACCTTTTATATCGGGAACGCGAGGACGTATCAAGATGAAATTTATATCGATATAACAACAAACGGTCGTAGCGTTCGATTGCGTTGACCTAGAAGGTAGATATTTTCACAGCTATAGATAGGGCCTACAGACCTGAGCAATTGATATAAATAAATTTCAGCGTCCACGCGTTCCCGATATAAAAGGTCTTGAGTCAAGACTCTTGACAGACGAAGAACTCTGAAAATGATGCAGGTACGGTCCATTTTACAGTAACAGCACATTATTTTTGCACTTATCTAAGATCTTACGCTAAAAATCATCAAACTGTGCTAGGTTTCACAAAGCTAGTTTGTACCGAACGCCTCGTCCATTCCCGGCCACAAATCACCGGCGCTGCAGCCGCGCGCGTCCCATACACCCGCCTACTCCCGTGGATGCCTACACTCCGCCTAGCACACTACTATATACACACACACAGTGCCTCTACTCTGCGCTGCACTCTCTATGTTGACCAGTTTTATGCTGTTAGGAGTTAAGAATATCAGGTGGTTATGTGATTGCGAACAGGCTGCTTTTTGAGGGGACTGAACATTTTCTTGGGAGGTCGATGTCTCCTGTTTGAAAAACTAGACTTTTGACTAAGCAATCTGTATGATTTCATGGTCAATATTTTTTTTACTTTTTGGTTGATCGATTTAAATACGAAGCCACGCTGCGTCACTCGTCTTAATATTGTATGTCTCGTCATTTTACGCATATTGAATACGATTGCTAATCTACGGCATTCGTGGCCCGTTAGTTCATATGGCACTACTTAAGCTTTTAAAGCATCTCAGTAATTGTAGGCCTAAAAAACACACTATTAGGCAAGCTAGAGCTATGTCTGCATACAGGTTGTACTTACAGGGGGTGCGGTGCGGGGACGGGAGGGCGTCGTATGTTTCCGAACGTCCCCGTCGCAAATGTTGAGGATTTCAAGTTGGTTTGCATTTAAAAGTTGGCCGGCTGTTACAGAACAGCTTGTTGCATATTAATTTGTGGCGTTTAGGTTTAATTTAAACTTTTGCAGCAGCAAGTAATATTTCGCTGATTGAGTTATTTGTTGGTTGGCTCGGCTTGATAGTGTAAATGCATTGTCTAGGGCGAATCTAAATATCTGATAGTGATGGATGGTGTAAATACCTAGGTTTAAAACTGGCATTAGCCCTCGTTTTCACAATTTAGCCGACCTATTATTCCAACTCCAAAGGCAAAAACCCTACTTTTTCCTGAGAAATTGCAAAAGAAAAACAGCACGAAAAACTTAAAAGAGACACGCGACACGACCTACTTTACTTACAGACCGGAGCTTGCTTATGAAAAAACTGGTGCAGCGAGCCAACAATACGCATCTTGCTGATTGTAGCCCCCCTCTACCCCTCTCCTCCCCTCCCTGTAGAACAATGAGGATATCACCCCGCTCTGTGGTCCCAATAGCTTGCGTCACTGTGCGACAGTTACGATTACCAGTTAATAGCTCTCTACATTAAGGGATAGAGATTAGGTGCTAAATTCCATCAATGTGGATTCAGCGAGCTATCCCTGAGTTGCACGAAACGATTTTGAAATTTAAGGTTGTCACCTTACTGATGTAAGAGCGAGAATCTCAGAGCACTGTCATTTGTTTCTCATGCTAAGGATATGCTAAACTTTCAAAGTTTCATGCAACTCAGGGTATCTGAAACATGAAATAGAACTAGGTATGAGTATGCAGTTGCATGCAAGCATTCTTTTCGCGTTCCATTTTAACAATTTATTCCAAGTCGCTGCATTTGCTAAATAGCATATTATTTTTCTGCCGCAGCTGCACCCCGTAACTTGTTGCTGTTTATACAAGTGCAATCGCAGGAATTCTTACCCTATTACCACACACGCTCTCACCCTACGTTCATACTCATACTTCATACACTAGAGTCAACTCATACTTCATACACTAGAGTCAACGGGGAAGAATACGCAATAACATGTACCTATGTGGCAGACTCGAGGACACTAAAATCATGAAGTAGTCAAGACTGACGCTTAGGTATAGCTTTCTGTATGCCAAGCATCGTTTGCCGATCGTCCTACTGCAGTATACTGCGCTCAAAATCATGACAGGCCAGTAATATTTTTCAAATGTGGGACTTTTTGACCGCCCTTGAATTAAAAATAGATCTGTGCCTGAGCGGTATCCCATATCTACTGATGTACAGTTGCCGGAAATATTACTTTTTTTGTGATTTATTATGTCCTGGAATGTGATTTATTATGTCCTACAAAATAGGAAAACTACTATTTGTCCGGCAATATTTCTCCATAAGCACATTATGTTCCCCCAAATGGCAATATTGCCGGCAACGGCACATCAGCAAGTACATACAAGGCCGTCACTGCGAGTACGAGTAGTGCAATTCGGCAAATTGCTCGCGGCCGGCGCGGCGGGGAGCACAGAGCGCTTTATGGCGTGAAACGGCTGCAGCTTTAAAAATTCAATGCGTGTGATTTAGCTGGCCAAAATGGCTGTTTGGAATTTCAGCGGACGCTTTGGGGGAAATAAAAATTGTTTACAATTGATTATTTATTTGCAATACTGAAAAAATGTCCAAGCATAGTCTGGGTGGTGCTTCAAATGGCCGTGGAGCGTTGCCAAGAATGCTTGCATACAACCTGACACTAACATTCTAATCCAGTCCCCGGTACCCTATGTCTCAACAGTATAAGGCCTAGTATTGTAATGGTTTTCTGGTTTACCCTCCATAGGTATTTTGCATGTCAAGATGCCAGATAAAATCGTAATCCCTGGAGCATAGGGTCTGTATTCCAATGTTGTCTTGAAGGCTGTAGAGCGAAGCAGTTGCAAGGGTAATACATCGGATGGTTTATAGTGTCTGCAGTTCTACATTGAGTAATGCTGCATATTGTTCGAGGAAACAAGATCAATTGTTGTTCAGTGAATCGCAACGGGGCGGCTGCAGTCTCATAGAATCTACATTTTATTTAGATCCGGTTAAACCGGTGAAAGATGACGTCACGGGGAAACCTGCAGATCACAACTGTAAATGTTTGTTGGCTAGAGAAGGAGCATCACTGGTATCTCCAACTGTACTGCTGGAGGTCGCCTCCGCGAGAGGAATAGTAAGAGGAGTGCGTGACATATCTAACTTTTTCAATTTAAAGTTTGAAACGGAAAATTAAGTAAAGTTTTGAATTAAAAAAAAATTGTCTAAAATCGGTTCACGGACGATAAAATTTTTCGTGATAACGACTGTGACTGGCTCAGGCGGAACGTGGCAAGCGGAACGTGACACTTTCGTGCGTGCAGCCTGGGTTCATTGATTTATAAGACGTTATCACGTCAAAAAGTACACCAGTGATGTGAAATGATATAAATCAATTTAATGTGTCCGAAACCAGTAAAGACTTGCCTAAAAACATTAAATATCACTCAAGTCGATTTACGTCCATAATGCCCGGTTTCACCGACAGTTAGGGGACACTTAGCTCTTTTTTAGGGTTCCGTACCCGAAGGGTGCCAAACGGGACCCTATTACTGAGACTTCGCTGTCCGTCTGTCTGTCACCAGGCGTGTCTCATGAACCGCGGTAGCTAGACAGTTGAAATATTCACAGATGATGTATTTCTGTTGCCGCTATAACAACAAATACTAAAAAACAAAATAAATTTAATATTAAGGTGGGCTCTCATACAACTAACGTGTTTTTTTTTTGCGGTTTTTTATAGATAATTGTACGGAACTCTTCGTGAGCGAGTCCGACTCGCGCTTGGCCGGTTCTTATAGCAGTCTAGCGATTGTTCCGGAGGTCGGACCCTTGATTTTAGGGTGTCCCCTAGTAGCCTAGACCCTTAAACTTAGGTCAAAGCAAATCAACCACTAGGTGGCCCATGAAAAAATTAAAGAGTCCCCTAAATATAAGGGATTGTTGGTGAAATCGGGCGTTAGTGTACTAACAGCGCGTAGTAAACACGAAAATCATCTATCTACATCGCGCTTCGGTGTCGGGGTAGGGGGTCACGGTGTCACGTGACAGGTCGCGAGCGAGCCGACTTGCGGCATCAGCATCCAAGGGTCCAGCGGGTCGATTCTCGCGCCTTCGATATACGGATATCGGAATCTGTCAATATAGGTCTCGATATCAGAATATCGAAGGCGCGAGAATCATGCCACTGTAGCTGTGGGAAACCATAGATAGGAACATTATTTGATGTCTGAGAAACACTTGGAAAGGCGTTTATACTGTGATCATTTGTGGACGTGACTGTACCTCTGACACCTCGTATGAGATAGGGCATGGCGCTATGTATTTTAGTTTAAATAACTTGGCTATCAGGTATGTCTCTAGTATGTCTGGTCTTGGCTATCAGGTATGTCTCTGGATATCAACAACGAAAGAGTTTCTAGATCTATGATTTTTACGTGCTTCAACCTCACCAACATTTCATAGACCATAATTAGATTAGGTAAGATGATTATCAAGCTAATTTCAATACAAAAAGACACAAACACAATGTATTTACTGTATTACCTATTCGCTACTATACGGATAAAGCATAGCACTAAGCAATTAGCTGAGCCGGTTGATTTCTTGGCTTCCTGTACAGTGCACACCAGTGTCGCCCGACATCCCTATTCCCGTCTGTCCCGCTGCTCGTCCCGTCTCGTCTGTCCCGCTATTCGTCCCGCCCGCCCCATCCCCGTCGCTCGGTGTCGCTAAAAGCGTGCCTCTGATTACGGCGTCCTGTAATTATCGCTAATGCGCTGCGCCTGACTTTTCTTTTCACCACTTCTCCTAACCGACATTCACGGTGACACGGATTTTTGTGCCTTCGTTTTGTATAATGCTGCTCTATTTCTGGTTTTATGGTTGCCTTAGTCCCTTCTATACAGTTAGTAGTTCCATTTCCTTGGGGTCACAATAAAAGTACATACCACAAGGTGCAAATAATAATGATCTAGTTCTATAACGCCTGTTACCTTACCCCTTACCTGATAAAAGTCCTGACACCATGATACCTTTGCGTTGGATAAGGATTAGGATTACGAAATGTACTAAGTCTAGTCAGTATATTACCTACTTACAGTAATAGTTTAGCCGTATCAAGTTACACAGCAAGTATCTCACAAATGCTAAATATGTTAATTTTATCAAGTTAATGTTACACATGAAGATCACAAAGCCACGAGACGATCATAACAAGACCACTCAAAGCCTGTCATGTTATTAGCAATCTGCAAACAAGACAGACGTTATTATTCTCTTCAAAAGCAACTCGCAAGACATTCATGAATGCTTATTAACCCTTCTCTACCCTTTCACCCTTTACTTACTGTTCATGTTGGTTTTCATATTGCGTCAGATGTTATCTGTGTGTGCGTGCGGGCTGCATGCACGGACGCCCTTAAAAACTCACTGCTTTTTTAACCACCAGCTTAATATGATTTTGATTACTTTTGGTGCATATTTTATTTGTATTTATGTGGTTTATATTCCTTTCAGGTATGTACACCCTTGATTTCTCGTTTGGTAAGCGATTTCCACGTTGTTTTTGTTTGGCCGCTTGTTCGTTCGCCGACCGCTTTCGTCAGTATTTTGTTTGGCCGCTTGTTCGTTCGCTGACCGCTTTCGTCAGTATTTTCCTCAAATATTAGCGAACCAATTATGCTGGACTAAAAGAGATCTCGCGGTACTGTTGACTGAATGGAAAAGCGCCAGATTTTTATGACTATTTATAATTATAATGCGCTAAATGATGCTTTTTAGACGTTCAAACTTTTGGATAGTTAGCTGCATACTGTCGACTGTTTTTGAAATGAGACTAGCCGCTCTATCATCAGTTTTTAAAGGTACCTATGCCAGCCTATTATACCCTAAAGAGCTTATTACATTACGCTGTCGGCAGGGCACGATTTGAAGACGTCTCACTCATGATGGAACGACTAGAAAGAGACAGTGAGTCAGACAGGGCCCTGCCGACAGCGTAATGTAATAAGCTCTTTAAATGAAGGCACGGCCTAATCTTTGTATTCCGTGCCTGCCATCAATTCTACATCAATAAGGGAGAGCGTTCCCAGGTAAGTATGTAGCGGGGCGCTCCCGTGACCCACTGTACCGACACCGCACCGGTACGGAACCCGGCGGCGCATTCCTGAGTAGAGTTCCGCACTCAGCGAGATTAAACCAGACCGACAAGAGACGCGGACTGATGGACGATTTAAAACTACCCGCAGAGAAACGTAAATAATTTAAGTACTAACAGACGTACCCTCGATTTCCTCGGTTTGCGCTGAGTTGTAAAGAACCACAAAAAGGATTTCTCTTTACATTTGGTTGCATACATTAAATTTCTAAGATTAGTATAAGTAGTTGAGAAACTTTTAAAATTATTCTAAAAGGTTGACCTGGAGTAAACAAAACAGCACTATAAATTCCTATGATATGATGTGCTGTGCAGGACAATGCTATGCCGAAGCCAAAAAGATCAACAACAATCGTCTAGGTAGCATGTCAAATATCGCCGAATCTATCTGGCCGATCCCCTCCCCGCGTTGTCTCTCGGACACATCGGTCCCCGCGCGGTCCCCTGGCAGAGTCCCCTGGGCTACATCAGCGTCCGATGTCCTCTCGCTATCAATGTTGCTTGTAGTTTGTCACACTGTAGATACTTATACTTGCGCCGCGGGGCTTACACCATTCTGTTGTCTGTTGTGGGACGAGGGGTGGGCTGGGCGGGTGTCACAATGAAGAAACAATATTGGGGGAGATGTCTAATCTTTCGACCGTTTATATTGTTATCGACAGATGACTGATATTTGACCGCCTATATCTGGGTGATTACCACTGCATCGTTCAGTGCAGTAATATTATTCACCCACAAGCCATGCCAGTTGGTTTCTCGGGATTTATTTCTTCTGATCTATGTTTACAAACTTCGTACGATAATACCTATTTTCAGGGGCCATTATCGCGGCTCACGTAGTCTACATAATCTACAAGTTACGCGTTCAGCTAATAGTGAGTTGTTTAGTCGGGAACCGCAAAGTTTAGTAAACTCTCTGTAATAGTCTACTGTTTGTTACTATACTGTTGTGCCGTGAGAGTGTCGAGTGCGCAATTAAACACCTGAACTTGTGTAGCTTTCAGCTTTCCGCGCTGCGGGCCGCGACATCCGGGAACGAGAAAGCTGCACTTGTTTGCTTTAAATAAATAAATAATTTATTTCCAGACATATAGTCCAATAAATCCAATAGAAACATGAGATTTTAAGTAAAATACAAAATAAAATGTCAATGATAAAATAATAGAAACATAAAACAAAAAATTAAAAATTAAAAAATAACTACATTAAGTCATCGGTAAGATATTTGAATTTTAAATTATTTGAAATGGTTAGGAATTTCCACATGTTTCCAATGTTTATCTAATAGGTAATGTATGGCGTACGAAAGTTAACAGATTTTTGTAGAGTTATTTTAATCTTTTGACTTTGGACAACTACAATTTGGAATCTTCTATAGGTGCCGCCATCCACAATGACGCGTGGCGTGACGTATAGTTATTTGCATCTTTCTCTTTCATCGGGGCACGCTGCTGAAAGACAAAGATGCAAATAGCTACGTCACGCGTCATCGTGGATGGCGGCACCTATATACTTAATGGCATATTTTTCCATTGGACTTGTACTTCTCAGCGGATTCCAAGCATTGCCTCTTGGTTCTCTCCAGCAGCTATTCTCCCTGAGTAAGGACTGCTCGAGCATTCGCCAAGTGGAGGTTAAACCGAAATTAAACTTTAGATTTATAGTGAGCCTCCTGCGCGCGTAACGGCTTAGCACCCGACAAACGACAACCTGATCCATTACACTTGCCGCGCGAATACAGATCTAAATGCGTATTGTTTAAGTGCGATAGAAGATTACGGATATCGTGGTGTTCTACTGCTACTGTTACTGTAGGCAATAAGCCAAACTCATAACTTGTTTCACATTCTCTCGGTAACAATTAGACTGTATACAAGGTGTGAATGAATTGAAGCAAAATGAGAAACTACTTTGTTACGGACATTTTGAGCAACTTTCATTATGAAACCGATTTGGTCAGAGCAATTTTATTTTTCACTTCTCGATACAAATCACTGGCTGATCCACTCAGGCCAAAATGTACTGGGAAATGAAAAATAAAGTTGGTCGGTGTGGTTCGGTCGGTTCATAATGAAAGTTGCTCAGAATGATGTCTCTAACAAAGTAAGTAGTTTCTCATTTTGCTTTAATTCATTTACATCTTGAATATATTTTGACTTCAGATTAGTAATATAGGTATTAGCAAAGTAAAGCTTTGAATAAATAAAGGTTAGTAACTGATAAATCAGACAGACTGGCTCCCAGTAAATGCAAAGAGAAAGCGTGGCCGACCCAGGAAGAGATGGAGTGATGAGTTGGCTCTATGGGATAAAGAGTGGGAGGAGACCGCTCAGGATCGAATGGAGTGGAAGAGGGAGAGAGAGGCCTTTGCCCAGCAGTGGGATATTACAGGCTCATAAAAAATAAAAATAAAAAACTGATAAATCGTACTGAGTAACTCAGTATGACAGCTTTATAAAGCTTTTTTCACGAAATGTTGTTTATTAGTTTATTATGTTATTATATGTAAGAGGCAATATCGTAAAGATTATGGTCGTAATTGCATTAAAGTGATAATAAGTGACAGAAAACAGTGAATTATTGAATATCGGCGTCCCCGTACTAACATGGTGAGGGGTAACAAGATGACATTACCCACAGACAGACGTGATCACGTGATGTTTGTGAACCTGTCTATTTCTCAACCTTCGGGGTCTAACAAGTCCAGCTTCTGCATGATACATCAGATACATGGATGTGCGCAGAGGCTTATTTTTCCTCCAAAAACTCTTGTTGAATCCTTGATTTAGAGTTGAATCTTGAATTCTTGTTGAATCCATGGTAAACAATTATGCCAGGTTCTTCTTCTGGATTCATTTCCTTACTGATGTGCATGTTCTTTTTCATTTGTTTTTCACTAAGATTTATCGGTTTTTCTGTAGAAATGCGCTACAAATTGATAACTGAGTATCTCGCCAATACAACTTATAAATGTAATCGTACAGTACTCGCTACCTGCACAGGTCGTCTACCGGTCGGTAGTGTGCTCGACAGTAGAGCACACTCGACTCGACACACGTCGACTCTGTCTAGTTGTTCATGTCTGCTGCGACTAACGACTGTCTGCGGCTTTGCCCGCGGCTTTACGTGCGCAGATTTGTGCTTTGAAACACGACGCACAAGCCGAGAGGCACGCTACCCCGGCCCTGGGAGAATATGCTGATTTGTTAAGCAAAATCTTCGTAAAAATCTTTTTATAACGGGAAAGGGTATTCACTGTTGAAAAGATAAATAAATATCCTCCCGGAAGAGACATAAAAGCTTTCATTTCCGCCCGCGGCTCTACTGTTTGACTTATAAAAAGGTGGAAAACGAATTGTCTGTGAGAATAGAATATCGTTTTGCGATATTCCGTGGAAGCTAATTGAAGTTGCGCAAGTATTGATAACAAAGCCGCGGGAATGAGTATGATTAATGGCTGCACTTGTAAAGCTCGAGCTTGGAAAGCTCTGCGGAATTTTTCGCAATTTTGATTTATGTGTTTAAAGCGTTTAGTTTGTGATAAATCTGCGTTTTTCGGTTCCCCTCGTACGAGTTTATTGCCTGTGCGCACCTTCCGCGGTATTCTTCTACAATCTGCAAAAAATATGACCAACAACTATTGTTAATTACTGATAGTTAGTAAGCGGATTTATATTTAATTGATTCTGTTTGATGAGACAGAACTGTATCGGATGGCCAACGTCCGTCGTCGTTGTGAAATATTTAGTAAGTAGATACATGACCAGACCAACGGCCGCAGCTATAGAGAAGAGGCCTATGCCCAGCAGTGAGTTGTGTGACCGAGTGTGATGACGTAATGACTGGGCATCTCGTCTACTTCTTGGATTTCACTTCCATACCACAATTCTACAGGTACTATATTATAATGTTCGTCTCGCAACGTCGCATCCATTACACGCGCGACTCAAATCTGGACAAATATGAGGTGTATAACTGTATATCATCAATCTTGCGTCCCGCGGGGCTGGCAGGCGGCAGGGCGTTACTCACCACGCCGCCTTATCGCCGCGGCTCCATATATCATGCGAGGAATATGAACTTGCAGCTTTTCGTCGCGACATTCCATTTGAGGGAGGTTTGTGCGATTGCTTATCGGCGCCGGCTCAGAAGCGCCGAAGTACTGGGGATAGTGTAGCGGAAGATCAATCAACTATAATTGTCTGTTGATAGATTTGGTGATGTTCCACCACCCTCCTGGGGTCTTGATGCCAATCTAAAATTTGTACCAGCCCCTCACAAAAAGCTTAATTAAATTTTTAATATACTGTAAAATGGTAAACCCAGTCAGAGAATCACGTTTCGGTATAGTCACGCTCTGCCTTTACACCTGTGCTCGTCGTATTTTTTCATTAAAACCCGGAGCACATCCAGAATTCCAGATATCACCCACACAAATAAAATAATAAAAAACTCCCATTAACGCGCGCCGTCAATGAAACTGCGGGGACATTGAAAACCTTCGGAAAAGTCAGCCTGAGAGGGGAAACTGGGGAACGTATGAGCTAGAGGGGGATGGGAGAGATTTCCCTTTCGTTGGGCGGCTGGTGCGGCAGTGAAGCCAGGCGCCCCGCGACCGCAGGGCGGGCGGCGTCTTTAACGCGCCATCTCTCATAGTGTTAACTAAATCTTCGAAGTGTTTTCAGTGTTTTCGTGAAGTGTTTCTTGTGCATTACAGAGTTGCTGAGTGAATCCTAGCGTGGGGTTCACACTCAGCTCGGAGGTATGCTAATTTGGAAGTTTTAATAAAGATTATGCAAATTTTGTTTGCGGTTATTGTTAACTGTATTTCAAAGTTACTTATAATGGTTTCTAAAATGCATCAATTTGAATTACGGTGGGATTGCAAATCCCTTCTAAGCTCATCCGGCCGCCGCGCGCCGAGATAGTAATTGACTAAACTTATTTAAAGTAAGTATTTTAATCATTATCTTGGTTTTCCGCTCTGACGGCCCCACTGTCGTGTAGTGATGCAGCAACTTTGCTTACACAACACAGTTTAATATACTCAAGAAGTTAATGTTAACGTTAATGTAACTATTTTTCGGTTTTTAACCCTCGGCGGTTTTATACATCGGGCGCTATGATGAACCGTTTCATTTCAGTAAAATACTTTTGTGACCTTCATCAATGTAATACCACATCATCACACACATGGTCCTTCATGTTCCTAGCCTGTTACCTTCCGCGAGAGTACAGAGCAAAGGATTGCGTTAATCTGAGCTGCAGAGTATACCCGCTGGAGCACGCTTCGCCCTTGACCGGCACCTTGCGAGAGCACTTCAACACTCCAGCTTATGTTGATGGGACGTCTTTTCACTATCTTTTTCAATAATAGGCTTACATGCCGGGTAATATGCTCATGCAGCCGGATAATATACTTTCACGCCACGATCACAGGTGCTATGGGTAACTTTATTCCATTGATACTGCACTGATTTGTTTTCATTGCTGTATGTCTCTATCTGTGGTTCTTTCCCGGTATTTTTCGATACGATCGACCGTGAAACAGAAACCCGCATATCGTCGCGTCTCGTTAGAAGCTGTCAACTGTTCGAACCGACAGCCACAGGCTTCAACCACTACCTGCCTTCCTACAACCTACATGCATGTTTTATTTACTTATTTACCTACGACATGTGTGCGACAGGCATTGCTAGTTACCACCGGGTATTTACCCACAACCGCAGGTCACCTGTGAGCTCAACCGTTTGAGGATAACGTCATTGGGTGTTTAGTCTTGCGTATGTATACGTATCAGAACGTAGAATGGTGTGAATGTTTGGTGCAATGTCTAAGTCTAAGTAATATGAATAGCCGTTGACAAGTACAAGTCTGAAATAATATTTATCTAGGATACTCAATCACCTTTTCGAGCAGAAAGTTTAACTTTTTGTCTATCAAATATCAAAAGATTGCTACCCAAGAATATAAAATATCAAATCGAATTATGCTTTCTTGTTCCTAGATTATTATTTCCGAGTCTCCCCTCTAGTAGCTCGGCTTATGATCGTTTCGATCTTCTGACCCTAGTTGAAGTTCTACAAGACTCGTTTTGCACCCCGCGGAGCCCTGCGGAGCCTCATGTCGCGGGGGGTGAAGACCCTCCGATTAGGACACTTTTATTATAGCATAGGGAGTTTCTCTCCACTGTCATCTTATATAATATGTTATCTTATATCATATGTTATCTTATATCATATGTTATCTTATATCATATGTTATCTTATATCATAATATGTTATCTTATATCATATGTTTGTCCGACGCAGGTGCGAGTGTACAAACACAATGATTCCTTCGCTTTTACTCTCTACGGTAGTAGAAATTGTGTGTACTTTACTCGTGTATTTTGTGTCCCTTTGGTATGTGACACACGTGGTATGTTGCGGTTTAGTTTCGGATCCCCTTACTGCTTAAGAAAACAGGGTCGCTGTTGGTAGGTTTAGTTTGCCTTTGTTGAAAGATAATTCTTGAGTATTTAAGTTGGATTAAACCTTGACACATGATATGACATGTATATGTAGAAAGGCAGTTGCAGCCATACCCTGAGCATCTTGAACATTCCTTAACTTTTTAGAAATTCATTAATTTTAATTAAATCTCTCATAATTTGCAACTAAGTAAAGCATAGTAGATGAAAACAACGTATGCTCGTTAATAAAAAAGGAACATGTCGTATTAAAAGGTTTTGATCTCTCATCTTAAACAGCATGTTTAAGATGGTTTTAAAATGTTTTATTTTATTATTGTATGTATTTATTTTTATTTAATAATGTCACTTGCATATTTTAATACTAAAAGCTGTAAGGTTTACCTGAATATATAAATAAACAGTAGTGTAGGGATATATTTGGCATCATAGATTTGGTATGATTAAAAACAGGATCAATATAATGTTAAATTACCTGATATTTTGTCTAAAAAATAATTAACCAGCTTTTCCAAACATCTCATCAAATATTCAAAATTCAAATCAACTGTTCGAAAATGACTCACGATTGCAAGAGAATGTTTCTTTGGATGACCATTACCCCTACTTTTTGGAACGTCATCACGAGGTCACGTCGTCGCCTCCCTTGAGATGGCGGCGTTACAAGGTCACGGACGCTCGCACACTGGAAGGCTTCATTTCATTACCGCTTTATCTTTATGACGGCTCTTTTTGGGATCTTGCGGGAATGATATAGAAATTGGAATTTAGAAATGTTTAACTTTTTATGATATTATCTTAATTTATGTTTAATTTGTGCAAATACATGCAATCGTCATCGCATATCTTACCTTGATATTAATTGCTGAAAATGGACACATCTGACAGACATGAAGATTACTTTTTGAGAAGGCACCGAAGATATACGTGGGTAAATGGAGAAAGTTTAATATCAACTAAAAAAGCGATTTAACTTTGAGGCTCCCGTTTATTAATCCCAAAAGAAAATTCTTACACAATTTCTGGTTCGGTGTTGCCACATCACTCAGCTCAGCTCTCATCAGAAGAGGCCCAGGGGTCCAGGAGAGCGGCGCGGGACCCGACAGGGGTGAGGGGGGGTTCGACCTCCTGTGTGTGCTACCACAAACTTCTGCTACTTCTCTTTTTATGACTTACTCCTGAAATTGCAAAACGAACTGAGTTTTATTATTATTTGTCGGTTCTTTATTACCCAATTATCTTGATAAACATTCAGAAACATAGCAGCTCGCATATTGAACGTAGGCTTACGTAATTCGAGAAAGCTCGTAATTCGAGAAAGCTCAGTCATAAAAATCTGTTCTCTCTCATCAACGCGCGGCATTATCTGACCTGCCCAGTTACAAGACACTGAAACTTTGATAAGCTTCGCCTGGGCATAAAAACTTTCTCATCAGACTTCAACACTTCTGCTGTTGCTAGTAGGACATCTTGCTAGTCAAATAAACTTCTTCTTGAACTCAACCTAAGATAGTATTAAACTGAGAGATTTTATAAAGTTACTCACCCAACCAAGTAGTGACGCCAGCTTTTCTGAGACTACCTGTATTTATGGAGTTTCACTTAGCAAATAATGATCCCAACAAAACATGCATATGCATATACAAAAACGCCAGTCTCGCAGCCTGCGCAGTTTATTCTACCGTAAAAAGTTGTGAGATCTAATTTTAAACCAAGTCGGTTAATTTAACCAGTATCTGTGTATGGTAGAATCTTTCCAACAACTTTATTATCGTATACTGTTAAGTACCTACCTAATTAGTTAACTAATAACATTTATAGTGATCGGATCAATATAAGACATCTTTATTTCTTCAATAATAATTAGAATGACTTGGCAATCGCACGTACACTGAGAAAAATTTTGGCTCACAAAGGTCAATTTTAGCGTTGTCGATTTTTTATTGTTTGTGGGACAAAATATTTTGTTAAAGCTCATAAGTTCATTTATCTACAGACGCAATGTTTTTATTGTGAGACTCATTTTTGAGCCACACACAACTTGACTTTTGTCAAATTAAATTTATCTAAACTTTATTGTTACCATGACAGCAATACTTTGAGAAGCCATTAAAGGAAAACATTGTTAGAGGCTAACAAAGTTTAATGTAAAGAACTTGACAATATCTTTGTTGTTGTGAGAACATAACTTTGAATTTGACAAACTTAAAGTTAAAGAACCTGTTAACGTTTAATTTGTTATCGACGTATCGGCAAATTATACATAAAGAACTCGACAACATGCCGCGGGGCGGGGTACGAAGGACTTGCAGGGGGGGAGGTTTGACCTTGTCACAGCAACCAAGGCGCGCGCACGCAGCACGCCGCGCCGTGCCGTGAGCCATCAGTCGTCTTCCGATTGCGAATCAATGTGCACCGTGTTGATTCCACCACGCAGGGGAGTGAGTTGAGTGTATAAAATAAAATGGAGTTGTTCTTAGTGGGTGCCGGGCTGCCACACTTGATGGAGACTATGTTAGGTAAGTATTTACCTATCTGTACTTAGGGTATTACTTTGATTTCCGTGATGGCGTCGGTAAGTAGGGTACATAGGTACTAGTACTTGGGCAGGGCGTTCAGTACGCTGCTTACTTAGGTATCTTGCAAACAGAAAGCAATCGACAAAATTTAGCAATTTCAGGGTCAGAGTGTCGTGAAGCCCTTGTAATTTTTTTAAAAGCTAGCATATGTCATATTCTTATATCAAGGGCTGAAGTGTCTGGTGCAGTCGTTGTTGGCTATTTCTGCGACAAACCAAATCACCGGCCTGCTAGGTACCACATAATATTATTATAGTATCTGTGGTACCACATAACTTGAGGGGTACATGTAGTAGGTATAAAACCTTCATGTTGCCAGAAATAAAAACTAATTATTTTTGTCTAAATTACTTTCAGCTGAGGGGCTGTCACCGAGAAGGCAGAATCCAGTACATCTGACCGAACAATATTAGAGCTGCTGGAATTAGCTTCTGGTAAGTAAACTTTTTGACCAAATAATTGTGTAAATCATCATATCAGCCACAAGATATCCACTGTTTTAAAGTTATTTATGAAAAAAGATGAAAATTTACCACTTCCCCTACATTATCTTAGAAACTATTGAGACAAAAAATAAATCTTAAGTATTAGATTATGGACAAGACTGCATTATCAACAGATGTAGGGTTATATTTATTATGAAAAACAAGACAATATTAATAATACTGGAGGGAGGCTAGATAAAATAATTGAGTCTGTATTTATTTTACAGCTGGTGAAGAACAAGCAAATGTAGCTGCACTACTGGCGATCGTCGCTCTCCTACGTCAGATGCACACCGTCACCGGGACGTTAAAAAGAAATTGTAGAGGCTGACTAGGGAGGAAACAAGGAACGGCTTACTGGCACGATTACGAACAAGGAACGGCTTTCTTTCTGAACATTATTGGAATGATTTAATAAATGAACATGATCGTCTAACTAAGTAAATCTTTTATTCAATATTTTTACCCATTTTTTAGGTAGAGGGCAGACTAATTTTTGATGTTCGGAAATTATGTGTGCTTATAATTATTTTTGTTACAGCTACAGTATGTTGTTAAGTTTGTAAAACTTTTTATCATAACATTTAGCTATCTATTCTAGCAAACCAGTTGTTGCTATCTTATCAATTGTCACTTGCCCTTCATGCCGTGTACTTCAACTGTGTACAGTCAGCTTCAGGTATATATATATCAGCTTTAATGCTTAGATATAGATGTAAAGAGTCTGGATGTATCTGAACTCTTTAAATACTACTGGCCTGCGCTTCGAGCTGTCATGTCATTGGACTTGACAGCTATCAGCTAAATACGAATATGGTGATGTCGTGATGATTGTACAGAATAATAAATAAATAAAATAAGATGGAAAGGAATAGACTTTAAATGTCGTTTCTTTGATTACAGGTGAGAATGTGAATTTAGTTTTACTTATAAGAGATTTTATGTTATCTTTGAAAACCTATAAAATAAACCTTTGATTACAGATACAGAGAAACACGTTTCAGTTTTATTTATCCATAAGACTTATTATAAAACGACATTTTTGTCTCAATAACGCTGAAAATGGAGAAACTTCGTTTTGAGTTTACGCTACTACCAAGCGAAGATGGAAAATCTAATATTTACGGTATAACCTCAATATCGACAAGTGATGGTAAGAAATATGTTATACCGGAAGAATTACGTCCTGCTGCTCTGCATAAAGACATTGTAGGGACAAACACATTTGCTAAGGTAAAAAAAAGCTTAGTAAAAAGATACCAAATGCGAAAGGTATGGATCACTCTAAGCGAGGAACTTAAGAATACGTACTTAGATGGGGATGGTAATCTGCAGTTTGACGGTCAGTTTCTAGAAGAATTTACTGAAGAGGAGCTTGTGACAGCACAAAAAAATGAAAGTAGTACAAAAGACGAAACTACATTAGAAAAACTGCTTGAAAAACTGATAGAGAAAACAAAAGAAAATAGACCGCAGAACTTGAAAAATGTTGCTGAACGGTTTATACTTGAAAAATTTACAAGTAAAAACATGAATGCGAAGCAGTGGATTACTTTCTTTGAACAAGAATGTGAACGCTTTGAGGTGCAGACCGATGAAAGGAAAATTGAATTGTTAAGGCTGTTTATGGAGGAGAGTGGTGCAGACTGGTACAGTTCTATGATGATAAAATTTACTATTAACGCAGAATGGTCAACTTGGAAAAATGATTTTTGCGAGACATTTGCGAACAAGGGATGGAGTCTTGTTACCAACGCATTGTCATTTAAATACAAAGATGGCTCATTAATCGACTATGCTATTAAAAAAGAAAAACTACTGTTGGAAATGAGAAGATGCATGGATACCAGCACCATGGTGGACCTGATTGCGGCTGGTTTACCAGAATTCATACTTAACAAGATAGACAGAGAAGCGATAGTGGACACAGTGAGTTTGTTTAAGGAGGTGAGAAAACATGAACATACGATTACTAAGAAAAATTACGTGCCTAAGAATAAATACGGAAATGTGAAAGAGAATAACAAAAATGAGGAACGTTTTCCATGTAAGATATGTGAAAGATTAAATAAAGGTATGCGTTACCACCCAGAAGATACATGCTGGTTCAAAGTAAGACAAGATAATAAAGTCTTTACCAGAGATATTAGACACGTCAATAATACAAGGATAGAAGCTGAGTTAAATGAGACCGATCAAAAAAACGATTAGCAACACCATTAATAAAAATAAAAATACTATTGAACGATGTCTTAGAGGTATATGGGGTTTATGATTCAGGTTCAAATATTTCTCTAGTAAATTCTAAACTACTGAGACTAAAAGGAGAAGGACATTATAAGAATGAAACAAACCTCATAACAATTAATGGTGTTAGCAAGACAAGTGGTTTGACAACTTTAAAAATTAAAATTTTTGACATGGAAAAATACGAAGACATATTCATAATTGATGAAAAAAATTTCAACTACGACTTTTTGATCGGATTAGACTTAATAAAAACATTCCAGTTAATACAAGATGAAACGTTAAAAATTGGACAAAAACAAGATAAGGAAAATAAAGATGCATGTACAAATACAGAAGCAAATAAAAAGACGGAGGGAGAGGAAGATAAAAGTACATTAGAAGAAATAAATATAAACTTTAATGAACATGTGATAGAAGAAAATTTTAACATAGTAGTGAATCATTTGGAAGAAGATGAAAAGACACAAATAGATAACTTGATAGAAAAATACAAATCAGTTTTTGCAAAGAACAAATATGACGTGGGCAAGGTTAATGGATATGAAGCACGGATAGACCTTACAGTTGATAGATATTGCAGCAAAAGACCTTATAGGTGTACGATTGAAGATAAAAAAGAAATAGAAGAACAAATAGGAAAACTTTTAGATCATGAAATGATAGAAGAATCATATAGTCCGTTTGCTGCGCCTGTAACTTTAGCATTTAAAAAGGAAGATAACAAAAGGTCAAGACTATGCATAGATTTTAGGGATCTGAATAAAATTGTAGTACCTCAAGCTCAACCATTTCCATTAATAGATGATCTGGTGACGAAGACAAGGAATTGCAAGTATTTTTCGACCCTTGATATAAACTCTGCATTTTGGTCAATTCCTCTACGAGTTGAGGACCGAAAAAAGACAGGATTTGTAACCCAAGATGGACACTACCAATGGACATGCCTACCCTTTGGATTAAAGACATCACCGGCTATATTTCAGAGAATTCTAAGTAATATACTAAGAAAATATAAATTAACTGATTTTGCAGTTAATTATATAGACGATATACTCATATTTTCGAAAAGTTTTGATGACCACCTGCAACAGTTATCATTATTACTAGAAGCAATTTCAAAAGAAGGATTTCGAATGAAATTTACAAAATGTACATTTGCAGCAGATTCGGTAAAATACTTGGGACATGTCATAGGAAACAACTCAGTAAAACCATTGAAAGACAACTTGATTTCAATACAAAATTTTCCTATACCTAAAACACAGAAAAATGTAAGACAGTTTTTAGGAAAAATAAATTTTTATCATGAGTACATCCCAAAAAGCGCAATAATTTTAGATCCGTTGCATAATTTGCTCAGAAAGAACCAAAAATTTGTTTGGTCCGAAGAATGTCAAAATACCTTTGAAATTATAAAGCAACTATTATGCACTCAACCAGTTCTGGAGATTTATGATAAAGACTTACCGATAAATATTTACACCGATGCATCTTTAGAAGGTGTTGGAGCAATACTGAAACAAATACAACCTGATGGAAAAGAAAAACCGGTGGCTTACTTTTCAAAAAAATTAAATGGAGCACAAAAGAAAAAGAAAGCTATATACTTGGAATGTCTTGCTATTGCAGAAGCAGTAAGATATTGGCAATATTGGTTAATCGGAAAATCATTCACGGTTTATTCAGACCACAAACCACTTGAAAATATGAATTTGAAAGCAAGGACTGACGAAGAATTAGGAGATATGACATACTACTTGTCACAATATGATTTTAGAATCAAATACGCACCTGGAAAGCAGAATTTAGAAGCGGACTGCTTAAGTAGAAATCCTGTCTTAGACTCAAATTCAAATGAATATGAACAATTAAAAGTAGTAAACTTACTTAAACTAGAAGACATAATATTAGACCAAATTAGTAATGAAGAATTACAGAACAAAAAAGAAAAATTGATTGAGAAACAACAAATCTACTTTAAAAAAGTAAGAAGAAGAAAAAAAATATGAAATGGAAGATGATGGAGATGATTGAACGAAAATTCTCTAAAGAATTTTCTTTCCTTGGTGGGGAGATGTAAAGAGTCTGGATGTATCTGAACTCTTTAAATACTACTGGCCTGCGCTTCGAGCTGTCATGTCATTGGACTTGACAGCTATCAGCTAAATACGAATATGGTGATGTCGTGATGATTGTACAGAATAATAAATAAATAAAATAAGATGGAAAGGAATAGACTTTAAATGTCGTTTCTTTGATTACAGGTGAGAATGTGAATTTAGTTTTACTTATAAGAGATTTTATGTTATCTTTGAAAACCTATAAAATAAACCTTTGATTACAGATACAGAGAAACACGTTTCAGTTTTATTTATCCATAAGACTTATTATATAGATATATCTGATGCTGCCTGTACGCAACAGTTTAAAAGCACGGCCTGAAGGAAGAGCGACCATTGATAGGGTAGCAACAACTAGTTTGTTGGAATAGCTAACTAAATGCTGTGCAAAAGAGTTGTTAACTTAACAACGTACTGTTGCCATGACAGCAATATTTAGTTTGCTAGCACATTAACAAGTAGTTTGCCAACCTTACAAAGTAAAGTAAATAGAAAAACAAAGTTCTATCTGAGAATAAATACGACGACAAAGTTTAGTTCAGGAAACATTGCTTAAATAACAACATTAGGTTCGTGCTTCACAATGTTCGGCCGAACACATTGCTACACTGACACAACTAAGCTGTTAAATTAGCAATATTTCTGTTGTTACAGTGACAACATTAGGGTCATGTCTCACAATGTTGAGCCAAACACATTGCTATACTGACACAGCTCTGCTGTTACCTACACAATATTTATGTTGTGAGAGTGACAACATTAGGATAGCGTCTCACAATGTTCGGCCGAACACATTGCTACACTGACACAGCTCTGCTGTTACCCAGACAATACTTATGTTGTTAGAGTGTCAATTTTAGATCTGTGACTCACAATGTATGTTTTGACTCTATGACAACGTTGGAAACATTGTCACTGTAACTTGTATTTCCAACAATGGTTAAAGTTGTTAAGGAATGTTGTTATAACGACAATAAACTGGCGACAATAAAAACGTTGAGTCAAAGGCAAAGTTCCTATGTGGGTTGTATAGCGTTTACGTTTTATTGTTGGATTGACAATAATTTTTTCTCAGTGTAGAAAAGTTGTCGACTATTATAGTCCTATAATAGGACCGTGTGTGCAACGTAATGTACCTATTGCTCTCGCTCCGAAATAATTCGTTGTTTTCTTATTAGTTAAGTTTATCTTTATTTAGAGATATGTTGTGTTGAGTAATAATATTCATTTGTGCTCTGGGTGCTATAGAGTGGTCAGTTGAGCGCGATTGCCAAGTTATTCTAATTATTATTGAAGAAATAAAGATGTCTTATATTGATCCGATCACTATAAATGTTATTAGTTAACTAATTAGGTAGGTACTTAACAGTATACGATAATAAAGTTGTTGGAAAGATTCTACCATACACAGATACTGGTTAAATTAACCGACTTGGTTTAAAATTAGATCTCACAACTTTTTACGGTAGAATAAACTGCGCAGGCTGCGAGACTGGCGTTTTTGTATATGCATATGCATGTTTTGTTGGGATCTCATTTCTTTTTGTAAGTAACTTTCCTTTTTTTCTTTTCGGGTACTATTTCTTGTGCGTTAGCTACCGACTTTCTCAAAGCCCACTCCCTATCTCTATGGGCTCTTCTCTGTGGCTTTGATGTTACGATTTGTGACAAGTCTGGGCGGTGAATTATATAAATATAAATCATACCTCAAACCAAACCATACCGCGATTCAGGAAATGCACACCTACACTCAGAGAAAAATCGGCTGACAAAGCGACAATAAATGCTTTGTTAGGTAAGTGCATCGTCGCTGCAGCTATAGGCCCATAGTGCCTGTGACATCTTTTTTATTGTTGAAATTGTTTTTTTATTTCAGCTAAAGACACGTAGATACGGTAACTATGTTAAAAATATTTAAACGGGATAACTACGGCACGTTGCCAACTTATCACCTATTATGAAGTGATGTTGTAGCAAAGTTTAATCTATCAAAATAGGCGTTGTTACTATGGCTAGTTGTGTTATTGATACGGCTAAGTGTGTTTTTGATGCGGCAGTAACTCAAAGTACTTGTTCGTCGCAAGCGCAAACCTTTTCTCTGACTCTGCCAGTTTCAACGTGAATTTCGTGCAAAGAACACCTGTGTTTGTGCTCGTGCCGTCGTCGTGCGTGAAGAAATATGGATTTGCAGAAAATTTAAGCACCAAGCAGTCATCAGCTAATTTGTATGGAGAAGTGGAAAATAAAGATGCTCCGATCAAATCGGTTTCACAGTAAAAGTTGTCAGGATAATGTCTCCTACTCCCCAAAAAGTGTTTTCACTTGATACACCAAACACTCGGTATTAAATATTTTGTTCTTTGTTGTAATCCTAGTGTGACTCGAGTAGAGATTAATATACCATACTTTTGATAGAAATGTCTTCGTTTTTTCTTTTAGGATTCTCAAATACCGCTATCCTCTTTATCATATCTTGTGCTATGCTACCCGAGTAATGTAACATTGTAGGTTTTGATCCCTTCACTTTGTAAATGGTACACTGAAAAAATTATATATTCCCCGAAGCTTCTGTGCCTTTATTATTAGAGGTATGCGTACTTTGACCGGAGTTCTCTATGTATGCACCATACGCATGTATGGTGTTTGGTGTACAAAATAAGCATATTTCAGGGTACGCATGCTCCTGGAATAATAGGCAGTAGCTTCGTGGAGTATATAATTTTTGTTCATGGTGTACCATTAACAAAGTGCAGGTATCCAGATCAACAATGTTATTTTGCTAGAGTAGCAAAATACTTTGTCATCGGAACAAAGCAGATTTGATACTGTAGCTAAGGGAAATTAGACGTAGGGACAATATACTTTGATATGATAGTTAAAGGAATTTGTCATGGGAACAAAAGGACATGAAATCCTATTGTGACATGAACAATTTTAGCATTGTAATTTCAACAGTTGTTTTATTGCTGTTACATCAATGTTGGTAAATTTGTTGCATTAGCAATTGAAGAGTAACAATAAAAACGTTGTCTTCATTACTATGCACCTTTGACGACTGTCCAGCATCAAAGCTTTTTTGTAGCAATGGCAATATTTTTTTGAGAGTGTAGCGACATCTAATGGGGAATAGCGATATTAGACAATATTGTAACCGCTTTATTAGGGTTCCGTACCCGAAGGGTGCCAAACAGGACCCTATTACTGAGACTTCGCTGTCCGTCTGTCCGTCCGTCCGTCCGTCTGTCACCAGGCTGTATCTCATGAACCGTGGTAGCTAGACAGTTGAAATTTTCACAGATGATGTATTTCTGTTGCCGCTATAACAACAAATACTAAAAATCAAAAGAAATTTAATATTAAGGGGGGCTCCCATACAACAAACGTGATTTTTTTGCTCATTTTTGCTCGATATTGATAATGGTAGCAGGTAGACGCTTAAAGTGTTGACAATATATTGAGTATATTATTTATTTAAAAAATAAATAATTAAATTAAAATTAAATTAATATTTAGGGGGGCTCCCATACATTTTTTTTGCGGTTTTTTATAGATAATGGCACGGAACCCTTCGTGCGCGAGTCCGACTCGCACTTGGCCGGTTATTTAAATCATAGCTGGAACCAAACCATACCGCGATTCAAGATACACATAGCGACTAGCGACATCTAATGGGGAATAGCGATGAATCGAAGTAGTCGTGTACTGAGCTTATTGATAATTAATATATTATGAAATTGGGGCTAAAATTGCGCAATGTTTGAGTTTTCCTTGGCTTTGCAGGCTAAACTCTAACCATGCTCAAAATTTTAAGCTTGTGGGTTCGCTAGAAGTAACCTTTAGAGTTTTCATGATCGTGAATCAGTGAGTCAGTGAGTGTCAAAATTGAGGAACTTTGAATTGCTGTACCTTCAACTCTACTGGTTCAAATTTATTGAAATTTTGAGAATATGTCTTATGACATGGTGCCTTTTAGCCGCCGGGAATTCAGGTTTCTATCTTTATCCACAACGGAGTAACCGGTAGGTCAAATATGCTCTGAATGGCTTCCTGTAAAGGATGTTACTGCTGCGCCCGTATGTTTTGCTTTTTGCTCGACTTGGCTTGGGGGCGCTACCGCGCCCCCAGATAAAACGCTAACATGATTTGAATTTGGTGATTTTCATCACCAAAACAGCTTTAGACATCCGTATCCCTTTTAATTAGCATGAAAAAGTATGTGTTGCAATTACTTTTAAAATATGGGTGTTTATCCCAAGGGTCCGACATGTAAACAGGAAAAAACCGAAAAGATTGACTTCCGTAAAACTCATCCTCTGCTTCCGTTGGAGTTTGTAAGTAGGAGAGGAATATGTATGAGATGTTTGTCCCAAACAGACCACATGATAATATAACTACCTATACATTTACAATTTAAAACACCCCGACACAAACAATGAAACCTTATTTAAACCTTTGGCTGAATTGTGTCCTTGTTAAAGTAACAATTTTCAAACTACTGAACCGATTCTAATAAAACATAGTTCAGAACCATCGTCGTTAGGAACTGCAAAAAACCGCATTAAAATCCTTCTACCCGTTGGACTGCTGACATACACACACAGGTCAGCGTCCCGTTTAGTTAATGTCCATGTTTACTTTATGTCCCATTGTAGTTAGCTTTCACCCTGTTGGGGGTAATCTTTATGGTGCTTTTTATGTATTGACGTAAGCCAATGCGTTTATTACTTCAACCTCTGTGTAACAGTAACAGGAGGTACACCGGGGTACAATAGACATTATAAGGAAGGATGTTTTACGTGAACATTTTAGTGGCATGTGTAGCTTTCCAATATCGTGACCATTTCTCCCTGCATTTTAATATAACGATGTAAAAATATAACCTGCATCTGCGTTCTATCTAGACATGCTTAAAACTTACTGTAGTACTCGTTTCGTCGTGAAAACTGAAAAAAACACTCGCACGCCACCACACTTTGTAAAACTTTTTATTTCACCTCGTACCTACTTCGTACCTACCCACCCGCCTGCCGAGTGGAACCTGGGGACTTTTGCGTTTTGATAGAGGTATAATGTTTTCCGAAAATAATCTCGCCTTAGATAATGGGATAATAGTTCGAAATTATACCAATCCATTATTTTGCACCCTCTGTCTGTATAAGCTTCTATAGCCTGGTCAAAATAAATAATTCAGACCAAATAATTCGTGTAGTTTTGAAAGTTGGCAGTGTTATTCTTTGAGGTGTCCAGATGAACATACTAAAAGTCCCCGAGGGTGGGGGGTGAGCCGGTGGCGCGGGAGGGGGGGGGGGAGTTTTATTTCGCTTGTATCTCGAAAACTATTAGAGATATCTCTTTAGGCACTTCTATATTAATAATGCTCATAAAATTGTCTACAAATGAAGATGTAAATTACTTAATTTTCCTATACTAACAGGAGTAATTGATTGGTAATGCTGTGTTGTGTCTTGCTTACTGGGCTTTTCTATATATTTTTACAAAAGCAATGCCTTGCTTGAGAAAACGAAACACTAGTGAATGTAAACCTAAAACAATAAACTTAGCTTCTCGTCTTTTCCTGAAATAATGGCAGATGCACTTAACTTTGGCTAGTTAATCAACACAAAATTGACAGCGACAGGGGCTAGCCCATTACCGCGACTTCGGAGGTATGTAGGTTTTCTCACCTATTTGTTGCAGTCACATGGTATTTGCTTAAAACTTCACAAGCACACAACAGTAGGCCGCGCACGTAACAGGGGGTGTATCGTTCTTGGTATCGCGACTGTAGTCGAGACTCGCAAGTTTTTTGACATCGCCTGTTTGTTGGAAATGTATAACATTGCAGTTAATACTTAGTTGTACGTGCGGTATTCAATATTAATGGCGCGCCAACTAGTCTGAGTCTATGTTTAAAAAGTACAGCAGGGCGATGAACTTTTTATATAGAGTATTTATTTTATTTTCGTGACGGGTACATTATTAAAATATTCTATCTTAGCAGCGGCGGGTGTACGCTTCTGCCCCATACGGGACTTATTACTGAATATTTGCTGGGTTTGTGCTTAGATAAGCGTGTTCAGAACTCAATAGCCGTCCCGCATATAACGTTCAGAAGTTTCGATCCCTGAAGAAAGCCTCTTATACTCTTTTAAGCAAAATCGAACGATGAAGAAGATTTTCCTTAACCCTCTCGTCGACTCATCTTATTTTATTTTCATGTTACATTTTTAAGCTTACATCCTATTTGCCTCTACATCATATACAATTCGACGTATGTTTTGCTTAAACCGAGCAAAAACTATATCACTTTATTGATCCTACATTCTACCTACGTTTAAGCGTTTGGCAACCTTCACGATGTACCTACTAAACACACTAGACTAGACACCGGTCTGATTCAAAAAGCAAAATGATAAAATGTCAGTGAAATCCGAGCGTAGTTGTGTTCTATAACAACCTGTGAATCGTCATCGCATGGCGCTTCCAGACGAGACGTTCTCACTTGTTATCCATCTTGTGGGAATGCTCATACCTCGTCGAATTCCCTCGACATTACTGACATTACCGACATCTTGAATGTTGAATATCTGTTTGAGTGAGCTCGCGGCCCCGACACAGTCTCCTTAGACCGAGACTTCGCTGCACACATTACTTACCGCATCGCACATTACTTACTAGTGACCTTAGCAAATAAACGAATGGAATGGAATGGAATGAGTTTACCTATCACAAAATTAATACATGCATTAAAGTTTCATAATACTGATACATCGATACCTCTTTATAGGCTAACCACGTGTTTCTAAATACAGAAGTACTTTAGAAGACGAAAACATCGGATATATCAGATGGGATGTTTTTCTTTCAGTAAATTATGGTTATTGTTGTTAGTCAGGTTAAGTAGTTTCGGTTACTTATCCAATTTTCATAACTCGGAAAAGACCACGATATTACAAATATCGACTCTAGCTATTTTGTCGCCCAGTTTCGGTCTGCAAAAAGCCTTTTTAGTGCAACCCCGTCGTTATCGAGGGCACACCCGCCCTATTCGAGTCATCAGTCTCTCTAACGACTTGACCTTTCGCCGACTGATATTGTATTCTTTCGGATAATACTAATGTTGGTCACATGACGGCCGCCATGTTTTACGTGATGACGTCACTCGCGAAATGGCGAAAAGTTTTGCTCTTGCAGCCGGGTCTTGTTGCGATGAGTTTGTTCCCTATTGCTTGGTATTTAATGACGCTGTAAATATAGAAATAATAGTCCAAGATTGGGACTCACACGAAGGGTTTGGCACCTTCACCGGCAATGAGTAGAAGAAAATGTACAATAGAAAAACACGTTTTTTGTAGCGGCAACAGATATATACACATTCTGCGAAAATTTCAACTCTACTATTACTGTTCATGAGATAAAGATCGCTGACGGACAGACAAACGGACAGACAGACAGACGGACAGCGGAGGCTTAGTAATAGAGTCCCGTTTGGCACCCTTTGGGCACGGAACCCTAGAAAGCGACTGCTCTACAATTTATATTCGATTCGACTATCATCTTGTGCGTCTTGTGCATTGTGCACCGAATACTTACAAGATATAAAGGCAGAGACAATTTCACTGTAAGTGAACTGAATTCAGCAGACCGTGAGTGAATTTATTATATTTCTACCATGTTGCCTCTCATCCTCCTTTACAGCTCCGGTGGCTCTCATAGCAGCATCGAGTAAGCTGGATAAGCTAGTCGGACGATGTCTCAGACTTTTAATATCAGCGCTGACCCCTCCCTTACCTCCGCCATTTACCCCTCCCTCGCCCCGTTCAGATTCAGTATTCAGTATTTATGGTGTCATATAAATAGGTACATTTCACTTATAAGTAGGTACTCTATAATTATATGGGCCCCGTTAGGGCATTAATAATAATAATAATAATATAACTTTATTCCAGAAATAAAATTTCCATATCTTATAAACTAACATCAAAATAAATAACATTATAGGTACTTACTAAAATATAAATATCAGTCTAGTTTGAGATCAGTGACTTAAATAATTAGATTATTATCATTCACATTGGTATAGAACGACATTAAAACATTAATTATATGATAGTATTAGTTACTTTTCTATATTGCATACTATTTTATTAACCGACTTCCCAAAGGAGGAGGTTTACAATTCGTCCGGATGTTTGTTTTTTATTTTCTTAACTATATTATATATTATCTTCACTAATATTAAAATTATGGGAGGAATAATGTGTGTATTTCACAAAAACCTACATCTATAAACTGTTATTGAAAAATTCTTGGGTAGAGTAATAGGCTTTTTCTAAGAGCAGCGTGGTTAGTTTTTTTTGTAAATGTTTTTATGTTTTAGTTTTTAAATGTGTCAGGTATTTTATTGTAAATGAGAATGGACCTGTATTTTGAACTACTTTTATAAATTTCGAGTTGGGGTGCAGGGAGTATGAGTTTTGTGTTCCTGCGAAGGTTTTTGTCGAAGGTGTAAAGGTGTATGTTTTTGTGTACAAGTGTGGCTATCATGAATCAATGACTGGATCTCTATCACTAAACTCCTATATGTATACCATTCTAATTACAAGTCATCTCAGAAAACCCATATTTGTTTTGTTTTACCGATTTTACTTATTATGAAAAAAATTATCAGGCGATTTCCATACAATGTTGGTCTAAAAAAAAAAGTGGGCGGCCAGACCTAGGATTATTACCAATAGCTAGGCCATATTAAGAAATAAAAAAAAAAATATGGACTTAACCCTGTAACTACATTTCCTGATTAGTTATTTGTTATATATTGAAAAAATAAGTGTAATTTTTATTATTATTAATAAGTATTATACTATATTAAGTAATTAGTATTATTTGTTTTAATGAGTAAAGTAACGTACGAAAACTGAAATAACTACTCAAAAAACGTGTACAACCTCTTTTCCAACACTTATTTTATCAATCCTTTTTTCGTAACTAAATAACTAATCAGAAAATGCATTTACAGGGTTAAAGTCCGTAAAATAGCTAGTTTATATAGACCTTAAATATATGGACTTAACCCTGTAACTGCATTTTCTGGTTAGTTTTTTAGTTAAGAAATAAGTATTGAAAAAATAAGTGTTATTTTTTATATATTTTTTATTAATAATAAGTTTTATACTATATTAAGTAATTAGTATTATTTGTTATTATTACGAAAACTGAAATAACTACTCATAAAACGTAGTTACAGTGTTAAACTCATAGAATTAGTTTAATAAACTAGCTATTATACGGACTTTAACCTTGTAAATGCATTTTCTGATTAGATATTTAGTTAAGAAATAAGTATTGAAAAATAAGTGTTTTTTATTATTTATAAGTATTATACTATATTAAGTAATTAGTATTATTTGTTATTATGAGTAAAGTTACGTACGAAAACTGAAATAACTACTCAAAAAACGTAGTTACAGTGTTAAATTCATAGAATTAGTTTAAGGTCTATATAAACTAGCTATTGAAAATATGTTTAGTTCTGGCCGCGCAATTTACTTTTTTTAGACCAGAATGCCTGATGTCCTTTTGTCCGATAGAATCTTTCTGATACGACGTGATATATTTTACCTATACAACTGGTATTATAATATAAGTTAATGCCTTTACAGACACTGGTGGTTCTACATCTTGTTCATAACAGGTTATTTATGGATTTATTTGGCACGAGCTGTGTGGACAGACGAGTGACGGCAGTAACACTGTGGGCTCTCTTAGCAACTAAATATTATCGGAACCGCGGCCCAGCTACCTTTGGGAATGTTCACAACTTTATTAATACGATACGATACCTGCTCCGCGCGGCCGCCTACTAGGTAAACTACACTAATGCAGAGCGACTCCCGTCTCTATATGGCATGAGATAAGGTTTAACGAGCTAAAGATGTAGCTTACCTGGCCGTTTAGGAGTTACCCGGATGGTCGGACGTGTGAGGGCTCACGATATTAATGAACTTAGTTAACGAATTGTTTGCAACATTACGGTTCTATGTTCATGTGTTTAGGATTTATGACTTTCGAAATCCTGGAAATTTTATATTTAGATTTTACTGAATGTCAAAATGTACCCAGCAAACTTGCATGTAATACGTAATATACGTTCGTATCTCGCCTTGTATCGTGACAACACTGTAGAAAATATTAGAAAATCGTTACATACTTACAATCACATAGCTTTTAATAAAGCCAATGTCGCACCAAAAAACAAGTGTGCTTTAGAAAGCGCGACTAATAAGAAAGGGAAGTAACTTTTTCCGCCAAAAATCCAATTAAGAAGGCGCCGACCCTCTGATCACCGAGACCAGAGCTTTACTTAACACCCGTTTGATTAGTTCTCAAAGAGCCGCCATCACACCGCATCAGCAGCAGAACACACGAGAGGCTAACTAGCATCGATCATTAGAAGCCGAACCCGGGATCACCCTCATCTGCGGGACAATCACCCCCAGACTATCGGGCCACTATATTGTACTAATGTCGCGACATGTCGCTGGGTTGCGGCAAATGCACGGAGTGTTAATACCGTCGTGGTAATTTCGTTTAAATTACAATTACATGACAAAGTTACTGATTTCTTTACATACCACTTATTTCAATACTTACTTAATTCTGTATTTCAAATGCCGTTTCAATTATTACTTTATCAAAAGTTCTATAAATCCCAACTTCACAGCACGTGTTACGCGCTACGGTTTGCTACGCCATCGTAACGCCATCGTAACGCCTGAGCTTCGTGCTATTGTCTCATTTGAAACTCGTATAGTAGTAATGCGGTAGCTTGACAATGGAGATCGTTGATCTTTACTACCACTACTACCTACTACTACCACTACTACCTACTACTACCACTACTACCTACTACTACCACTACTACCTACTACTACCACTACTACCTACTACTACCACTACTACCTACTACTACAGTTACACATCTGTTTTGCCTTTTTCTAGACTGTCGACTTTTATATAAATGTACTAAAGTTGTAGGGGAAACGACAGTTCTATAGTCCTTATCTCTTTCATTGCAGAGGTTTTCAGTAAACAATTAAGATAATTATTCTTTGTGGAATTCTGCACAACGTTTAACAAATAGTATTCCACACGATCGAAGCCATCAATAGTTAATACGACAGGAGGCAGTCTCGGCCGCCAATGGTTCCGGATCCCGCGTCGCTACACCACGACACGTGTCAAAGTTCTCCACTTGTTTGCTACGATCTTAGCATACATCAGTCGCTTTCTTTAGCATTTGAAAAATACTAGGTACTTGAATTAATTTTAGGACAAGTGCGAGTACTATTTTCATATACGACATAAGAGATTGGCTCCTCATCTAAAATTTGAATCCTCATCTGTCGGCGAGTTTCACATACATTCAAGGTTAATCCGCAAACGATTCCCACCCCCTCCCTTGTTCTTCCCCTCCCTCTTCCAGACCCGAATTAAACGAAGAGAGTCCCATTCAGCAACATCCAGCACTCAAAAGGGAATCATTTTGAAATTAATTCACAAGGAAAACATATTTCTCGGCGTTTTTCAGAGTTGGGCATAAGCGGCTTGTGAGCCTTTGTCTATTTCAGAGAAGGGGTAGGAGCCCCCCTCCCCCTCCTATTATTTAAATATACAGGGGGAAATATGTTGTTTCAGTGTTTGGTAGGTATGACGGAGGAATGTCTCGTTTTTATTTGCATTCCAACGTTACTTTATGAGAAATAGTAGCAAAGTCTGTAGTCACTTTATTCCGTGACTATTTTTATTGATACAACAAAAAACTGTTTTGTTTTTTACAATAGTGACACGACACAATTATATTAAGAAAAGAGGCTTTTTGGTCTCGCCGGGATTTAAACCCAGAACCTCTTATGAGGCCACCACTCCTCAGAAAAAGATTTTCAAGACATTTAAGCTTATATCATGGTTATGTGATGATGGCAGATTACGCTCGTTCTTACCTGAATTCAATGCTTATGCCCCAATTCGGTGGGGACATTAATGGGCGGCAATTACTCGTCTGATGACGTCACAGCAGCCTTCAGTGCTGCCCCTGGCCGCAGGTGCGCGTGGTGGCAGCACCGCCTCGGGGAGAAACGCTCAGGTTCATTCATTACGGACGTCTGTTAACTGTTATTATAATATAACAAATCGGAATGCCAAATAACATGCGGAATGAAATGCCCGCTACACTCTCAGGCGAGAATAAACCCAAGACTGATGTACATTGCGTTTTGCAGATTGTATACTATACGAGATTGTAACTATGTATTTACCTGAATCATTAAAAATTCTGTCAAAAACGACGTAAACCACAAACTCAATAAAATTACAATCTCATAAAACCTGTGTCACACCGAGCGCATTCCTGACAACAACAAGGCCGGAAATAATCGTGAAAAGTATACTAATGCGGAGTGCTGAGCCTTATGCCGAGGTGATAAGGTTCACTGGCGAAGGGGGTGAGCACAAACGCGTTCGTGTAACAAACAACCCTTGCATATTGAAGTGTAATGACACGAGACACGTCGTAGTAAGTAATCTGTCGCGTTCATATCAAACAAACCGAATGAACACGTTTGTGATATCACTGAATATTACATTAGTCAAAGCTGTTAACTTTGTTTATAACAACTTGGTTGATTACAAAGCCATTATTCCGTTTTAATTTATATCAAATAACTAGCGGAATTGTACACTCGTAGAAACCTAAAAATATAAATTTGATGCTGGATGACAGAAGCATATTTATGTACTTAGAATTGCGTTAAATAAAAAGTAATATTTGACAAGGTCACTGAGGGGTGAGCCCTCAGCATATTTCCGTTAGAAGAAAAAATACGCAACAGGAAAATAAGCACAAAAGGTGTCCTCCAAAATAAATTATTTATTAACAAATACGACTTGAGGTTGACCGCATCTGCCACCTCACGCGTCGCGTTACGTTCTATCTCTCATTAATAGTTCATCCCTTATCGTTGTACGCGGGCGAAAATCATCCATAATCCCAAGTTATTAAGGTGGAGTACCGTGTGCAGGTTCCAATCGGGTTGGCGAAATTTTCTTGTCGCCTTTTTTATTTCGTGTAGTGAGTGTGCGCTGTGTACGTACGTCAGATTAGTCCCGTTACGCTCTATGGGCGATGTTGACATGTGTCCGTGTTGTTTATTTGATTGAATGTTTAACAGACTGTTTCGGATATTTCGAGCGAAAAAGATCAATTTGGGCTTATGTTGAAATGGAAAATACGTTTTCAGTGGCGGGGGTTAAGGGGGATTTTAAACCCCCAATTTAGTGCGCACCGTTAAAATTAATACTAGGTTCCTAATTATGAATTAAAACTATCCCACTGCCATCCCGCATGGGAAAATGCTTGACGTTATAAGAATAAAACGAATGCCCCAATGGTTCTTTAATAAGAAAATTATAAGAAAGCTTCGTCCGATCTTGTTTGCAAAGCTCTCTGCGTTTAAATTAACATTTCAAATGCATCTCTCCCCGGAGACGGTTCTTATGGTAATATTTAATGCCTCCTTTGATCAGAGCCGGCGCGAACTAAAAATTCACTTCATTGTGCCGCCGAGAGGGGTGGGGAAGGATTCCGAGAGGAGCGGGGGCGGAAGACTATGATTAGACTAAAGACTAAGATATTTGCTAATAGGCTCGTGGTTTTTCGTGATTCCTCTAATTTACTACACAATATATACAAGGTGTAAATGAATTAACGCAAAATGAGAAACTATATACAATTTTTGTATATTGAATATTTTGTATTTAGTATACAAAAATTGTTTTAAAAAAATAGCTATAATAATAATAAACCCTCCTAGCTATAATAATAATAAATAGTCCTAGCTATAATAATAATAAATAGTGTAATAAATAACATTAAGTAAGTAAGGTAAATAATTCTGCATAACTGCTTTGCATCATCATCATCAATACTATTCAAAACTTATAAAGATCACTTTCTGAATACCATGGTTGGTATTAAAATATAAAATTTTGATAGAAACAAGATATAGATCTACATATACATATAAAATTGTATTATACGCTCCCTCTACCTGTCTGCACTTTAGTCGCGCCCTAAAATAAGTCAACGCAAAAAATATAAAGAACCCTTCACAGAAAGGGATGAACGCTGTTAGAATATTAAAAACGGGAGAAAATAATATATAATTAGCATTACGTCGAGGGTCGGGCGTGAACACTTCTTTATTGTGTTGGCGATATTTGATTTTGAATAACCGTAAAAACAAGTGTAAGAGACAATTAAATACACATCGCCGCGGGGCTGCTTTGAACGAAAATTATGAAAGTGCATTGTTTTGATCTTTATATTCCTTTTGGGTATCCTAGTGTGTGGCCAGAAATATCTGTAGCTGTATATAAGCGTGATGTGTTCATGGGAGGGACTACTACAAAGAGTCAACGTCGAAATGACTATAATACAAAATTCGGATTATCTTTATATACCGGCCAGCGATGTCTAGCATCATTATCTATTCTGTGATAGCAGATTTATTTCACACAAATGACATCGTATTGTCATGAATATCAATGAAATGCTAATGCATGTTGTTGCGATTCGTGATATTAACTAAACGCATCGGTATACCCTCATAAGAACATAGGCCGAACAAATATACACTTATTCTTATTTTTCACATATACTCAGCGTAACTCCTTTTGCCATACTGGGTGCCACAGGTTCAGTGACGCATATGACTGCGTGACATGGAGCAACCCCATCGCCGCAGTTTTAGATATATGAAGGTTTCATGGTATTCGATACATGCTTAACATTACACTGGAAGGGCTGTTGTGCCCTATGTATGTAACAGATAAATCATAAATATTGTATGTAAAATGACAAATCAATCTGACACATTGAGCTTACCGGGACTTCTTGAATGAAGCCATTCGTATGAAAATATTTATACTTTAATTAAAGCAGACGGTATCTTCTGAGCTCAGTAAAATAGCTACGAACTAGAGCATAAAGGCAGGTGCACACCGATAACAATAAATATCGCGTCGAGCTATTTCTACGTAAATAAGGGTGAGCGCTCACTCGGCCGGCGCTTAATTACTTCGTGTCGCTGGGTTGTTTAGAGACCCTTTAATAAATAAACACAGGTAATAGATACCCGTGGAGCCAGCGAACTGTTACTTGGGTGAGGCTTAAAGGGAACAAAAGTATGAGACCCACATCCGAAGCAAATATGGCGGTATATAGACCTTTCATTTGGAGAAAGATAAGTAGATATACGATAGTGAGAGAGATATTGATATTTTTTTATACATGACTAGTAAAATATGATGTAATATATAGATAGGAATCCACAAAACTTTAACAACTTCATATTTTGTATTGAGTTAACAAATTTTACTCGAGTTAATAGCTACCTCGCGTTCTAGCTAGTTGCACTTAGGGTACATTTGCGAAGTATTGATTTAATAAAATTATAAGTCGCGTATCCGACGGAAATTCAATTGAAAAGCTTTATAAATGATGTTCGTGCAAATTGTTGAGGACCCCTGTCTGTCAGGATCACGGATACCGACGTTTACCGGCTTTTCTTGTTCCATTAACGGACCCCTAAGATTCCGCGGCCGAATAGTAGGAGAGGTGCAGCGAGGAAAGAACGTATTTAGTGTAATATATCATTGGTGGCTATAGGGAGTGCAATCTCGGTGTTCCGAGATCTCGTAATAGCACTCACTATAGGTATACACTCTACATAACAACCCCAATTTAATCTTACTTAAAAAAAATTAGCTTATAATAATATAATGTTTTTTTTACTCCAGTTATTTCACAAAATTTAAAATACTTTAATATTTTATTTTATTAATTTAAAAAGTCTTCTACTTTTCACTATTAAATTATAGTATATCACACAGGGAATTGCGGGGTTCTTCTAACACAGATTTGTCAGATCTAGTACAAGGCCCCAATAATATTTTGTAATTGAAAGAATTTTAGTGAATAAATGATTTTGTATTTGATTTTGTATTTGTATTTGTATACCATGGCCAGTGGCTATACGTGGGTAAAACTACGCCTCTGCCACCTCGTATGGGAATAAAAGTGACTGAGAGTGAAAGCATTATATTAGTAGTAGCTCTACTTACAATTGTGTATCTCTTTAATATATTCGTCTTCATCATCGATAAGATTACTAATAAATAAATAAGTATCTTTGATGTTCAACAATTTGTCCCGTTACTATACTTATACTACCCACGTTTTGTGCGTCATCTCTCCTACTACATTAGGTGGGAATCACAGCGGGTAACAAATTAAAGTAACGTTAATTTGATGAATCGTCTTCTTCCCCCCCTCCCGCCCGCGCCCCGCCCCGCCCCCACTGCTCCCGTCCGCCCCGTCGTCGTTGTTGGTTCTACGTTGTTGGTTCACGGTTACATCGAGCACGGTGCCATGCCGCAGTCATCTCAGGGTGCCATCGAGCACGTTGCCATGCCGCAGTCATCTCAGAGTGCCATCGAGCACGGTGCCATGCCGCAGTCATCTCAGAGTGCCATCGAGCACGGTGCCATGCCGCAGTCATCTCAGAGTGCCATCGAGCACGGTGCCATGCCGCAGTCATCTCAGAGTGCCATCGAGCACGGTGCCATGCCGCAGTCATCTCAGAGTGCCATCGAGCACGGTGCCATGCCGCAGTCATCTCAGAGTGCCATCGAGCACGGTGCCATGCCGCAGTCATCTCAGAGTGCCATCGAGCACGGTGCCATGCCTCAGTCATCTCAGAGTGCCATCGAGCACGGTGCCATGCCCCAGTCATCTCAGAGTGCCATCGAGCACGGTGCCATGCCGCAGTCATCTCAGAGTGCCATCGAGCACGGCGCCATGCCCCAGTCATCTCAGAGTGCCATCGAGCACGGTGCTATGCCCCAGTCATCTCAGAGTGCCATCGAGTACGGTGCTATGCCCCAGTCATCTCAGAGTGCCATCGAGCACGGCGCCATGCCCCAGTCATCTCAGAGTGCCATCGAGCACGGTGCTATGCCCCAGTCATCTCAGAGTGCCATCGAGCACGGTGCTATGCCCCAGTCATCTCAGAGTGCCATCGAGCACGGCGCCATGCCCCAGTCATCTCAGAGTGCCATCGAGCACGGTGCTATGCCCCAGTCATCTCAGAGTGCCATCGAGCACGGTGCTATGCCCCAGTCATCTCAGAGTGCCATCGAGCACGGCGCCATGCCCCAGTCATCTCAGAGTGCCATCGAGCACGGTGCTATGCCCCAGTCATCTCAGAGTGCCATCGAGCACGGTGCTATGCCCCAGTCATCTCAGAGTGCCATCGAGCACGGCGCCATGCCCCAGTCATCTCAGAGTGCCATCGAGCACGGTGCTATGCCCCAGTCATCTCAGAGTGCCATCGAGCACGGTGCTATGCCCCAGTCATCTCAGAGTGCCATCGAGCACGGTGCTATGCCCCAGTCATCTCAGAGTGCCATCGAGCACGGTGCTATGCCCCAGTCATCTCAGAGTGCCATCGAGCACGGCGCCATGCCCCAGTCATCTCAGAGTGCCATCGAGCACGGTGCTATGCCCCAGTCATCTCAGAGTGCCATCGAGCACGGTGCTATGCCCCAGTCATCTCAGAGTGCCATCGAGCACGGTGCTATGCCCCAGTCATCTCAGAGTGCCATCGAGCACGGTGCTATGCCCCAGTCATCTCAGAGTGCCATCGAGCACGGCGCCATGCCCCAGTCATCTCAGAGTGCCATCGACTCCGGTGTCACGATAACCGGGGAAAATGGCAGAAAGTCAGTATCAACTACCCCAGTACTTCAGCGATGAAGATAGCGTGCCACAGCCACAGCCACACAGGCATGTTTTTTTCCACTCTTATCCAGGGGCCGGATTCGTAATTCGTAAATTCTTTATTGTACTGTACTACAGACATACATAAAATATAAATAGCTACCGGTTTGTTTGTAACCGGCGGCGCGGCACGTCTCGGCGGCGGCGCGCCGGGGCGCCGTCGTCGACAAGCCGACACCAGAATTTTGATCCCTCGCTATTGCTATTGGGATGCGATTCGCGCGCAGAATCACGGCCCAGTACCGGGGAAGATCCGCAGGGGACAATGCACCGGGGAGTTTGGGACCATTCCCCGTTGCCCGTTGTAGCCGACTCAGAGCGGAAAATACGCAAAGTAAACATTAAACTAAAAACGGTTCCGGCAAATTCTATTGGAGTCTTCGAGTGATAAACGAAAGTACGGGTGGAGGCACACCGGGGTAGGCCTAGACAAAGTTAATCGCTACGAAAACGAAACGAAACGAAAACTTTTAATGTATGCGATTTGACATTTTAGCGTAGCGTGACCAAACGTCAAATCGCATACATACATATTCTTAGCGTTTCGTGCGAACGATAATAGGTTTCGCATCTTGTCTACGGGGCCGGGGGTGGGTTCTATTTAGAGATTCACATTCCCCTCGTCAGTGTGAATGGCCGCTACGGGCAGATAATTGAAATATAACTGTTATAAATTACCAACTTAAAAATAAACCCAGCTGCCTGCTAAACCCAGATTTGTATATATTTGCATTTTAATGATCTGATAAAGAATCAGAATTAATTTGTGACGAGAGCATACCTATTGCTTATCCCTAGACGTCCCTGGTTTAACGTTGGGCGTCAGTGTGACGAGAGCATCCTTCGGGCTAGCTCAGCCTGGTTGCCTCGTCCACGTAGGGCTGTCGTATTCCTACGATGAGCCTAAATAACCTCAATGATGGGATCTGTCTAGCTATCCTAAGGCGGGAAGCATTCAGGGAAACACAAATTAAAGTACGGTAATCCTAAAGAGGTGCCGCTGGGTTTTATTTACATGACCATTGATTCGACTTACAACTACAACACATATACGGCGTACATAATTATATTTACAGTAAGCTATTTACAACGGCAAGGATCCCTCCCCATTAACATTACTATCTTATACCCCACGGGATACAACGGACGGTTTAGCTGACGAGCTACGTGGATTTCCCTCTTTAACCACCCCTTGACTGGATGATGGGCGCGCGGGCCCTTTCACTACCCGTGACTCGAAGTGCGTGGTAGGGAACGGTAGGGGTTGAGGGGGCGGATGCTAGCTAATGCTTCTCTGGAAGCGACGGGAAAGAAAAGGACGGATGCTAACTACTTTTCCTCAACAGGCGACCAGGGGGTAACCTTGAGATCAGCCTAGAGAGGAAGCGACGGGATGGGACGGAAAGGGAAAGGATCCTAGACCCTCTACTTCCCAGGCGACCAGGGGGTAACCTTGAGATCGCACCGAGAGAGGAGAGGGCAGTTGACTGAGGCCGGAGCGTCGGCCAACTGTTGGCTCGCACTGTCTTGCTATGGCTTTTATAGTCGCGGCGTTGCACACGGCACTCTCCCACCATGGGCGTGGCTACGTCCGTGGTGGGTGTGGTTTCGATATCGCACCGACGGCTGTGCGGCGCGGTCTACTTAAACCCGTGGCGGGGCGGTGACGTCATCATTCAATGAGCGTGCGCGGGCCGGCTCGGTCGGGTGCGCCGCGCTGCATGTTTGTGACGGTCACGTGCAGTCCGTGTGATCGTGCTGATCACACGCGGGTGGCGTGATCGTTACATTCTCCTCCTCCTCGATTTGATTTTTCAACCTGAAAAATCACCGTATTAGTGCCTCTGATATGAACTGTAATCAACTTTAAAAAACATGGTGTCTGATTTCCTTTGATACTACTAGTATACTTTATTTCCTATAACTATCTATTTACATAACTGTAGTACTGGACCAAAATACTCGGACTGAAACATGAATTGAAACAAAGACATTTTTTTTTCCATTGGGATACAAACTAAAGTTGTTCTTTTTACGACTATAATACAAAATGACTGGACAGGATTTTATTTCCATTGGTTTATAAAATGGACAAAAGACTTAATAATTGGTTGCATGGTCACTAAAAAATAGCATTCTGTATGTTCTATCTGTTTTCTAATACTGTCTTACTTATTTATTACCAATCTCTTTTTTTTCTTTTTCATCTTTTGTCTTCTTTCCTTTTTTCTTTCTTTTTTTATATTTTTTTTAAATGTTTTTTCTTTCTCTCATCATTTTTTTTTTGTTCATCTTTTTTTTTTTTTTTTGGTATGCCTTTTTTTTCCTCTCTTTTTTTTATATATGTAAATATAACCTTAACTAACTTAAATTAATACAATATTATCAAAATAAACTATTCTGTGTTATTCTCATCTTTTATAACTATTTAGTTCTTCTATTTTGTACTTCTCCGGCAAACTTATAACTGTCTTCCACCTTCTAATATTTTTTCATTCTTATTTAATGCTTTTTGTGCTTCTCCTTCGGTGTCTGGATCGGTTTTATACTGGTAAATAAATTGGTTCGGTTTCTTCAGATTTGTGCTAACTGTTAAATTGTTTCAGGTCTTTCACATGTGCTGTAGATATTTTCTTGCTGTCTTGGTTTTGTAGTAGAAATATTACTGGTGATTTCTCCTCTATCACTGTGTACGGTCCACTGTATTTTGGGGCGAGTTTCGCACAGAAATGTTTGTTCGCGTCAGATTGATAAAAATTCCTTTTCAGAACCAAACTACTTATTTCTGGTTTCCAATATCGTCTGTTTTTATCATAGTGTGTTTTCTGCTGTTGTGATGCTCTTTCCTGGTTTACGCGAACCCTGTTGTAAATTTCTTCGATCCTCCTGGTTTCTTTGAGTTTTGGTAACGGTCCTATTAGTTCTGTGCATACTATTTCCCCCGGTTCTTCTGCATTCTTTATGTGCCTGACTCTTGCTGTTTTATCCTGCGATGGTTTATGTGTTTGGCATAAGTGGCATTTCTTTATATAGTTCGCTACCCATCTGTGCATTCCTGGCCAATAATACCGTTGCGCTATGCGGTTAAGCGTTTTTGTCGTTCCTAAGTGACCGGCTTCAGGACTATCGTGATTTTCTTTTATTATTTCTTCGCGTCCCTTCTCCGGTACGCATAATTTCCAATCTGAGTACGGTTCTACCTTTTTCCCATATGCATTTTTAATTATCTTCTTGTATAATTTTTCTTCTTTTATGCAATATTCTTGATACTTTTCCGGTGTCGTTTCGACATTTTTAATTTTTTCTTCGTACCAATCTTTTTCTGGTTCGTTTGATTCTTTTGTCATTGCGCAACCAGGATTTCTCGATAGTTCGTCTGCAATCGTGTTTTGTTTTCCTGGTTTGTCGTACCGTTGTAATTCTAATGCCCATCTTGCCAATCTTCCTGATGGATTTTTCTGTTGTTCTGGTGTTACTGTTTCATCTTGGAATATTCTTGCTGCGTTTTCGGGTTTCGTATCGTGGTTTCTTTTCTTTTCTGGTTCCTGCTCCATACTCTTTTCCGGTTTTCTCTTCGTCTCTCTTTCCGTGATCTCCTCCCTTATTTCTGCCTTTGGGTTTTCGGCTGGTATCACATGGTATTGCTTCTCCGTTTTTTCCCATTGAATGGTTAATCCTATACGTTGCAGTATGTCCATTCCTAATATGATGTGCGGTGCGGTCTTCATTATATTCATTTGGTGTTTTAATGTTTTTCCATCTATTTCAATTTCTAATTCTATCGCCTGTGTGACTCGTACTCCTGATCCATCTGCCATTTGTACCCGTGTTTGTATTTCAATTTTCTTAGCCATGTCCCCTTTGCACTGTCGTACAATGTCGTCGTTCACGTATGAATTTGTTGAACCGGTGTCCACTAGTACTTCGTAAAAATTTCCTTCTATTTTTACTGTTGTGAATATTCTATTATCTTTTTTTCTTCCTCTTTTTCCCATTGTAAATGCTTTCTCCGCTGCCTTGGCATATTGTGTTTTACAACATTTTGTGCTCATTACTCCGATCTTTCCACAACCGCTGCAGAATATCGTTTTAGTACTCCGGCATTCTGTCTTATTATGGCCGCTTTTGCCACAATTCCAACAGCATGTTTCTGGATTGAAGTTTCTTATAAATTTCTGGTCTTGTCTTCCTTCTTGAAGTTGTGTTGTGTTTCTGTTACTTGGGCCTGGTGCTTCCCTTACTGCTCTACTGCTTTGCTGGTACCCTGTTCTGTATGTCGAGACAGCTTGTCTACTTTCTCCGTTGACTTCATTGTATGTGGCTTCATGGTTGTTATTTCTGTTCTGGTACCATGTGTTTGCCCTTTCTCTCTTGAAATTGGTTATATTTTGGTCGTGTTCCATTACGAGTGTTTCGTATTCCGTTGTTTTTTGTATTAGATCATTTAGGTTCTTTACTTCCTGTCTTTTTATATACAGTTTGTAGCTAACGTGCATGTTTTCATATATTCTGTCTAGTACGTCGTCGGCTGTTAGCTTTCCGTACCTCCTTGTTAGGGTTTGTAGTTCTGTTATGTAGTCTACGAAAGGTTGCTTGTATCCTTGTTTTAGTGCTATAATTTTATCCAGAAGGGTTGTATCGTATTTTCTCGGGAAGAAGTATAATTTGAAGTCTTCTGTAAAGTTTTCCCAGTTGTTCCAATTTCCGCTGTTGTTCCGGCACCACCGTAGCGCTTGACCCTTGAGAAGTCGTGGTAGTGCTTTCAAGAATTGTCCCGGTTCGATTTCGCCCACTTGGAGGAGTTCTTCTGTTCGCTCGAGGAATTCAACTGGATCGTTAAACGTGTCAAAGCTGATGTTCCATGAAGCAATTCTTTTGAAAACGTCTTTCTTTTCTCCTTCGTTCCCCATGTTTGTTTCTTTAGCTGTTATCTGTGAAATTTCGTCGTCGGCGTCGTCGAACTTTTCTTCAGCCTCGTCTTTCTCTGTCCCCTTACTGGTGGTCGCTTCGCTGGTTCCTTGTTTAATTATTTGTGTCAGGTTCCTCCTTAGCTGTTCCACGTTGAGTTCTTCGGTTGGTTGGCCCCGGTTCTTCAGTTCTTCTATGAGCTCCGCCTTATTTTTGTTGTATATCCAAGAGGTCATTTGGTTTGATTTAATTCTCCTTTTTCTTAATTATATCTGCGGTTGTTTTTTTTTTTCACTACTGATTTTATTATTTACGGCTTTTACAAAATATGGTCCTTTATTCCGGTTTTTAAAATTTACTCATTAATTTAATTTATGGTTTAACTTTCACTTTTGTCCGTTTCACTTCTTATTGTTTTAGTTCTTATAGTTATTCTCACTTGGTTATTTATTTTGTTTGTTTTAATTATTTGCACTTTCACTTTTGTTTATTTTCACTTCATATTGTTTTAGTTCTTAAAGTCACTTTCACTTTTCCGTGGTTATTTATGCTTGTAGTTTTTATGGGTTTTTGTTTGATTTTTCACTTTCACTCCTATTGTTTTGTTTTGTTGATTTTCGCGGGATACTTTATTGGCTAAATCCTAGCTAATTATATTTTACACGGTTTACCGGGATTTTCGCGGAGATAGTTTTTCTTCTTATGTTTGTTATTTTTCACGGTTTATATATTTTTACGGGTTTTTCGCGGTCTATCCCTGAATGTCCCTTTGAGATGTGAGTTTTTTAGTTGGGCGCCAGTGTGACGAGAGCATACCTATTGCTTATCCCTAGACGTCCCTGGTTTAACGTTGGGCGTCAGTGTGACGAGAGCATCCTTCGGGCTAGCTCAGCCTGGTTGCCTCGTCCACGTAGGGCTGTCGTATTCCTACGATGAGCCTAAATAACCTCAATGATGGGATCTGTCTAGCTATCCTAAGGCGGGAAGCATTCAGGGAAACACAAATTAAAGTACGGTAATCCTAAAGAGGTGCCGCTGGGTTTTATTTACATGACCATTGATTCGACTTACAACTACAACACATATACGGCGTACATAATTATATTTACAGTAAGCTATTTACAACGGCAAGGATCCCTCCCCATTAACATTACTATCTTATACCCCACGGGATACAACGGACGGTTTAGCTGACGAGCTACGTGGATTTCCCTCTTTAACCACCCCTTGACTGGATGATGGGCGCGCGGGCCCTTTCACTACCCGTGACTCGAAGTGCGTGGTAGGGAACGGTAGGGGTTGAGGGGGCGGATGCTAGCTAATGCTTCTCTGGAAGCGACGGGAAAGAAAAGGACGGATGCTAACTACTTTTCCTCAACAGGCGACCAGGGGGTAACCTTGAGATCAGCCTAGAGAGGAAGCGACGGGATGGGACGGAAAGGGAAAGGATCCTAGACCCTCTACTTCCCAGGCGACCAGGGGGTAACCTTGAGATCGCACCGAGAGAGGAGAGGGCAGTTGACTGAGGCCGGAGCGTCGGCCAACTGTTGGCTCGCACTGTCTTGCTATGGCTTTTATAGTCGCGGCGTTGCACACGGCACTCTCCCACCATGGGCGTGGCTACGTCCGTGGTGGGTGTGGTTTCGATATCGCACCGACGGCTGTGCGGCGCGGTCTACTTAAACCCGTGGCGGGGCGGTGACGTCATCATTCAATGAGCGTGCGCGGGCCGGCTCGGTCGGGTGCGCCGCGCTGCATGTTTGTGACGGTCACGTGCAGTCCGTGTGATCGTGCTGATCACACGCGGGTGGCGTGATCGTTACAAATTCTTCAGCTTTTATTGTTTGCATTTTGCAAAAGACTGTTTTAGTTAGTAATCTGTTTGGTTTTACACAAATTACCATAATAAATTTGCGACCATATTTTAAATAAATGATCGACATTTATGCGTTGCACAATTCCACAGAAAGTTCTCCGATGTACCCAGTGTGTCACCAACCTAAAAATTCTAGTCCGAGTTAATTCGCCATCGGTATCAATTTGCTCTCTTCGAATTCAAACGAAATAAAACTTAAAATATGTTTCGCTAAGGTCGATACTTGCCTGACGTGATTTATTTGTTTCCATCGTGCCAAGGACTCAAGTTGCATTTATCTGCTAAGCGGCGTTATTTTTTTTTGTTGGGCGCAAGGAAATATTTTAGGGTTCTGTAGCCTAAACGAAAAATAGAAACCAAGATCACTATGTTGTCCGCCTCTCCGTCTGTCCGTCTGTCCGTCTGTCATTGATGTCGGCGACAGAAAAAGGCATTATAAATAAATGTTTCATTTATATCTTGCATCTCAGCGAAAAAGTTTATTACTTCCACTTGGAGAAACAAATCATGCTATTTCCATAATATTTAAAATACTTCTGGCTGGCACTCATTCAACCCAGGAAATTAACCTGCGTGAATTTTTCGTCCGCATGCAAGTTTCATTTCCCTCCATTTCGAGCAGGAAGCGATGCCAATTTTCTGTCTCTGAAAAAGAAAACTTGTAAAGGCCGAGGCTTCGCTCACGTACAGCCAATAAGGTTTCGAATAAACTAGAGAGGTGTCGAATTGTCGATAGAATTACATTGTTCCTCAATTGTTTTTCTAACTTTAGCCATTTGGCTTTTGTTCTAGTTTGTCATTTGTTAACTCCCGTGAAACAGAAGGCTCTTGTGTCGGCATGTTGCCCAAATTCGTTAGATTTTGTATTCGTTACAATAATCCTACATTGGCGATACATTTATTTATTTATTTATTCGTATGACATCTCCGAGTAGGAACGTCACAGGCATATATCCAAATTACTCAACCAGTTGGTGGCGTCACTAACAGGTATCTTGCGATAGTTGACGATTTCCTATGGGAAACTAATTTCAGAATCTGGCAGATTGCCTATTTGAAGGTTAGTAAATTGTGGGTCTCAACTCTCAATATTGTCCGGTATTTAACCACGACTTTACTTTGAACCTTTATACACTACTCGGGAACCATTCAATTCGAAACGCGGGCTCCTAAAAATATTGTCGAGCAAACCGGAAGTGTCGCCTGGTGCTCCGTATCTTACCGGAAATGACGTGACACGTCGCTACTTTTAGTTGAGAAATTTCAGCACATTTACGGAGTATTGCTAGGTCACTGGGACCACAGATACTATAATATTATGCTAATACAGATAGACCACCTTGATCAAAATATGACACCGGCGTAAACTGAGATGCTACGGAAGCTTCTTTAGTTCGAGGCGATTATAGCTTGGTGCACCAAAGCACCACCGAAAAATTGCAAATACCGCGAGATGGCGCTAAGATATATAGGATTTATTCTAAGATTAGTGCCACCTAGAAGTATGTTAACTGAAACACTGAAACAATGGCGTTTAAAGTACAAATCTTACTCCTCACGCCATCTCTTTTTTACGAAGGGTTACTAATTCTAATTTGTATGGGATGAGCACCCTGTGCTGGGACGAAGTGCTGGGACGAAGTGCTGGGATAACATCTGAGGCCGATGAATAATATTGAGCTCTACTCTACAGACCGTCCATGGCCCTTATCTCTTTATTTTCAGTTGTACAACAACCTCATGTCCAACCTTTACGCTGTTTTGTTTCTAGAACAATAGCAATAACTGAAATATTATGATTGTTTGTATTTGTGTGTATTCTTATCTTACAGTGCATAAAGATTATCCATCTATGTATCTATCTAAATACAGTTCAAATATTAATTATTCCTACGGCAGTATCTTAAGCATCAAATCGACACTTTATTAAAGCAAAATCAATGCATTGCGCAGCCGAATGGCTCTTCGGAATTTTAATTGAGTGTCTTTCGGAGCACAAAGAGAGCGAACGAGACGGCAACAGTTCGACAAAGAGGGAATCCAATAACGAAGGGGTTCGCAAATCGGAATCCTCTTTGACAAGTGAAATCTGCTTTATTCGCGAATCTAAACGTTTGTTGTATTTCGTGCGTGAAAATACTGTTGTTAGGTAGGCACAATCGACAGCAAGTTCATCTAGCCATAGCTTCAAGCTTATTTCCGTTTGGGGCGGACCCAGGCATGATTTTTGTTGGCATCGAGAGATCCAAAATCCTTCTGTCATAATTAAGCGTAAGGCAAAATTAAACACCATGTAGAATGATTGTTTACAGTTATCTCCACTCACCACATACTGCTCCACATACTGCACCGTCTGTTCAGTCTCTAACTCTGTATTCAAATCGTGTGAAAGCGTTAAATTGTAAGAGTAGTAAATTAAATTATATTCTCCCAAAAATTGACAACCGCTATGGCGCGCCATGGCGTTGGCCGAAGCTTGCATGAGATCCACCTTGTGGCAGTTGGGGCAGTGCGGGCAAGATTTGAGGTGGTCTGTAGTTTGTTTAGCTCCGCACTTGCACAGAGAGCTCGAGGTTTCGTCTATTATCCCCCATTTCTGTATGTTGTCCTTCGTTCGAGCGACACCTGCACGCAGCCGGTTCAGCGCTCTCCTCACCGTCCACTCCTGTGTACCGCCAGGAGGGAGACGTTCTGCCGGTCTCACAAAGCCGTCGAGATGTTCAGTACAACCTCAACTGAGTCAAATCGAATCAATATTTACTATTCGATCATATATTCGCGGAATATTGTATCCATCCGTTCCTTATGAAACTTTGCGATATGGATTTCTGTGTACTGAAAGAAATCACAAAATGATGACGTTTTAAAAACATAGAATAAATCATAGGTATTATGATATAGGTAGGTATCTTTATGATAGGTACCTTCTAGCTAGACTTCTATTACAGGAAAAAAAATTGGTCTGACTGAATACTGAATACTCAAACCACATCGAAACTCTTTTCGAAAGCCAATTCGTACTTATGTAGCTAGTATGTTGGCACAATGTACTCTGCTGGGTTCGAACCCGGGTGTGTTCACTTCACTGACTCGTTTCCACGACACTGACCTCAGGCACTGGGTTCTGTACCATATATATATATATATATATACAAGCGATTGTTGAAATCAGCCACAAAACGACTGAAAGTTTGTGGCTTGCGACCGATTTCTAGCTTTGAATAGGTTGAAAATACCGATGTTTTTTTGGGTTTTCTACAGTTTTTTGGTGCTGGTCTAAACTTTGAGTGATATACAAAACAAATAACGTATCACGGATTTTTTAAACAGGGTAACAGAGCCAGACACACTTGAGACTTGAACCCATGTTTAACGCCATCTAACTCACTTTTAGAAGTCATGCGGTGGTATTGACTTTTACGTTGTTGATCGATACTTTGCTGAAGCCACAGATTAATAAAGAGTCTGAAGCTAACATTTTCACAATAGCAATTACTCTTATCGCAAAATTCGAGCCAGTTTTTGTTCGGTTTCACGAAAAAACAGGCTAACCTGCGAGTGGCAGGTGAGATTGATTCACGCTGATTTCACAAATACTGAACAAACATGAGAGCACCAACCAGAAGTTGAAATTAAATTCGGTGTCAATTCTGCAAAGTTGAGTTGATTCTGTCGGCTGTAATCAAACTTTCAGTTCTGCTTTCCAAAATAGCCAGTTCGAAGCCGGCCGCACCTGCGGACGACATTTCGCGCGTGTGTGCGAGCGAGACAGAGCGATCGTGGTTCGCCTACCACGCTCGCTGTCTCGTTCTTTCGTAATATCGTAATTTCTTTATTGTGCTAGAAAACAAACATACAGAGAACTTATAATAGATAGACGATGTGCAGAGGCGAGCTTATCTCTAACAAGAGATTTCTTCCAGTCAAAGTCACTTGCGAAATGGCGATATTTTCTTTTACTTTTGTTTTGTATACAAAGTCGACCCCAATCCCATTCAAATTGACGTTTGAAGGATATTCACCCAGAACATGATTATTTGACACGAGCTGTCATATTGTGATTGGTGAATTTCTTTTAGCGTGAAATTCAAGGGGATTCGGGTAAGCGCTGGATTGTGGAAGAAGGGGCAGATTCATGCAATATATATATAAAAGGAAACCATTTCGCACTTTACACACAATAAAGTCAACTAAGTAGCAAACCCAACTGGAGCCAGCTGGAGTATGGCTCAGTCCTAGTCGTATCCGGGTAAATACCCGTGGCCCCCCCGGTGGGAACGAATGTGTGCTAAACTTTTTACTAAAATTCTCCTCATGGTATCACAAAGTGAGCTCTTTTCTTTTACAGTAACTTCAAAAAATCTGTTAACCCTACCGCTGCCGCCCAGTTCATGAAGTGAGACAAATTGTCATGTCTACTTTCGCATTGATTCATTGCGATTGCATAGACACGGGCGGGCGATGACGGGCGTGCCCCCGCCCCCCGCCCCGCGGAAACATTCACGAAAGTAATATCCGCTCTTCGCACAACATCCTGTATATGTAGACTAACTATACTATACATTAGTACATGCCGTTTGAATGGTATACTATACAGGCTGTGACAAACAAGTGTAGACATGGTTCGGAACAACTTTGACAAACGGACAATTTAATCCGACTCACTCATCTGATGATGACGAGTTAAAATCAACATATTGGTAACTTAATTTTTGGCGCCTCCATCCATACGTATCTGTTCATGCGCATAGAATGCGAATCATCAACAATTCATCTGATAAATCGGTTTCATAGAACCCTACGCCCTGTATACTGTCCTGTATACTGTCCTGTATCAGGAGTACATGTCAAACGGAATGAAATGAAGGGAATAATCATCCTGAAAACATTTGACTCACACTGAATCGCGCTCCCTACAGAATTAACACCTTATTTACCTAATCTACATCGTTTCCTATACCCACTCAACTGTGTACCCCAGTCGTAATCCTTTAAGGTACAGTTTTGAACGAATGGGGAAGGGCTGGGTTGATTCGAAATAGAACCTTTGTTATGAAGGGATTGCGGCGGTATTGTGTAGGATTAAGTAATATCAGACTGATTATGACGATTACATGTATTCTTGTCCGGGCTCGGCATACTGACGAATACGTACAATATGTATGTACACAGAATGTACCTTATTTTCTCAGGAATAGTGTAACACTAAAATAAGGAAAATGTAACTGTTATGGCTGCTTGCTCCACGAAGATTTAGGGGTCCCGATTTTTGATTTGATTTGATTTTCAAAAGTCTTTATTAACGTTTTAAAAAACATTACATTACACCACATATCGTAAATAAACAACTATATATGGATTATATTAAATCACTTAATGCTTTATCGGGCTGTAGTCGCCTATGAAAGCTTAAATAACAATAAATACTAAAATCAACTAATAACACTATGGTGCAAGGTACTAACAATACATCAGATAAATGAGGTTATTGACATTGCAATCCTAAGTGGTGGATATACATTCTAATCAGTGGTATATACCTACTTATAAAACTAAGAGGCACTGTCATAGGTGTGACGCGGTGGACCCCTTACATACCGAACGTAAGATAGAAGATTCATCGCAGCACATCCACGGCGATCGCCTATCACCATCCCAGTCATTATCTGGGGGTAGACGTGTAAAATTGAGCTAGCGGCGCGCAGCGGCAGCGGCCGATGGCCAGAGTGTTGCTGGGTGGACTCGCGTAGGGGTCCCGATGGATAGAAATAAGATTCAGAATTAGGGTCGATTCATTGAACATCGTTAGCGTCACGCCCTTACCCACACGCGGTGGCAGAGGAACAGCCCCCCCCTGCCGCGCAACCAGTGTCGGCATCGGCATCGTGTTGAAACGCGCAAGAATGAACTTTATCATTTTGACGATACGGCAAGTCAAACACGAAGCCGATGCCGACAGCGGCTGCGCGGTAGGGCCCCAGTTGCGCCCTCGTTTAGAGGTTACCAATACTATTTTTTGCGTCACAGGTGGCTACCCTAGAAGCACTAAAAGGGGGCCCTAGAAGGGCTCAAAGGGTTAGAAACCACAGAAAATTAACTTTATCAATAGAACCCACTCAGCCGCTATAAACCGTTTAGCTAAAGAAGGCACGAATCGGGTAGCAGCGAGCGGTGTGACTGCTCTCTAATGTACTTAAGCTTCTACTTAGCAACGGGAGAGGCCGGTAATTGTCTTATTTACCCCATTCAGTTACCGCCCCGGCAGGGAAGAATAAGTCCGGAACTCAATTTTGAGTATTGTGATGTGAGTAATTTTGGAGCACAAATGATAATTGTAATAGTGTGCATGATAATTTATGTTTAAATTTTTCAATTAAGCAGAGTAAGTATATACTCTGCCCACGGTATAAATTTTTCATGTATTGTTTTGAGATACCGATCGATCGATCGATATATGGTCGTCAAAGAAACATTTCAGGCAGAAAAAAAAACTGTTAACTTTAAATTGTGTGACGAATGGATACTATTATACTATTGATTATTTACCACATTTTTTTGTACAGATAAGTACAATAGGGGGAGAAAATAATTCACCAACTTTCAGCCTTTACCACCGACATATTTCATCAGATACCATAGACAAAGCAGACAACTTACCTGCGCCATAGATATAGAGATAGTGCAGAAACAGCCGTAATAAATTCACGTAAAAAAGTAGGAATGATTCCGACGCACGGAATGGGCGGGGGTGTCAGATAAGTAGTGGGGGGATGGATTTCGGGGATTATCCGCGTTTTTTCCGGGTAACGGAGTAGGGAAACTAAGTACAGGTGTATTTGTGATTTAACTTGCTGTTATCTTGGGGTTCAGGGCTCATCTGCACAATATTACTATGTAGTATTAATGGTCTAAATTAAAATAACTATTATTTACAGTTCAAGTCATTCATAACTGCCCGCTACCACCTTTAAACCAGCAGCGCTCATTTACAATTATTGATAATGGTAATACACCCGTTTATAGTGGCCCTACTATGTCCCACTGCTGGGCAAAGGCCTCTCTCCCCCTCTTCCACTCAATCCGATCCTGAGCCATCTCCCTCCAGTCCTTGTGCCATAGACCCAACTCATGACTCCATCTCTTCCTGGGTCGGCCACGCTTCCTCTTTGCATTTTCTGGAAGCCAGTCTGTGGCTCTCTTGGCCCAGCTATTTTATTCGTTGGCGCTAAATAGCTGGGCTAAGTGTGCCTTTACAAGAGAAATGATATAACCGGCCAAGTGCGAGTCGGACTCGCGCACTAAGGGTTCAGTACATTTTCTATAAAAAAAACCGCAAAAAAAAAACATGTTCATGAGATACAGCCTGGTGACAGACAGACGGACAGCGAAGTCTTAGTAATAGGGTCCCGTTTGGCACCCTTCGGGTACGGAACCCTAAAAAACACGTTTAAATTCACATAGTTTTATCATTTAACTTCTCTTGGAGCCGGCTCCGACATCGCCAGACAAATTATGCCAACTACGAGATTCTTCTGTAGAGCCCAGCGAGCGGGGGCGTGCGCCGACGACGGGGCACCGCGACCACTCACTCGGGAACTCGTGCTGGGGGAGACACGACTTGACACGAGTAAACCATGTGTGTGGTTCAATGTAAAAGTGTACTTGTAGAAATAGATGGTCAGGTAGGTTTTTCTCCTACAGTATTATTCGGTTACACATTTGACAGATTGACACTTATGCCCTGTATCCTGAGCGCGGATTGAATTAAAAAAATCACGAGCCGCTATTTACGGGGCATCTCGCAAGGAAAATTCATCACCCATATATAGTAAACAACTACTATGGGGGAAGAACTCTTAAAAGACAAATACCACTTATAATTAATTCCATGCCACAAGTAATTAAATCCGAAGAAAAATTATATAAATTGAAACGCTTATATAAGAAGTACCTACTCCGAAATTTATTGGATGTTATTGGATGGCCTGTAAAATCCTGATGGGTTTTGTACCACTGTTATTTAATTATAATAAAGTTAAGATTTTATAAGAAAGATCTCATTCTTTAGTCGCTATAATTATTATTTTAATGTTAACGTGAGTAGAAGTAAGTGTGTCTACCCACAGACAAACTGCGACATGTAGTTTTGTGGTTTTTTTTTTAATTGTAACAATAATCTTATAATAAAGATTTTTTGAATTGGATTGAAAATTGAAACTGATGTAACAAACCTGTTAACTTACCCCCTTAACTTCACCACTTATTAACTTACTTACCTTGCTGTTTCTGGTTCCCACGACACAGGGTATCCTAGTGTGGGGCCAGAAGCAATGTATGTGCCTGTATGTAAATCTTTATGTTTGTTTATGTTTATTCAGCGCCCAGGAAACCGGGCGATAATCTGATGGTTATGTTGGCTGACATCGGGGTTTATCTGTGCATCGGGGATATAGGTAGATACGAAAACTGTGCTGCCGAAAATATTCACTGATGCCGGAGCAACAGTGAAGGATGCCCTAGTAGCCATGGATAGCGTAGATGGAACTTATATGATTCATTACCGAAATTTTCAGTGCCCTATTCGAAATTACAGGTACATTCACATTTACCCACTAAGTATGTTTAAGCTCTCGCACTATACAGCTAAGCATCGCGCGCTTCGCATAGACGTCGTGTCGGAATGTCACCTCACCTCGATAGAGAGGAATTTAAACCCTATTCTTATGGATCTCAGATACGATTAGTACAATCGACAGAACCTTTACATTTCACATTTGAACTCTATTATCTCGTGTTACGTGCGAGTTTGAAATCGGACTATGAAGTTCAATCTACGGTGGAGTCTACCTTCTCGTAGAAGAAATCTTCTCAAACGTACAGCATTTGAAATGTTGAATGCATCTTGCAATAAATTAGAATAGTCGGAATATTCCAGACATGCGAGCGAAGGTGTTATTCGAGATTGTAATGCTGCTACAAGTTTTATGTAGATTTGAGACCGATTCCGGAGTCATCACAACTAAAATAAATCAACTAGTTTTGCCCAGATTTGGATTAAAATGCTTGCCTTGTCACAGTATACTCAGGGGGATTGCTGTGGCCGTAAAATAACATATTTGATTTTAAAATAAGGGTAAAAGAGAAGTGCTAGGTGTGTGATCATTTATCACGGGTATTAATTATGAAGATTTGCTTTTGAGAGCCGGAGGTTTAATGTCCGTCTATTTGATTGGAATAAAATTCTAGCTAATCACGAATGTACTAAGTTGTTACCTAAATATGATGATGACTTCAGACGTGACATTATAAATTCACTTCGCGTGTCACCGACAAGCTATTGCTAATGGACGTGGAAGGCCGCTACATTGCACTAATTAAAATACGAGCTGTCAGATTTCAAGCTGTCAATTTAGCTAGTTATTATGTAAGTTTCGACGCCTTCAGAATTCAAGCAATATCCTTATAGCTTAGCTTGAGTCTATAGGGTTTACTATTCAAGTGGTTTGAATGCTCAGTCCGACTACTCCTAAGTGATTGAGTTCATCTACAGTTGCAAGCTGCTTTTGCACATTTACAGGTGTTCAATTCTTGTTGGTTAGTACAGGCTAAAATAATGTCTATAAATTATAATTTCCCGGCATTACATCAAATCCTTTAGGGATTAGGGTATGTCGCTGATTTTACCATATCCCTGCGACATACCTACCTGTGAGATGAGAAATTTGATGTAAAACATAATGAGGAGACCTCCATATCTGCGGCGAAGGGCTTGCCCCCTGTCACCAAATCTGGCACCTGAAATGCGCGATTGCCTGATTCATGCGCTTGCCAAACCTCCACAAGCCATCACGAGTGGATAGTCCTTCTTTTTTCTGCCTTTTTCTTCTTTCGTCTTCCTTCTTGTTGATGTAAACAGCGTGTCTTGTTTGTTTGTCGCAGAGTGGCGCTCGCGGCTGTCGAGCCGGCGCCGCTCGCCGCCGCACTCCTGCGCCGCCGTGCTCGCCAACTTCGACGCCAGCGTGCTGCAGGTGACTACATCACTCCTGCAACACACACCCTCACTGGCTATTATCATCATGACAACACTCACACTAGGTCTCATCACCACAACACCACCTTTACTGGATCTCATCATGACAACTATACCGTCACTGGATTATCAACACAACAGCACTGTCACTGGCCTTTTCACTACAACAATCCTCTCACTAGGTCTCATCACCACAACAACAGACATACAGAAAATATTTGTAAGAAAAGTAATGTACAAAGGCGAACTCATATCTAACTTAAATAAGTATCTCTACTTAAATCGTAGTTCTCTTATCTATTGTCTCTTCATATTCGTGAAACATTTAGCCCTAAAGGTTTTTTACAGTCCAAATGAATCGTAAAGGTACAAAGATACCCGATCTCCGCTTCTTGTATCTTCTTGTCTGTAAAAGTACCATAGAAGTTCTATCAGTGACGGCATAACATCCTCTCAAGCAGTTATCTCTATTACCAGGAAGCTTGAAACTTTGCATTCAGGTAATTACGAGTATGCTCTAACGCGCGCAGCTTCCCTTATCTCAGGCGCCATCTGGTGGCGATCAGCCAAACACTCGTTATCTCACGTACTGCCGCCACTTGCAACGTTTTACAAGTTTTTATAAGAAACTCGACTACATAAATGGCGTTAATAAACATTTGTAAACAGACACACATTTACATTTCTTCTGGCCCCATAGGAAACCAGTAGCTGGATTTCTATATCTGCCATTAACCCGGATTACAATCAAATATTTTGAGGATTGCGATGAAAAAAATCGGATGTTATGTAAAAAATAAGCCGATGCAGTAAATCGGTATTTGAGTAGGGTAGGCAGTATAGTCAGTGCGATCTAAAGTCCACACGGCTCAGGGTATAAAGGTTGCCAACAAAATGTCAGGATAAGGAGCCTTTATTTCGCGATCGTATAGAAATATGGGCGAAGTTCGGAAATTGCCATTTAAAAAGGGTGACTGAGCCAAAAGTTAAATCCTGCCGCCGAACGCGCTCAGATCTTCCAATATTGCCGGCTTGAGTAGAACACAGCTGTTTATAATATTCAAAATTCAAAAATATTTATTTTCCAAAAAAAAAAAACATTGACAAATATGGTTCAAACGTCCCACACCTAGCCTGTTTCGTGGATGCCGTTACAAAATTATAAAAACACTAGCTTTTACCCGCGGACTTCGCTCGCGTGGATGCACGTTTTTATACAACAGGGTATTTTTTAATCAATGCTAAGCCGACCTTTATTAATAAGGATATCGGAAGGTACAGAATTTATTTCCTAAGATTGCATCCGTTTTTAGCAGTAGTAGTCGTGTGTACTTACAGCCGATCTTCAAATCCCATTTTCACATAAGTACTTAAAAAATCCGTCAAGTGCGGGTCGGAATCGCACACGAAGGGTACCGTCCATCCGTACCATCGTACAAAAAAACAAAAGCACGCAAAACAACAAAAAAAATTACAAAAATAAAATTTAAAAATTTATGCCCTCACGATGATTTGAACTCACGACCTACGGATTGAGAGCCTTCATCATACCGGCTGCGCTACCACAACCATGTGGGTTGACGCGAAATATACCATCATATTGAAATGCGGGTGTATCAAAACACGTCTCTTGTATGGGGACCCCCTTTAATTTGTTATATAAGTATCTCGTATTTCAGTATTTGTAGTTGGTGCGGCAACAGATATACACATTCTGTGAAAATTTCAGCTTTCTAGCTATTACGGTTCGTGCTCTAGGACCCAGTGACACACGGGCAGACGGACGGACGGACAGCGAAGTCTTAGTAATAGGGTCCCGTTTGGCACCCTTCGGGTATGGTACCCTAAAAAGTACAATAAACTGACATTCACTAAAGAATGATTTTTTGCACAGGGGCAGGGGTTTATTGCAGAGTTTGGCAGAGGGGTTTGGCATCGATCCTTTTTTTCGATTCTTTATTGATATGAGTACTTTATAGTGAGCATCGAATCGAATCTAGTGTATGGTTCAAAACACACAGTAATTTGCAAATGTAGACACTAATGACACCAATTGATGTCAACATTTACAGATTACTGCGTGTTTTCTACGACTTATTTGCTTTGTCCATCAAACCACGCATTTCTTGCCACGGTGCATCACGAACATTTTTATCATACAGTAAAAATGTGCGTGATTGATTTATTATAATGCTTGTTTTATTTCATAATATTTGATACTTATGTTGTTACAAATCAATCAAATCAAATATATTTTTATTTCAAAAAAGTAATGTACAGTAAGAGCAACAATTTAGGTTTTAACAAAGGAATTAACTAAATAATTAATATACGTACAGAATATTAGAGCTTTTAGTAACGTATGAAAACTTACGTAAAAGTTTGTCAATTTCCAGCACATTCAACTATTATTATTTTCTATGCAAACATAATCGATACCTTGAAGAATCGATACTTTTTATACAGATACCGATACCGCATCGATACTTTTTTTTCGATACATCATATGAGTACAATATCGATACTTTTGTTTCGATACTGTGTCCCTACGTATCGCCATATTTTTTTTCGATTGGTAATGGAACGTAACCACAGATTACTAATTAACGCTGAGAATTAACGTAACGTACCGTAGAGGGGTGCGATCCGACAGCTACGTTCAGATTTCGCAGATCGTATCGGATCGTACGTCATCTCCTCGATCCCATACGCGGTTCGGATCGCACGACTCTGATCCGATTTCCTAAAAATCGACCAAAAATCGAATCAAAGAAATGTTTACGTAAAGTGTGAAAAAACGACTAAAAATTAACTGATAAGTATCTAGTCAAATTGTGTGTAAACTTGTACCACAAAAACCGATTGAAACCTACACAGACGCCATACATTGAATATTTTGTGACTTTAAATTCTGCATGGGCGTAACGTTACAAACAACACAGAACACAATGGCAGTGTACTCACTCTGTTTCATCGAGTCTCCCTCAAACTCCACTCACACGATTTTTATTTAGAAAGACCATAACGTGCGTATTTGGTAAAGCCCGAGCAGAGTTTGAAAACAACTCCAAGTGATGATCACACGATCTTAATATTTTTATGAAATCAGGAATTAATATAAGTAAGCATGTGATTCGATCACTATCCGATTTCTCATAATTTTGGATCGATCCGCTAGTGGATCGGTTCGATCCGATCCGAAACTCGAAAGGACATAATTATGGTCTTGGGTCCGAAAATCGGAACGGATCGGCACACATTCCTAACGTAACGTAACGTAACGCTGTCTGTCAAACTATCAAACAAAGAAAAGAGGTGTTTTTTTTACGATTGTTTTTCTACTAATACGCAGCAAAACCGTAGGAAAAGACGTGATAACCGGTGAAAATTATGAATCTGGAGATTTTGGAAACAGCCCACGAGTGTGATGTTGCTATTGCGCGAACCCAGTCTAAAAGAGAGAATCGGAGTAAAAGACTGCAGAGTGATCCTTGTGATGCCTTCAAGCAGGTGAAAGGCACTTCATCAAGCTTTATCGTGGGTTTATGACCGAGTTGAGCCCTCATTTGCCACCAACATTGCGATCAGATGCTTTGTATGTGGAAACGAATGTTAGTAATACTATGCAAAGTACCAGAAAAGTATCACATCAACTTTTCCCTGTTGCGTACAATTACCCTGCAATTACTATGCTCTGCCTACCATGCGATATCACCCGGGTTCGAGCCCCGTCTGGGGATTAACAAAAACCAAAATATCCCCAAGTCTTGGAGGTTTACATATTTGTGATGTCGTTGTTTCTGATTCTCACAACACAGGGTGTGCCTACCTGCCTGCAACCTATTGTGGGGCCAGATGTACCTATGTAAGTAAATGTTAAACAATTGAGAAAGTAGAGAAGACTAATCCTGAATTGTTTGTTTTAGGTGCTGATTGCTTCAGGTTGCTTCAGAATTTTATGCTACAGGGTCCTATCAGAGGATTGTGGGATAAGGCCAAAATCACTGTATTTCCCAGTCTATTGTCTCCAAATTTGTGAAGCATATCCTTGACACTCAAAAAGCCAGCCCCGGAGGAGTGCTCAGGGAGGGTTCTTCTTCAACCAGGGGTATGCTGTGCCTGCACCTGGCCCACGAGAGTGGGGCCTTTGTTACATTATTGCTTCTGCATTACCCAGGTCGGGTTGACAGGTTAGACCAGATAAAATAAATTAAGTGTAACTACATAAATTTGTTTTATTTATATATACTTAAAGTATCAGTACAAAATTACAAAAGGTATGAATCAATCATTTAGATTATTCAGGATTTTGTTGATATTTCTCACATCAATTTAAAGGCATCAGCCATTAGCATGAGAATTTTGTAGTGTCGCGCTTTGAAGTATGCCTTTGTATATGTTACGGGTAAAGCTTGGAGGCTGGGTAAACCTAGTAACCCAAGCTTCTTGGGTGAAGTCCGAAATTTCAATCTACTCCAATTTGTCTTCGGGCTTTACCCGGCTAAACCTCTTTGTCAAAAAATCTTATTCATAATCATAAGATATGGAGAAAATATGGCATGGAAACAACACAATACTTAAGTTATTGTTTCTGCTGTAAACAACTAACCTTCCATGTCATGCAAAATGTATATTATTTAGAACTGGGTGTTGAATAGTAGTAACCGCTGAACCACAAGAGATTTCACGCGATCGAAAGGTACATCAGGCATTGAGACACACCAATGAGGTTTAGATACTTAGCATAGCAATCAGTAATCAGTATCAAAACCTCATTGGTGTGTGTCAACTGTCAAGTTTGTGTTGTGTGACGAAACATTTTTTTTATTAACATGAACAGCTGATCGTCAAAGCCGCCATTTTGTTAAATAGAATTTGTGGCATGTTTTAGTTTTACAATTACTAATATACGGGTGATCTTGATTGGCAGGCAGGCAGGCAGGACCGCAGGATATAAAAATCTGATAAAAATGCGAAATATTCCTTTGTACTTGTAAGTTTGTTAATCTAAGAAACACAGAATTTTCTCAACTTTCCTCAACACAGCAATTACTAATATACGGGTGATCTTGATTGGCAGGCAGGCAGGCAGGACCGCAGGATATAAAAATCTGATAAAAATGCGAAATATTCCTTTGTACTTGTAAGTTTGTTAATCTAAGAAACACAGAATTTTCTCAACTTTCCTCAACACAGTTTCTTAATTCACAATAGACTTTCCCAGCCATACAAAATTAATGGATTTATCCTTGTGTAATTAAATTACGTTTTTGACCCCCTTTTGGTCCGAATTTTCGAAAATCCGTTCTTAGTGCTCAGTTATGTTATGAAAGCAACCATTGTGCAAAAGTTTCATGCCTCTAGGCCTAACGGTTTGGGCTCTGCGTTGATCATCAGTCAGTCAGTCACTCAACACAAATATATATTAGATGAAGTTAAATTTTTATATAAGTACAGACAAAATTCACTAAAACATTCACATCTACATTATGTATGTATTGAAAAGAGCGGAACATATCAATCATACTTTTTCAATTCTCTATATTTTAAGGATACGAATGACTAATTCATAGTGATACCAATATGCATCTTGGTGCAATGATATACTTAAACATAAGCCCGAATACCGTATTGTATGTTTAAAGATATGCCCGACAATCGCAAAAAATAACATGAAGAAGATAACGTATTGATATTTTACTAAGTGAAATTCCACAAAAATAAACGCACAAAAGTCCAAGCCCAAAATGTACCGAATTAGGTAGGTGCTGCTTCTCTACCCTACACGAAAGGGTTTAACATGATCACATTACGAGACCGTGCGAGTAAAGAAACCAGTCTAATTTGATTCGGCTTCATTAGTGTTGTGCGTTAACCCGAATTGGGGTATCCCGTTGAAAACGGTGACCAAGGGAATAAGAGAAGTGAGAATCTACTAGTACTTCGGTCCACTAACTTATCTGATTAGCTTCGGTCGTAGAGCGGTGCGCGAGGGGTGTTTTTCCGTGACTTCAGTATGGTTCCATTCTTCAGTAAAGCATTAGCTTTCTAAGTGATGTCGCCCCTTCCGCACCCCCAACACTACCATATACAACCTAGTTAGTTTACCGCTATGCTATGGGTGTTGAAAACTTGATTTACTTTGATTCAGTTTGCTCGTTCACACGCAATTCTGATTTGCACGCAATCGGTGATTGAGTTCTATTCGAAGTGGATGTTGAAGATCAATTCACTGCTGGCTGAATTGTTATCAACCGGCTTCTATTCAATTTGCGTTGGTCGGCCGAGGGGCGCCGTTTCAAGAGATCACCGTACATTTTGATGCAAAACTATTCCTACTGTATACTCTCAAACCTCATGTGATCGTATTTTGTATGCTATCTGTCTATGAGGCTTTCAATTAAACTCACATAAACAAAATATACTTGTAATGACAAATAAATCAATATAATAATAAAATTACAGAGTTGAGCCTGACTTGAGTTAGCTACTCGTAGTATGAAAGAATATGCGAAAAAGAGGCTGGGCCTAGTGCCCAGCGCCTTATATAAACGTGTGGGTTGGACCCCTCTCTACACCCTGTCTGCCCCTCAACGTTTGGTTGCACGCGCGGACACTATCTACTGTACCATTAGTACCTTCCTGTATTATTAATGCGATATAGATGACTCTACAATACGATTAGTAGTCTCTTTAGGTTCAAAAAAAGGATTGGTCTTACTGTTTTGGGATGAAGCCATTTCCCGAGTGCCCCGGTGACCCGACGCCCCGCCGTCGCCCCGTCGCCCCGGGCATCGAACCTGGCCCCGGCTGTATAAATCAGTATTCCAAATGTCACAAACTACCTCCTGTGGTATATAAACCCCGCTTTTATGACCCGCGAGGGTCGTGTTGACCCACCGTTGTGTATAGAAGGCATTTTCTTTTGTTGGAAAAATTGATATTTTTCCGTGTTTGTGAGCGAATGCGGGGTGTTGGTCACAGAGCTGCAAGGAATACTGAGTGTGCCACAGAAATGTGAAGTAGATCTCCCGCAACGCGAGCATTCTCAAATTCATACATATTATAGTAGAAACATAGCGTAACCAGCCTTTTACGTACGGTAAAAATAAAATTCTAATCCATAAGCATTTCTTTTGGGTCATATAAATCTCTAGGTATATCTAAATCATATGAAACCATACCATGAATGATATTTGAACTTGAATTTGTTAGAGTTTTGCGTAGATACTCGAAGGCAATGTGAACAAGATCAGGAACATTTCTCTCAGCCTACTATCTTATTGTATTTGGAGCCTTAGCTCGAATTTCTTTGGAAAAACCCTTGATATAAATCACGTTAGCTGCTATTTGCGGAATGCTATATTTTCGCCATTCATCTTGCCGCCTAATGCCCTATTCATTGGAATTCCTAAAATATCGTGTTAGGTAAAATTTCTAACTTCCTAAATATTGATTTATTCATTTATTTCTTGATTTATTCATTTATTAATTGCTTGCATGTGGTATGGTACAAAGATATTATAATGTAGGATAAGTTCCAGAACATGCGCCCTGCAAGGGCATTGCAACATTATTAGTTTTACTTAGGTGGTATAGGTAAATAGATAAAAGCTAACAGGCTAACACGTGTGTAATAGTGTACACTCAAATAGTACCATGCATAGACTAAATTAAATGAAAGACTGAAGAGTCACAGTCACTTTTACACCTACTCAGCAATTCACTCTACCGTACTTTGTTTGCTGGAAGAGATCTCTCTTACCACAGCTACCTTTACTATGTATTTTTGTCCTGTGTACCTGAATAAAGAAATTATGAATTATTGTGAATTCAGTGGCTTGGCTGTGGTAATCAATAGTGACGTTGTGTTATGTTGTTGTCAGATCCGATCGTGGCTGAGTGCGGAGGAGGAGATGCTGCGCGCGCAGGCCGTGCCCGTCGGAGACGCCGACGAGATCCTGCGCAACCTGGACAAGCAGAAGGTAAGCACACGCACATTTACATACAGGAACATACAGTGCAACCGTAGCAAGCATGTAGGTAGAGTGCGGGGGGAGGTTTTGTCGCGCAAGGTGAGGGACAGGGGCATGTAATGCGCGTGCTCTGTCTATCCCAGAGACTATAATTATATCCAATTGACTGCGCTTGCGGGAGAATGCGGCTCGCCAAACATTAGTTGTAATCAACGTACGCAACCTATGTATGATGACGGGCTGCCAGACAGTTTCGCAGCGGCCGAGCAATCACAGCTCTCTTACCTCGCCCCCCGCCGCCCGTAAATTGGTGAGTTGTGTTTCAAAGGAAAATGTATCTATGCGCTCTTCACTGGATAAGTGCTCCCTGGTTTATCCTTACTCTCTCGCGTCGCGACCCCGCGACGCAGACATGCTAATGCTACGGGTGATGGCGACACATTAGGGAAACAGAAATAGCGACATCACAAACATGGTAAACACCCAGGACCTGGGGATTTTTATTAGATATTTTTTCGTCCCCTCTCGCGAACCCGGGACCTCTCTCTTAGGAGGCACAGCACAGCCTCGACCGCAGCTGATGAAGAACCTGAGCGCATGCGCATGCTGGCGCGCACCTGCCTGTGACGTTCCGAAGCCTCCTGTCTTCCGCATAATGTCAATACTTCGGAGAGTGCCAGGCAGTGCCATCGTGACTCGACAAACATAAATGTACCCCGCGCACAAAAATGCCTGATGTATACTTGTCATACAACACTTGTTCACATTATTGATGAGTATCTAACTTAAACGCGTGTGTTTATGAAGACGTACGACGACGACGCGACGCTGCCATCGACAATGCAAAGTGCGTGCCTTGCATTTATGGCTATGAGTTATAGGTGCTAGAAGTATTTATTTGTAGCTATACCTGTTTGGTTTCATAACTTTATTCGAGATTTATTTAAGTTTATTTATTCAGCTTGAGAAACATTGTCACAACTCACTCTGTAAACTTACTATGAATCCCTTCATAGCTCCAAAGACACGGTGGTTGAGATATTAAATTAAATTCTGTACAGATTGTTGTCTTAATTCAGTAAATACTTTGGAAGTTTACCTTTCATGCTGGCAACCCTTTTGTCCTATTGTGGTTTTACCTTTTAGCTGTCGGACTCCTTTTTGTGAAACGAATTATTTTTAAATGTCGTTACTGTCGGGAGACTTGCTCGCTTGTGTTCAAGGTGTTTTTGTGATCGCATTATGGTTCCTTGGGTCCTTTCACGAGGGGTTCAGGTATAAATTGAGTTTGATATTGAACAAAATGTGCTGCTTTGTGACAATACTCGGCATGTTCAGCTCTTGATTCAGATTCAGATAATGAAGAATTGGTAGTTTGTAAATATTTTCATACCTTATTTCGAATCCTACCGATAGCTGATTTATGGTTTTCAGTGACATGATATCAGTAAAAGCATCATGATTATTCCTAAAATAGCACACAGTTTTTTTGCCTTCATTTAACATCGAAAAAAACTAGAGACAAACTTAAACTAAGGCAACTTACAATGGCGGCGGCGCGGCGGCGTTTGGAAACTTTCATTGATAGCTCGCGGGGCGGTCGCAAACTTTCCGAATTCTATTCGAGACTCTGAAAGTCTCAGAAAGTGATCAAGTGAGAGAATGTGTGCTTTCGAAGGTTTTTGTGATGTGAGAAATGGAGATGGTTTGTTCCAAACTTCGGAGTGCAGCTGCTCGCGGACCAACTGATTTAAGTATTATAATATGGCGAAACCTTAATTGACTACCTGGTATGCTATGTACCTGAGAAAAAATAAGATAACGACACAAAGTTCAGGCATTGTGATACTAAAATTATCACAATGCCTGAATTTTGTGTCGTAGACAAAACAAACCGTAAATGAGGATGATATACAAATAATGATTCTTATTACTTTTTTCTATTTGAAATAAAAAATAATCCTTATCTGAATATCAATTTTATAGTGAGTCCTGTCTCAAATATATCACTACAATTCTGTAACATACCGTGTTGTACAGTAAGTAACCCGAAATCGAACAAAACCCTTGAAACCCCATGACGTATTTCCGGAGGACCCTAATCATAAACAATGGATTAAACCAATCCATCCATGCTCCACGTCCGAACCTAAATCCTGTAACCTATAACACAAGGTTAACTATAGAATGGTACGTGCATCTATTGTTGGACCATCAACCACAATCCTCGACCTCGCCGTCGGTCGTCGTTAATTAAGTAAGATATTGAATTAAGATCCTTCAGTTCATAGAGCTTAAGTAGTCTTTGTACTTTCAAACTTATATCAGGCATTGTTCGACGCAATTACGCTTTTTACTGGCCTATTGAAAAGGTTAAAGTTGACTAATACATAATTATCCCTAATTTGCGATAAACTCAAATATCTTCTAACAAAGCGTCACGCCGTTTTCTCCCATATGGGGTGGCAGAAGTACAATTTTATTGTGCACACGTCTAGCTACAGTGTGAAACCAGACCACGGAGCTTTTATTCTTACCGCATTTGGTTTAGCCTGTAATGGTAGGTGTTTATGGATAAATAAATAAATAAAGCTCTGTCGTAATATAAGAATCGTATCGTTGATAACAAAAACTACAGCATTTTGAGTAATTACTTGGAGTCATGCCGTGCCACACAGCCCACACTCCATTCATGTGACGCATGGCTAAGTGCTACATACCCTCTTGTACATGTACATACGTACAGTAAGAGTCATGTATCTACAATACTCGCATGTGGGGTTATTGAAAAGGCATATGCATAAGAATAGAGCAGGCGTACTTTAGTGAAGTTGCCTGCTAACGAGGTGTAAGGGAAACTTGGGGAGGATTGCTGAATGCTATTTATTACAGTTGATTTTATATTAGGTACTCGTAATAATCATTATTGCATTTATAAAAATAAATACAAATATAGACAAATCTGTGAAAACGGCTAAATACTTTAGTACTTAGTTTCTTGTGGTAGTTGATTGCGGGACAGTTGCTGTGATTTCGTAACGTATTGTTTCCCATAAAGTACCTACAGCACTAGTGGACATTTATTATGTTGAATATTGAGTGCTATAGGTATGGGAGGGTCTAGTCACTGCTTTAAGTGACTTAGGCAAAACGATAACAAGAAATAGATATTCAGATCATTTAAACTCTTCCAAGCAGCAAATCACGAGTTCACACCTTTCCTGATCAGACCGCCCGCCCTGAACTGAACCAATTCATTCATTTTGCCGCGGTCCCAAATGTTCCGGTTCCTACTAATTTGTGCGGATCTGCTAAATAGAATTTTTTCGTTTACGGCTCCCCTTTGTAGAGGACGCTTTACGCATGTTAACTACCTTTTGACCGGTTGGTCAGTTCCTGAATACGTTTCTTTGATTGTCGCCTTTATTGACCGAGCGAGCGAAGCGTCTCCGTTTCAGGTTTGGGCAAAAATGCTTTCGTATGTCCGGTTGTTCTCCTCTACAGGTCGCATTTATGAACTGATTCTCGTGAAATTTTGTGAGCAGGTTGGAAAAATAAATAGAATTTTTTACTCGAGCCAGTTTTTTGATTTTTTTCAAAATGGCGGAGATATGGGGTTTTAAAATGTAAAAAAAATCGCTACAACCCAAACGTCTCGATGGATATTAACAAATGAGGTGTCGTTGGATTCGTAAAGACCATGAGAGTGAAACAGATGAGCGAGCGAAGCGTCTCCGTTTCAGGTTTGGGCAAAAATGCTTTTGTATGTCCGGTTGTTCTCCTCTACAGGTCGCATTTATGAACCGATTCTCGTGAAATTTTGTGAGCAGGTTGAAAAAATAAATAGAATTTTTTACTCGAGCCAGTTTTTTGATTTTTTTCAAAATGGCGGAGATATGGGGTTTTAAAATGTAAAAAAATCGCTACAACCCAAACGGCTCGATGGATATTAACAAATGAGGTGTCGTTGGATTTGTAAAGACTATGAGAGTGAAACAAATTATATAATTTTAGTAAAAAGTCAATAGGTTGTATAAAAGATCGCGAAATGTAGTTTACAAAGTTATTGGTGCGGCTACTTTCATACTGCATGTACGTAACCAGGTACATTCATAAGTTTGTATGTATGTATGTATGTTTGTTTGTATGTAAAGCTATTAAGAAATTTCGCAGCCATCTGTAACAACTACGGTGGCGTATACGTAGCACACGCGCCTCACACGCAAGAATCACAGGTTCGATTCCCACCCAAGAAAATTTGTAATAAGCATTTTGTCATCTTTTCAACCGACTTCAAAAAAGGAGGAGGTTCTCAATTCGACCCGTATGTTTTTTTTTTTTTTTTTCTATGTTTGTTACGCGATTACTCCGCCAATTATGAACCGATTTGAACAAATCTTTTTTCGGCGTATAGGTAATACCTCAAGGGTGGTCCCATTGACACCAGGTCAGGATCTGATGATGGGATCCTGGAGAAATTGAGGGAACTCTTCAAATATTATAGGCAGACCTATAGTGATTTTTGTGTTTTTCATAATAACTCGTGCAAATGCACATGGTAAGCATAATATTGTGATGCGGAACTGCTGATGAAGACCACATATGGCCACCAGATCTGCTCAATACTAGGTACAAACAAATACAATGCGTGGCTGACGGGCAGGCAACGCATAGCCTAAACCGGTGGACCTAGAGCCATGAAACTTTGTACAGAGGTTCCTTAGTAGCGTGGGGTAGCACTGAGATGGGATTTGACAAAATTAATTCCCCAAGGGAGGGGGGGGGATAAGGGGTTACAGTTAGTATTAAACTCAATCTAATCAAATAGGGTTTGTGGAAGTCGGTTTTTTCTAAAGTTTACTTTTTGTTTCAATTATTAGAAGCAATGGCGGCAAATGACAGCCCATTCAACTTCGTCAATACACAAAGGAGGAAAAACATACAAACGAGCCTGAGTATGAGTACACACGACTTAACCCACAAAAGTACGTTCTTCAACTCAACAGTTCTTGATAACTCGATAAGCAATAGCCTACCCAACATATCAATAAGTGACACATCAGGTACAACAGAGTTAAAAAATGAAGTACACCAGTTAAAAACAGATCTGGACATTGCAAATGAAGAAATTTCAAACTTAGTAATGGAGCTATCCAACCAGAAACTTCAAAACGAAACATTAAAAAAGAAGATCGAGGCTTTCAAGAAAGTTACCAGCACAGATCTACTAAATGGAAACACAAATACACCAAGAAGGTGCTCAATGCCTTTCCCATTTAAGCCAACCTACAGAACTTTAATTAAACCGATACAGTTGAGTTTAACGCGTGGTCTCAATAAACACTACTCACAGCCCGTATGCAGAGAACTTGAAAAATCATTCGAAGAGCTTACAAAAGGAAATGAACAAAAAATCGAAACTCAAGAAAGAAAAAAAACGGTAAAAAAGATGATAGTTAAAACAAATGCAGCACAGACAAGAGGAAAAAATTATACTATGGTCAAACCCACAAAAAGAAAGATTCTTATTTTAGCGGATCAACAAGGACGAAATCTTCGTGGTACCCTACAAGAACTGGTTGGGGAAAAATACATTGTTACATGCTTTAGTAAACCAGGAGCAGCAATAGAAGAAGTTTTAAAATCTGAAAGAGACGAAGTTTTGACGATGACTGAAGAAGACTTCGTCGTAGTACTGGGAGGGACGAATGACACAAACCCATACCGATTCCAATTTGGTCTTCAATGCTGGATAAATGTGGCTAGCAAAACGAATATCATCACATGCGAAATTCCGTACAATAGGTATTTAAACAAGAAAAAGTTGAATCATGAAATGAGGTTCATAAGTAGCCAGCACAAAAACATGTCATTCGTCCATACTTATACAAACTACCGTCAGTACAGTACAAGCCAATACATGCTGGAATTAAAATTGTGTAAATCAATATTAAGAGAAATAGTGAGAGTCGGGTCTAAACTAGAAATGACAATATTAAATTCAATATTAAATTGTAAAACCAAATCAGACCAATCGACGCAGACTACTGATACAAATGTAAAGATAAATGATGAGGTACAGATTAATGATGGGGTACATGTTAATAATGAGGATATTGAAAGATCTGATGAATGCAGTAATGACAAAAATTGTAATGAAGTGGACAGAAATGTATGCAACTCGAATGTCAATAGGGATTTTTTTCGCTTATAATAGTATATTTGTAATGCATCAAAATATAAATGGTTTGATCGCAAAATCAGATGAGTTAATGGCTCAACTTGAAGATCTAAAAATTAGTGGTAAAGATGTTGACGTAATATGTGTAACAGAGCATAACATGATAGAAAGTGACTGGAATCAACTGACAATCCCCAACTTCAAACTTGCTTCATGCTTTAGTAGGAGTCAACGTAATGGTGGATCATGCGTACTGCTAAAAAACATCCATGGTTTTAGAGAATTAACAGAATTAAAGAAATTTAACGTGCCGAATGTCCTGGAATGCAGTGGTATCGAAATAACTGAACATAAAATACTTGTGTTATGCATCTATAGAGTCCCTTTATATAGTAATAAGGCATTTGAAACCTTCTTTTGTGCACTTGATGACATACTTCATGATTTCCTATACGCTAGGTATTTTAAACTTATACTATGTGGTGATTTCAATAACGATCTACTAATAAAAACAAAGAATAGTATAAGATTTGAGCACCTAACATTGAGCTATGACCTAAAAATAGAAATCAAAGAACCGACGCGACCCGCGAGCTCCGCTTGTCTTGATAACATTGTCCACAATATACGAGGATGTACAAGTGAGGTTATAGAATTTGCTTTATCAGACCACTCAGCACAAATTCTACAGTGTCCCGTGAAAAGAAGTTATACTCTGAAATATTGGTACATTCAAAAGCGTGACTACTGCCAAGAAAACCTGAAAAAGTTTGCTGAGCATTTGAATTCTCTGTCTTATAGCGAAGTATATGAGTCAGATAATCCGCAACAGGCATTTACGACGTTTTTTGATATGTTTATCTTACTCTATAAATTATGCTTCCCAGTAATAAAAGTAAAAGTATCTATATTACGCAAACAAAAATGGATATCAAAAGGGATTCGAGTATGTTGTAAGAGAAAACGAGAATTACTGTGGCAATACAGAAGATGTCGTAGAGACGAAAATAAACGGAAATTTAAAACTTATGCAAAACGATTAAAAAACATAATTAAACTCACTCAAAGATCACAAAATAACTATAGAATAAATACTGCTGAAAATAAATGCAAAGAAACCTGGAATATTATTAAAAAGTCACAAAACAACACACCAAAGGAGTATATTGATAAAATTACTAAAGACGGTATAACTTTAACTGAACCAATGGACATCGCAGAATCATTTAACAATTTTTTTATTGACCTTACAAATAATATTACTGATAATTCAAATTTGACATCTAATAATTCTACTAATTTCAATAATAATGTGACCAATAATTGTAATTCTATATTTTTGAATCCAGTGACACCTTTTGAAATTTCCCAAATAATTAAATCGTTAAAAAATACAAATAGTACAGGATACGACGAAATAAACACTAAGGTTATAAAATACGTGGTAATTGTAATATCTCCTATTCTGTGTCATATAATCAATAGATGTATGGAACACGGTAAATTTCCAAAAGAACTGAAAATTGGGGTAATTAAACCATTGTTTAAAAAACAAGACAAACGTGATATGAATAACTATAGACCTGTTGCTCTAATACCAGTTATCGGGAAAATATTTGAAAAGGTAATATACCGAAATATCTATTCATACTTTGAAAGAAATAATCTGTTTGCACCGCAACAAAAAGGATTTAGGCAAAACAAAACAATAAATATGGCAATTTATGATTTTCTTGCCCCAATATTAACAAATGTAGATAAACGGATTCCCGTAGTGACAATTTTTATGGACATGAGTAAAGCATTTGATTTTGTGAACCACGATATTCTCTTAAATAAACTTTACAGATATGGGGTAAGAGGCAATGCGATAGATCTGGTAAAATCGTATCTGGAGAAAAGACAACAGATTACACATATAAACAAAATATGTATAAATACAAAAACAGAACAGAATTACGTCTCTAACCCAAGAGAGTTAAAGCGCGGCGTACCTCAAGGTAGTGTCATGGGGCCGCTATTGTTTCTAACATACATAAATGACTTACCGAAAGTGGTCCATCATCCTATGGTACTATTTGCGGATGATAGTACAGTAATTATTCCTTGCGATGATCCAAATGACTTTGAAAGTGACATCAATACTACCCTACATAAAATAATTAAATGGCTTGACAATAACAATCTGATAATAAATATTGACAAAACTAAAATAATGAATTTCCAAATTAACCAAAATACATTAGTTGATAAGATGGACATTAATTACTTTGGCAAAAAAATTGAGCAAACAAAGGACACAAAATTTTTAGGAATATATATAGATAACAATCTAAAATGGAAAACACATATAGAGGATACATGTAAAAAGCTAAGCAAATTTTCGTATGCATTGTATAAACTTTCAAAAACAGTCTCCAAGGATGCAGTATTATTAGCCTATAATGGATATGTAGACTCCACATTACGATTTGGTATAATTTTTTGGGGGAATGGGGTAGGCAAAGAAAAAGTGTTTATAGCACAAAAAAAGTGCATAAGGTCTATGTCTGGGTTACACCGCAGAGACAGCTGTAAGCCTCATTTTAAGATTCTTAATATACTTACGTTTCCTTCATTATACATTTACGAGCTAGCTTCGTTTGTCAAAATAAATTCGAATCTTTTTACTAACTACACAAGTAAACGTCACACATCTAGAATATGTATGCCCCAACATAAAACAGCTTTGTTTAAAAATAATATCTGTGGCATGGCACCAATAATATACAACAAGCTGCCGGATAGTATCCGTAATATAGAAAATATTATACAATTTAGGAGGGAATTGAGAAAGTTTCTTATTAATAAGACATACTACGCTATAAATGAATATTTAAATGACCCAGCATTGTAATAAAAATAATAATATGCATAGCATACCTACATAAGCCTGCTCCAAATTACATAAATGCATATGCGTGGATTTAGAAAATAAATTAAGCATGTACTATTCCTAGATGTATAAAATATTTGTATGCCCTATGGCGAAACATAGCGATCCAATCACACTATCATAAATAACTTATTGTACCTATGTTTTTACAAATAAACTATTTGATTTGATTTGATTTGATATGTTTTATTGAAAGAAAATTATTTGGGTTATTTTTTTTATGTGTGTTAGCAGTTCAGCTTTCCCACCGACATACTCGCGAGGTCTACAGCTCACAGAGCCACTAGTTAGTATCGGTTTAAGAGTTACGCACGGAAACTTCAATCTTCGCTACCTGGCAGTTTGGTAGGAACTAGGAATTTCTGATGAAGAGATGGAGATTGATTGGTTTGAAGTTTATTGTTATTATTAACTATTGGTAAGCGAACTCATCGCTTTGAGATAATTTGAACCTTTATATAAAGTGTCTCGGCTCATGTTGGAGTTGAAACGATCTTCACACTTCTTACTTTGCATGTTACACCACAAAACGTAATGAAACAGTTTATATCTCTCATCGTGAAGTATTTCTTCTTATTTTTCAAGTCACACGCATGAACAACATAAGGACTACATTCCGCGCAGGTGTGACAAATTGGTCCTTCTTGCCCTTCTGATATTATTTCTTGGGGAAGGGAGCTGTTTATTATGTTTGCAGAGATGTCTTGAAGGGTGATATGCTGTAGGGCTTCCGGGATTAAACTATACTTTATTGCACACGTAAACAATCGTTTTGCTATTGCGATAAGATGTTATGATAATGATACTAATAGAACATCTCACACATCTCATGGTCGTGCTACAAATAATGTTTAAAAGTTGCATATGCAACATATCTTAGTGATTGTGTAACAAGCGCTGTTAAGATACCTACGCTTACACGGGCAATTTGTTGAGAAATTATTGCCCGGCAACAATAAATTGATGAGCCTGGAGTGATTGTTTCCTCGATATTAATTGTGATTGCTCCACATACCTTCTCCAAATCGCTCGATTGGAGGCGGAATCTCCAGCCACATTGCTGTATTACCTAATGCACCAATAGTGGCGTCCCGTTATAGTTGCTAGGAATTGCGCAATTTTAGTGGCCTGTGTTATCCTACATTCAGTGACATACGCCCCGCGCCATGTGCGGAGGTGCACTGAGGGAGAGAGGGGATGTCCCGCCCGACAGTAGTCCACGGCTCGCGGGCGCATGCGCGAGGGATAGGGACGGGAACACTGTCGATCACATAACTATATATCTTTGTCTCAATTTTTGAAGTAAAACTTCTTGGGGCACGGGGGTAAAATTTATTTAACCTCTCAACTGTGGGTTATTCATATATTTGCTTTTCACTTGCTACTAGCCGGGTGCTATCACGAGTGGCTAAGAAATGTAACGGAAATTGGAATCGGTGACGTCAGGGTCGGCTGAAGACTTTTAAAACCGCAACTATTTTCAATACGGTTTTTAACTAATCAGATAAGATAATAATACATTCGTACAATAAAGAATGTTAATTAGTGAGAGAAAAACCTGATGAAACGTTAACAAATAAAAATTATTTTAAGCATTCTTCCACGAGTTCTTGATTTCCGGTATGGCCAAGATGGCGCCGCCGCCGCCGCTGGCTGGGGCAAACACTGGCAAACAAAACCAGTGACGTGACCAAAAACTACTTCGTTCAACCTCTTTGTTGGAACCGGAACTTATGTTTGACAGCTGTGCGATGCGATCCATACAGTTTGTAAGAAAAGAGTTTCATCAATGTCACATACGGGTCGATATGGATTTCTAAAATGATGAACGAATCGTTTTGTGGCCGGTAACTATGGAATAGGTGTACCTAAAACGCGCTGCGTAGTCGCGCAACGGGCAGCTAGTAATCGCATAAAGTCACTTAGAATCATCCAAATGTGATATTTAGTTTTCAAGCAAATTCCGATGTGATGGATGGCTGCATTAAGACTTCTTGAAAACAATAAGTAGGTACCTAGAACTGTTCTAAAGCCACTTTTTATTATATAGTGCAGTTCAAGTCACAAATTAGCAGTTTAGCTACTAAGTACGTGTTATACCTACCTATTTAATGTTTATCTGTAGTAAACGGCCAAAGCGAGGTCTACAGTTTACATAGCCATAAGTTTAATGGCCTATTGTTTCGCTTATTTGTTTGTATGTAATTTTTGTAATACATATTTTAAAGTTGAATTGTTGTTATAACTGTTGAAATTATACGATTTTGATTTTAATAAGCTTTTGTAATTTTAAAGTTAATGCTTCATGCCAGTCAATAATGTTGAAGTAAAATATAAAAATCGAGGTATGTCGTATGGCGGACTAAGGAAATGTCAAGAATAAAATTAAATAAGAGTTACGTCATCGCTTCGCGATGAAGTAACCCTAAAAAATCCTAGCAAAGTAGGTATGTATAGGTTAGCGGGGGTAGCATAAGGCACGCCAGTCACCCCAGCCACGCATTTTGTCACAATTTAATGTCATATCATAATGAATGCGCGCTATTTTATGGAGAAACATCATTGAGACGCGAAAGGAGTTGGCAATTTGGCAAAATGACTGCCCCAGACATGTACAAAGACTTCTCAACAGCCAATTAATAGCATTTAAATATTCTCTCATAAATTACTGCGTCTTTAGTTAGTTTGTAGAACTTGAAGGAAATGATTAAATAATTATGAGTTGTCACTTCATACTCTATGATTCCGCCATTGATTAGTGACTTTTGCCATCGTTAAAAATAACATGCAACATAATTGCCAACTAGCAAAACTGTTAAAAACAGGAGGTTTCCAGAGGAGTGGCTAGATGGCGTTATGTTGCATGTTATTGCAAAATGGTGCTTATTTCTAGCGACGGCAAAGGTCACGGAATCATATTGGAATCACGGAGTATTGAGTAACAACTCTTATTTACCTATATTTAATAATTTTTTTCTTCAAGTTCTACAAACTAAATACAGACGCAGTAAATTAAATTTATGAATGAATATTTAAATGCTATTGGCTGTTGAGAAGTCTTTGTACATGTCTGGGGCAGTCGTCCATATATTGATTTAGCCATCTTCTTTGTCATTTATCTGCGCGACTGAGGTGAGTGGCAAGCCTTATGGTAGCCCCGCAGGTACACATTAACTTGGAATAGTTGAAAATACGTACTCGATCAATTAAATAAAGGGACTGGGCACAGAGACAAGCAAAGCAATGCATACATTTGAGCGAGACGGCTTAAAGACGTGACGTCAGATGGTATATAATCTGAGCGAGATGCAAATAGTAGTGACACTATTGAATGAGTTAAGTATATCACCACGAGCGCGACAAATTGTAGATAAGGAATGGTGGGAAATAAATGACATGACGTATTAAAAGTAAGTACAAGTATAAAATAATTTCAAATAATCGGACGTCTGAAACTTAAAAGTAACTTGAAGCAGAGATTGGATCTCAAAATTGGAAATTTAAATCTCTTTTAGTATAGGTAGGTATAGGTGTATAGTATAGGTACCACTTAATGATCTAGCTACAGAAGTTTTACTTCTAACACGTGTACGGTGCTACACGCGTATTTTTTTTTATTGACAGATTGTACACTATGACATTTTAGTCACTTTGTTCCTTTTGGGAAATAATAGCAGATACCCGTACCCGTCAATATTAACAACTTTCTCCATGAACATAAAGTCGTAAAAAAAAATTTCGTGCTACAAAAGTAAAGGGCTCTATTCAAGGTGTAATCTGTGTCTGTTTCGCGTTTTGTTGCTGCAACTTGTATTTCTCTCTCTGTCTATCTTCCTGTTCTGTCCTTCTCTAGCGGTTGCAAGGCAACCTGCCTTCTATGAGTTGCAGCGACAGATTGCAAGCCAGGTCTCATCGTGAGTAGAGCCCATAACTTGTATAGCTTGCGCCACGAATTAAGAACGCTCGGCAAAACTGGAGGGGATTACAGTAAACCCCACTAGTTTCACCACCTCGCTAGTGCACAGTGGCGGCATAATTCTGAAGTGCGTTATTAGGGTTAGTGTGAGTGAAGGAAAGGGTGTTCAGGACTTTCTTCACTTCACCCCAGGTCTAGGATGTTTACATGTTTGTAGTGTCGCTGTTTCTGGTTCCCACGACACACAGGGTATCCTAGTGTGGGGCCAGAAGCAATGCATGTGCCTGGTATGTAAATGTTTTTGTACTGTTTTTTCTCTGTTTGATATTTTGTTGATGGAGACATCAGTCGATGTAAATAATGGAGTTTATGTCAAAACTCCATTACCATCTTACTTTCCATCGGCATCTTTTTTTTTACAAAACAATGTTTCCTTCAAGCAAAATGGATTTAAGGTAGTTTCCCTCCAAGTCCCATAGATTTTTTCCACCTCGTCTAGCTCTGAAAGTATACATGTAACGGGAATTTGACAAAGAATAATTTGTGTTTCTAATGCTTTTTACTATCGATTTTTCATGAGTGGCGGCGAATTTATGATTTTTTCAAGGTGGCGGATGGTAGTTATGCCAATGGCGTTACAACTTACAAGCCCTTTACCGTGTTTATCTCCGGATATTATTGTTATGATAAAACATAACATAGCTTCTCCGCATTCTGCATAAAGTGTGGCAGAGGTATAACTGTGACCACGTTTAGCCAGATACTGAATACTCTATTGATTTTCTCATGTCTATGATATAATATCAGATTGCATAATTATTGTCTGATTAAGTTACGTATTTTTTTTATGTTTCGTAGAAGTAACTTGTTAACATATTCTGAAAAGGTTCAGTGAAAATATTCTACTAAAGTACTGGATGGGTATCCGTTTCTAATTTCTATGCGGCATTGGTTCGGGCGCTTTCTCGTTTCGGATGACACGTTAAACTGTAGGTCCCGGCTACTACCGCTACTCGGTGGTAGTAGTCGTAAAGCTGTGTCAGAGGCCCTAATGGGGCAGTTAGATAACTTTGGACAGTCAGGTTGCCCAACGCCCCTCCATCAACTCGCACTGAGCCAGCGTGGCAGAGTATGGCTTGATCTTACTCGTATCTGAGTAGAGGCTCGTACCCCTCGGTAGGGACATTAATGGGCTACATATTGTTTTATAATTATCGTATTGAGGACGATCATCCTCATAGAATTGTGATGAACTAGTTGTGTAATTTGAAATGTGACTTATTTCTTGCAAGAAATATTATTATTTTAAGGCAAGTCACTGGCAATTAATCTTGTGAAAATAAAGTAGTATCTTTAGATGCAGTATGCATACAAAGATAAATATCTAAAATTTTAACTGTCAAAGCTAAATACCTACAATTTTATTTTATCAAATTTAATTTCATCGATATTAAAATCCATCGATACAGTCTCTATCGACTGCACACCCTTCACTACCGCGCAGAGGGTGGCACCACCCCGCTCGAGGGGGGTCGCGGTTGCCTAGCAACCAGTCAGCCGGCAAGCACCACGTGTTGTGTGTGCCGGCTACTGCCGGCAACATGGCACTCGCCCCGCGACCGGCGTGGGCAACGGACCGACAAGGGGGGACGATTTCACGTCCTTTTTTTCAATAAATTTAAAACAGGTGTGGTAATCAGTTAATCACAAATGATTTGCTCTTTTAGGGTTCAACTGTAATAAAGAGGTGTGGGCGATATTTTATTTCAGATAATGACAGATTAGCTTTTACAAGTTTATGGGAGCCGTTCCCTGTGTCGTCGCTTGGGATATCATCATATCATGCATGAGCTTTTCACGAGTAGACAGCTTTAATTTGTGTTAAGTCAGCCAGACCTTTTAACTCAAATGTGTCATGTAATTATCCAACTCTACTTTTTTTCTTCATAATCTTCATTACAAAATTCTCTTAAATTAACTACATGTTGTACAGTATAGCAATCGGAACTAACCATGGAAACTCTGCCTAAATTATATATAGAAAAAGTTCCTGTAACTTCTCCATTCGCAATCGAAACACGTGGATCGAATTATAAATTCTCGCCACAACTTTTAAAACAAAAGCATCTTCGATAGAGCATCCCAAAGAATTGTCCGAGAACCGGTATATCCTGAACCCTCTACGAAGCCCTAACTCTCCGGTTTCACCCCTTTTAGAGCCAACAAAGGGAGACAAGGCAGATCTTTCTAAACTGGTGTTATTCCAACGCCTATAATGTGGTACGCAATCGATAAAAGGTACAGTTTTGTTTGACGCGTTAAGTCCACAACCCCATTTGATTCTTATTTTTCTACACATAAGAATCATATTGGCACTATCAGTTCATGGGTGTTGAAGCCGGTTTCGGCATACCATCTGTTTGAACCTGACGTCGTCCTTAGCTTTATAGTTGATATTGGTTTGTTGTGGGTTCGGAGTCCACAGGCATTGCAAATTGCAAGATGCATGCGGTGTCAGAGCCGTAACTGACTCGTAATATTGCCAGATTAAAACCACTACTTGCCATGTTTAGGGGTTGTTTTCTGAACCATTAGGGTACAACCGTAAGTACAATAACTACAGACAAGTGTTGACTAAAAACAACTACATACAGCAACCACTAAAATAATATAGCTTTACCCTGCTTCTGATGCAGTCGGTCAAAAAAAGGGATTAATGCGAAATGATTTCCGGTTTCGAAATGAAACGGAAAATGTACCTCCAGGCTAAACAATTACACTAGTGGCTCTGTGAGCTGTAGACCTCGCGAGTATGTCGGTGGGAAAGCTGAACTGCTAACACACATAAAAAAATAACCCAAATAATTTTCTTTCAATAACACATACAAACTTATGAATGTACCTGGTTACGTACATGCAGTATGAAAGTAGCCGCACCAATAACTTTGTAAACTACATTTCGCGATCTTTAATACAACCTATTGACTTTTTACTAAAATTATATAGTCTGTTCACTCTCATGCTCTTTACGAATCCAACGACACCTCATTTGTTAATATCCATCGAGCCGTTTGGGTTGTAGCGATTTTTTTACATTTTAAAACCCCATATCTCCGCCATTTTGAAAAAAATCAAAAAACTGGCTCGAGTAAAAAATTCTATTTATTTTTCCAACCTGCTCACAAAATTTCACGAGAATCGGTTCATAAATGCGACCTGTAGAGGAGAACAACCGGACATACGAAAGCATTTTTGCCCAAACCTGAAACGGAGACGCTTCGCTCGCTTCGCTCGCTCGGTCAATAAAGCCCTCTCTTCTCTTATTAAAAAACACTCGAGAGTTGTGTTTTGGAAAAATAACTCGAAAGGCGTTTGTTGCGGAACCTCCTTTCAGCGGCAAGCTGGCCGCATCTTGTCATTTCGATTTACATTTCCTTTTTTATTTTGCTTTTACGTTTGAAATAGCTATTCTCATCAGTGTCACAAAATAAACCATATCAACAGCATCATCCACAATTTTCTCTTATTTATATAATCCCAAATACAGTCCACTCAGACGCTCACTATCGATAATAGCGTTATTATTTTAATGGTTTTCACATAGTTACTGGAAATTTTCCATTAATTTGTTGCCATATTATTCTAATATCTGTAATGAATTCATGGAATTCGCGCTTTTTGAATATTTCAATGGACACTCAGGTTATTCTCCTGTGTAGATTGTTTCATAGTACTCATGGAGGCTGTATTTTTATCGCGCACTTTGAGCTGAACGAAGATATACAGCATACGTGCTCTTTATGTTGACGCATGTGGACAATTTCAGACGCTTTATTTACTAACAATACACTGCAGGTTCGACACAGCTAGTGTCAAATTCACGTTCAGTTCGTGGAAAATCTGCCCCTTTTCCACAAAATTCTGTCGATTTGAGTGAAAATCTTACTGAGGTCCTGCAGTTGTAGCTCAGGAGGCCGAGTTGCTCTATGGCAATCTATGGTTTTAGCAGACATTTGAAAAACGGCGTTTGCACGCTTCGTAACGAATCTGCCAGTCACACTGTGAACGGCGGCTGTACAGACCTACCAAGTTATCTGTGAAGTGTCAGAATTCAGAACTACGACCGCCATCTTTGTAACACCATTCTATAAACGGACGCAATTCCCTAATATGGCATACTAGAAAGCCACAAGCGACACCCGTCATTTCACAGTTAAGTTGGCATGTCTGTACCAAAGTTTTGACAGGCGGCAGCCATGTTGGAATGCGGATATCACGCAAGTTCCCCCTGCCCGCGCCCGTAATGGCCGGACTTTTCGCGGAGAATAGTTATTCCCACAGAAACTGGTTTCCGAACCCTATGAGATTTAAAAATCTTGAGTCTGCAATTGAAAGTTTGTAGGTCGTTGTAGTTAATACCCTCAGGTTTCATTATCGGGACCTAAAATTGATATTTTAACCACGATGAAACAATATATTATCTGAATTTGAGTTTAAAGACGCAAGGTGTAAACAATAAGTGGGTTGTATTTGTCGTCCAAAGGGGAGGGAGGGGTGTAGCGGTCGATCCTAAAATCGAGAGGACTTGAATCTCGGCCAAAGAGGAAGAATAACTTAGGGTCGGGGGGCAATAATTGGACTGCTGTTCACGGCACAGGTTATCCGTAAACGTAAAATAATTTAAGCTCTTAGCCACTGTAGCCTTTAATATTTTGTTCTTCAATTTGGAAGAACCCTCTGCAAAGTAGTGTCTGTGCGTGGCTCGCTCCGTGAATGTTACCGCCAGCTATCTGAACGGAAAGTCGACAAGTTTAAAAGTTTCTACATGGTTTCATAAAATCATGAATGGCCGATTGTTTTAGGTAGGTACTTAGACATTATGGTCTATTCAAAATACCTGTGTTAAGTCAGATAATATCTGGTTACTCGGCGGTTGGTGGTACAAACACAATAAAACATTATATTAACATCGATTAATATGCTGCTCTGTTTTTGAACAGCTGCAAACGAGAAGCAAACAAGCATTTTGTTTTCCTCGTGAGTTTTAGGCTCAGATATTCAATCTTTCAGCCTACACTAGGTGGTAGGAAACCGACTTAATAAGAGGTTTTCACATCTCACATTTTTATTTTGTGTGTCCATTTCGTGCCAAGTTCTCTGGCTCTGAGCGAGCTGTCACCTCTTTCTCTCATCCTACCTTATCCCATGTGAGAAAGAGAGGCCACCGCTCGACCCAGGGAGCACTTATCCAGTGGAGAGTGCATAGATACATTTTACTTTGAAACACAACTCACCAATTTACGGGCGGCGGGGACGAGGTAAGAGAGCTGTGATTGGTCAGCCGCTGCGAAACTGTCTGGCGGCCCGTCATCGTACAAACGTTCGCAACGTTTGTCTAATACAACAAACGTTTGGCGAGCCGCATTCCCCCGCAGGCGCAGTCAATTGGATATAATAGCCTCTGGCTCGACCAAAGAAACTCAGTGCGGAGTGTCAGTTAGCAGCTTCGCACTACTTGCGATTCGAATCGGATCCGAACCCGCGAGAAGACGGTCCGAGTCCGGTCGCTGTACTATTTGTATGGTAGTGTACGCACTAGATATACACAAACATACAAGCACATACATTGTTTCTGGTACCACTCTAGGATACCCTGTGTCGGGGAACCAGAAACAGCGACATCACAAACATGTTAACATCCAAAACCTGGTATTTTTTAGGGATCCGATAGAGAAAAAAGGAACCCTTATAGGATCACTTTGTTGTCTGTCCGTCCGTCTGTGTGTCAAGACCTTCTACATCAAGAACGCGTGGACGTATCAAACTGAGTTTTATATCAATGTGGTCGCATATAGCTGTGAAAAAATCAACCTTCTATGTCAACGCAATCGAACACTACGACCGTTTATGCTGTACGATTCTTGGATTTTCATAGTAATCGCAATGGACCCAAAACCTATAGGGTACTTCCTGAAGGTCTACAATCATTAAATTTGGCACAAAGCAAGAAATATCTGTCTTTCTAGAAAAATGTTTAACTTGGTTTACATGGATGACATTATACTTGTTTTTTTTTTTTTTTGTGTGAAAACCTAATTACACGTGTTACGTTCTCCAAGTGTGATCGGAACCCTTGGTGCGTTGAGTCCTACTCGCACTTGACCATTTATTTTTCTTCATGCCCGGCCGGGAATCAGACCCGGGATCTCTCGCATTTTCATTCGTATTTTTACAGATTCGTACCGGTCGGATCGGACGTAGTGTGAAGCTGCTCTAACTCTTCACTTACGATCACACCTCACTCCCGCTGCCCTGCTATCAAGTATCAGTTGAAACTTTGGCGGCAAGCTGGCGGTTTGCCACTTCTCCCTAATTCAATATTTACACCAGCGCTGGTGGAGCCGCTGATGAATAAATAAATAAATAAATGATCCCATTTAGGTCCTATGAGCATAGACCTTTTCCCAAATACGAAATTGATTTAGCGACACACATGGCGATGGCGCAATCCAAAATACATATATCTATAAATATTTACCCTTCCCCGCACCGAACAAGCGTGGTGAAGTAGGTATGCCTCAATCTTTGTCGTATCCAGGTAAAGACCCATGCACCTCTGTGGGGACATCAATGGGCTACGTTTTGGGTCCGAGCAGATACCCAAAGAACTCTATCTCTCTAATAAGGGGTGACAGAATGAGATGATCTAAGATTCATCAAGAAATCGTCATCTTCCTCTTAGATATCTCTAGTCGCTTTAGTATACCTCCCTTGCGTCCTTGTAGATACATACTATTGCCCCATAAATTACATATCATAGCAGCACAGGTAAATCTATTTGCCTACAATATCTTCACAAATTCTCACAGCATACAAATCTTACAAATATGTAGTTGGATATTCAGTCGTATGTCTGTGCAAACTGCGGGCAAATACATCCCTTCACCGCCTCCACCCAACACCTTTGCCTCAACGGACTCACACACATTGACAGGACATTTTTGTCTATTTGTAAGCACGTCTGCATGTGTGTGTGAGTCTTTTCAATAACATCGCGCAATATTGTCGCCTAATGTGTGGCACCAATTTGAAGGGCTTACAACTTTCGGACGAGCGATGGTATGACATGTGTCGATGATGAAAATGTGTAGTCATACTGATGAGTTACATATGTACATAAAGTTCACGTCTATATCCCGGAATGGCAGGCAGGGACTATTTACCTGCATAATGCTGGACTCTATAAGGGCAGCCTGCCTACCCCCATTACTAACAGACTGAAATGATTCATGTTTTCAAGACTTTCGAAAAGCAGCTTTAAGAGCTTATTATATTACGCTGTCGGCAGGCCACGATTTGTATAGACGTCTCACTCATATGGAACGACAAGAAAGAGACAGTGAGTCAGACAGGGCCCTGCCGACAGCGTAGTGTAATAGGCCCATTAGTAATATTCTTTAATATTATCATCTGACGCGTTCTAACACAGTAAATTCAGTGCGATTCAAGACCCTATGTCACTAAAGCCCTAAGATCTAGAGTGGGACTGTACCTCAACCTCTAAAGTAATTTCGTATTTCGGCCCGGGATTAAATTCTGTCAAGGACTGCCAGAGCACTTTTCATTCTATTATCAAGAGTAATAAGGGCTAGAATGTGTAATGAATGAGGCTAAGACAAGGTACCTTCTCACATGCTTAGTGTCGGCTTTTCTTTGAATATTGCATGGTGTAGCCGGTGATCCAATAACATAAGGTATGCTCGTAGTAAGGAAGATTAGTTTCAAACAGTAGCATAGAAACACAGATAGATAACTTTGTCTGCCATTTCATGACCTACCTGTGAAATATCCAATTCCTCAGATAAACCGATAGATAAACGTTATGTACGGATTTAATTGAATAGCAACTCAAACAAATCTGCACACTTGATACTTCAACCAGCAAAATTAACTTAATTGATGACGTCTTGAGTCTTAAAAGGCTTTGAATCATTAAAGCAGTGCTAACCACAAAACATTTAAAAGGTAACCATTTCTTCTTTTTCTAGTCGGTGTGGTTCGAATTCCAGCCCTTGCATTTGATGCTTAGTCGTTTGCTTGATAACTCCTTGACTTGGTCTTATGTCAATGCCTTCCTCAGAGTGTTCAATTTGGATGCAATTTTTGATAACAATCTCTTGACTTAGGTTCAGTTGAGGGTAAATCAGTTTGAGGACTATAATACGGGTGTTATTATTGCAACCTGCTACTTCCTTTGATTGCTCTTTCTCTAGATACTTTAGGGCGTGATCGTTTTTACCAACAACTGACCCTAGTTCTCGTCAGCCCAGGGTACCGTGTAGTGTACGCTGGTTGCTCCCGGGTGCGCTCCATGTTATATCATGCTTACCGCCGGGGCCGCGAGTTGGCTAATAGACCGTGAATAATATTAGCGGTTACTTTCTAAGCAGAGGGATTCGTGGCTGGTAGAAAATTTGAATATTATTGATGGATAAATTTACAGGAATGATGTAGGAGTTTGTACAAGAAGATAGACTCATAACTATGGTATTTTTTTCAACTTCATTCTCTCTCCGCGTACGGTTGAAATAGGAAAACGAGGTCGATGCTTAGTCCCTTACTCCTCTTATTCTTTTCATTTGTGGCAAATGACGCTTTTAGATTTTTCGTTTCTTTGTTTCTTACATATAATAGGGTGAGGTCACCGGTGACATACAGGACGTTCAACGTGTTAAAATACAAAATACGTTTAAAAGATCATGGGTAACAGCATTTTATTTGGCAATATACATACATGTATAGTCTCTGGGCAAAACAAAGCTTTTTGTTTGGTAAACCAACACAAAGAATAAGGTGAACCTGTTGCTGGGTCAATGCACAGAATGCAGACATATTTCATGCTCGCTCATGCATGCAAATAGACCTACAGATATTATATTCATGTCGGTCCATCATATTCCGACGGATGGTATATTTCAAATTTATATTCGCGGAAAGTTTCTGCTGAACTGAATTGAATTAAAGTTTGCCTGCTATCGCAGCGGCAATTCGGAATATATGGTCATTTAAATGCTCGAATTATGCCCCAATATAGAATGTGAATCATGTTTATTTAGGCTATAAAATAGTGTCTTTAATTCATATTTTGTGAATGTTTTATATTCCAAATAAACACGATTCACTAAGCGTTTGTCACGAAACTACCAGGAGTACAAAACATGGAGATGTGCTAAACGCTGTTTTGGCGGTTCTGTCCCAAATACCAGAAATAATTCACACAACGTGAGTCTATCATCTACCAGGAGCACAGTCCATCTACAGAGGTATAACAACCACGATGCTTGCCCACAGGTTGTGCTACGTGAGCTGGAGCAGAAGAAGCCTCAGTTGGACGAGCTACTGCACACGGCGGAGAGCTTGAAAGGGACGGAGAACCGACAGCAGCTACATGGGAAAGGTAAGTCTTATACTGCTTTGATATCCTGGTACTTATGACAATCAATGTCGTGGTGTTAGTATGGCGTAAGCTCTTGAATCATTCATCATTTTCTGGGCTTCCGTACCTGAAAGATGATAATGGAACCCTATTACGGAATCACTTTATTATGTGTGACCGGTTTTATTTCATTAATTATCTTTTTCAAATATCTGTGGTATCTTGGTCGACTTCAATCATCATCATCATTCAGCCTATCAGGGACCCCACTGTTGAGTATAGGTCTACTCATGTAATGCCATTCAACTCGGTCGGTTTCCTTCTATCCTCGCTATGTCATCAGAACATCTGGCAGGTGGTCTGATAACTGATCTTTGGCCACCTCTTAGCCACTACTCGGTGAACAATCTGGTCCATCTGCCGTCTTCTCCAAACACACCACAATGGTTTATAGTTATTGAAGTAAAACTTCTTGGGGCACGGGGGTAAAATTTATTTAACCTCTCAACTGTGGGTTATTCATATATTTGCTTTTCAATTGCTGCTAGCCGGGTGCTATCACGAGTGGCTAAGAAATGTAACGGAAATTGGAATCGGTGACGTCAGGGTCGGCTGAAGACTTTTAAAACCGCAACTATTTTCAATACGGTTTTTAACTAATCAGATAAGATAATAATACATTCGTACAATAAAGAATGTTAATTAGTGAGAGAAAAACCTGATGAAACGTTAAGAAATAAAAATTATTTTAAGCATTCTTCCACGAGTTCTTGATTTCCGGTATGGCCAAGATGGCGCCGCCGCCGCCGCCGCCGCTGGCTGGGATAAACAAAACCAGTGACGTGACCAAAAACTACTTCGTTCAACCTCTTTGTTGGAACCGGAACTTATGTTTGACAGCTGTGCGATGCGATCCATACAGTTTGTAAGAAAAGAGTTTCATCAATGTCACACGGGTCGATATGGATTTTTAAAACAAGCAAAGCAATGCATACATTTGAGCGAGACGGCTAAAAGACGTGACGTCAGATGGCATATAATCTGAGCGAGATGCAAATAGTAGTGACCTCAGAACAATAGTAGTGACACTATTGAATGAGTTAAGTATATCACCACGAGCGCGACAAATTGTAGATAAGGAATGGTGGGAAATAAATGACATGACGTATTAAAAGTAAGTACAAGTTTAAATAATTTCAAATAATCGGACGTCTGAAACTTAAAAGTAACTTGAAGCAGAGTTTGGATCTCAAAATTGGAAATTTAAATCTCTTTTAGTATAGGTAGGTATAGGTGTATAGTATAGGTACCACTTAATGATCTAGCTACAGAAGTTTTACTTCTAACACGTGTACGGTGCTACACGCGTATCTTTTTTTATTTTATTTTATTATGGCTATAACAATTCGCTCTACTGCTTAAAGGAAGATATTAAAAAGGTGTCGTAAAGGCTGTTAACTAAACGTCATAAATGGATTATTATTGTTTCGGTGTTGGCAAATGTTTTAAAAAATACGAGTCCAATTCATAATTTTCATCATTTTGTGGGTTGTTTGCTGTTTTGTGTTAAGTTAACTAATTTACAAATCCCCATAATTTGATATCAAAAATTTGTATATTAAATTATGGATAGATACATTCGTTATGTTTGATGCTCAACGTTCAAAATTAACCTTATTTGGGGTTACAAATGGGTTACACACATAAACATGACTCTACACTTTATCCTATACGGGTTAACGTTTAGCTAGTTGCTATTTTGGACTACGACGATCTATCCCATCGCCTCATAAATGTAGGTAGAACTGAAAAGTATGATTACCTTATAAGAAGGTTTTTCAGACAAAAGCATTAATTTCGTTATCAGAATTCCTTTTCCGATAATTGAAGCTCGTAAGCTCTCACTCCGGTCCGTGCCATATAAATGAAAACACTCAGCGGCCAATTAAACTAAGTATCCCGAGTGAGGGGCCCTCAAGTCGTTAATCTCGATTCTCGATTATCAATCGATTCGTTCCGTTTGTTGGAATTTGTTTACGATGCCATGAATCGTCTCCTATTGTTCCGGGAAACAATTAATTGTGAACAGATTCGGCATTTGGAGACTTTATACATCGCTTTCTGAATTGTTCTGTATCCTCTTTTGAACAATGGTTCCCAGAAACAGAATGGTCTTTAGTCTTGTGATCTGTTCTTGATGGATTAACTGTTAGCTTTGCATTCTCACATATAATACAGATGCTATGATGAAATCTTCTTTGTTAACCCACTTATGCACTACGTATATATCCTTATGACCCAGCAGACAGGCAGGCTTACACGTAATACAATCTTGCATGATTTAGAAAATATAGAATGAATAAAGAAACGTACATCGACCGTAGCAAATGGAGGTCCTTACTCACTGCCTAGCACAGCATCAAAACTTTCTCTCTGGCAGAGGCACAATTGTGTTCATGTTCATTCATACGTATCTATTTTATATCTCAATATGTACAGAATACTTAATGAATATTCACCACAAAAATTTTATGTACTCGTACCTTCATCCAGATGTCACAAGCAGTAATTTACCAACCGGACTCGGACTGTCAATTATGTCTGCCTCTTCAGCAGATACTTGGAAAGGATGTATTCAGACAAATCAGGGCGTAAGTCGTCAACTAGAGTGGGCCATGGGACTGGGCACTCCTTGAATAGACAGAGTTGCTGCGCACTTGAAGATTTCGTGGCTTGGAATGTATTTGGAATTATGTGCTAAGAGATAAAGTTAGGGCTGGCAGATGTCATGACAATGTCAGAATTAAGTTACTGACTACAAGTTATTGCACATCTGCGTCAAGGAGACAGGCTTGTATGTGTGCAACTCTATCAAGATGGTGCAATATTTTTTAACGTATCGCCGACAGACAGAAATACATAAACTAATGTTGATATTCCTTAATGATTACCTATTTTTCTTAGTATTATTCCTCACGTTTCTCACCGAACATTGTTTGTTGAATTTATATTCTTCTTCTTTTGATGATATTTTACTTCAAATTCAGTTGACCTCAGAACCATCCACAATTGAAAAAACTTCCCTATTACCGTGAAAAAATCTAAATTGAATCTTAATTCTTTATGCCTTGAAAGCAATTTGGGTTATCCCGGCCGTAGAATGGCTTATCTTATACGCTGTCGTGCGATAATGAGCTATAGTGTCAACGAAATAGGATATTATCTCGAGGGTTTGAGAGAAGAGTGGTCGTTATGTGAGCCTGTGAGGCAATGCAGTTTGGAATAAGCCAACTGATGGAGTTGCCACTCTGAGATTGGAAACTGTCAGTTACTCCCGGATGCAATACTGAGTGCCATCCTGAATGCGACAGACTATAGTTAGATACCTACTAAGATATTCAGGTGTAAGTGAAAATACAAGAGTTTGAAAATACACTTTACGGTGATGGGAAAGCTTTTGAGTTTTTGTTTAAATTGTTAGTTTATTATGATGATTTAAAAATTGCGGTCAAGGCCAAGTAAGAGATAGCTCTACTCCCTTTACTACCAATCGGTACAGCCGTTCTTGATCACCAACACATTTAGAATATAGATTTTTTCCATCGAATCGAATAAACTTCTATAAAAGTTTCTACATAGCATACTTCACGTTTCCGTAGTAGAAGAAAAATCATTAATTCAAGTTCCTGCTTCCTATCTAGCCTTCTCCAACCTCTGTACCGTTTGTATTCAATTTACAGACGGACGGAGGAGATTCTGTTCAGTTCTCGATCTTTAGTTTATTTCTCCCTCTCATTCTAATGAACGCGGCGGATCATTCACTTAACTGTTTCTGCGACGACTTTTAACGGAACTCTGAGAAGATCTTTGACAAAAAGACTGCTTGTTTTTATCAAAGCCACAAAACAAAAAACTTAACTTGTTTTTAGCAAGTTTATCCCAGGGAATAACAAAGCGGTGTAATCATTTAATTTTGAAGAATGTTCTAACGGTGATTTATTTATTTATTTAAAAAACACTGCTACTTTTCCATACTAACATATATCTCGACGAATTTGTAGCGTCTATTCATAAGAAAAATGATAGATCTATATAGATTTTTTATTAATAAGGTTGATACTGTAAGTTGATTAACAGTTTTTAAGATATCGGCAAATATTTCCGAAGGAAAATCGTGCAGGCAAAGAAAAACTCGAACGAAACAACCAAAGATTATAAGTAAATACTGGCTGGAAACAACCTTCATCTGTGATATCAAATAAAAAATGTGGACTCTGTGACAAATTGACAATTGCATTTTTACTCGGAATAATACTAAAGAAAGTCATTTGAATTTCCAATTAATACAATATAATTTTATGTGGTGTTTTATGCCTTCCATGATAGTATGAAAATTTTTACTTTATGGTTTTCTTTGGTATAAGTGGTTTTCATAGACGCTTTAGTAAGATGAGATATGATCCTGCCCTTGTTCTTTGTATTTTATGGCAAATAACGTCCAGAAACATTCAATCGGAATGCTGTAGCGATGGGCTAGGCCCTTTTTACATAAATTGCAGTATTAAATATCTGGCTAAAGTTAAGCAAAAAGTCTAACAAGTCTAGACAGAGAGAGCTAACTCATTAAGCTCCTATGTAAAGTAAATAGAGTATACATAAAATGCTCTACAATGTATACAGGTGTAACAGAAAAGTGTAGTCAGTCATATTTTAAGAGGATGTTAGTAACGTCATTATGAGCAACTTTCTCTATGAAACATATTTGATCAGAGCAACTTTAAGCAACATATTATTATCAGCTGACCGCCCTGGCCAAAACATATGGAGGAATGAAAAACAAAGTTGCTCTGATCAAATCGGTTTCATAGAGCAAGTTGCTCATAGTGAAAGTTGTTCAGATTGATATCCCTAACAACATCTTCAAATATGACTACACCTTTCTGTCACACCCTGTATAAAGAATCTCTTCCGATCTTCATTAAAACCATTCTGTTTAAACCCGTCCGTCTTCACACAGCTTGCTACGCCGTAGTAGTAGTAAGTGTCGGGGGGGACTACGTCGTAGCGGCGTAGCTATTATCTACTTCGTGATGCTTTTGCGTATCGATTATCTTAAGGCTAATAATAGGTGTACATTTACGTTTCTTTTGTTTCTACATGTCAACCTAACACGAAGAATAAAGTGAGATTCGCTTCGCTCACCATCTTTATCCTTCACCTACCTTGACCCACCACTTTGACTAGCTGGTATTAAAAATAATGATTTAAATTAGCTGCTCCACTTCTAAAATAAGCCGTGAAATCTAACATTTTAGCCGCTGACCTAGTAATAGCCGCAAAATATCGAGTTTTCTAATGTCGTGGTCAAGATGACTAAAGTGTCTTAGAAAAATACAAACTAAGTCGTGGAGCTTTGTTAGTTTAGAGCTTCACGACTTTTCCATGTAGGTAGGGAGAGGCGTGGGAGAGGCGCAGTGAAATGCCTGCTAAAAGTTTATGGCATTGTATATCGGTCCTAATTTATAAATATCATCATCGAAACACTAGTATATTCCTCTGATTTGGTATTTTAATATAATAATAGTATGTGAATATACCTTTTATCGATATGTCCGCGTCCGCGTCCCTATCTCTGTGTACAGTGGGGGAGTAAATATTAGCATTGCGCTGCCCACGAGCGCCCGCCATTAACGAGCCTTGGGCACCACCTCTAAACGCTATTCCAAGTTACTAGGAACATTTTAAAATTTAAGTATCCCTGTTACATCCAACTTACAAAAAAAAATTAGTGTAATTCTATATTTTTTTTCGCGAGATTTATAAAAGTTGCCAAGTGCGAGTCGGACTCGCCCATGAAGGGTTCCGTAGTATCATGTAATTATTAGACTGGATTTTTGTGTTGTAATAGTCTTTGTTTGAATGACAAAGTTATCTTTGCAGTTTTTAATAAATGTTTTATGTCTTAAAAACTGCTCATTATATTTTGTTGAAACCAATTTTCATCGAAAGTTTATATTGAGATACACAGCATATATTTTTTATAGATTTATCACTCTCTTACTTTAAAAGTTTTTTTCCACTTTGGATGGGTCTGCCTCTTTAAAGATTGAGAAAAATGGTTTTAGGAACCTCCACTTCATTTTTGAAGATCTATCTATAGACACCCCACACATGTAGGTTTGATGAAAAAAAATATTTTGGTTTCAGTTTCATGTATGGGGAGCTCCCCTTAAATATTTATTTTTTTCAGTTTTTGTATAAAAATCGTAAAGCACTTCATAGAATACATCTACCTACCAAGTTTCAACTGTGTAGTCCTAATAGTTTTGGAATAAAGTTGCTGTGACATACGGACGGACGGACGGACGGGCGGACAGACAGACAGACTTGACGAAACTTCCTTGTTTCTCAACGGAACCCTAAAAATGATCACATTTTTTAATGTCTTTCTTGTGTTGTAAAATAAAGAAATCACGTTTTGCGGCAGAGGGACATTATTGTGCCCATGTTTCGCAAGTTTCACCTGTTTAATAAACCAAGAACACTTGTAACTAGTTACTTGAAATTTACGAATCCGTGATGATAATTTGTATCATTTTAAAAGCTCTTGTAATGTCATAATTAGGTTACTTTGTAATTGGAGTGTACCTCCTAAAAAGCTTTAATTATAAGGTTAAACAACATTACCCCAGTCGGCAGAGTATTCAGTGGACCTCTGACACAGCTTTACGACAAGTTTTAGGTAATTAGTATCACTGATTTTCTGCTGGCAGTCTTAAGACGATTGTCCAGCAAAATGCCCAATGGCATGCCCATCTTTAAAAAGTTATTCCAGCAGTTTGAGATACTTCCTGAATCCAGAAAAAATATATGTTATAAAACCGTCCCTTGGCTAAAAAATTTGTGTTTGAAAACATCATAACATAATGCTATTGGAAACTAGGTATATGAAAAAAAGATATCTAATAGTTGTTTTTTTCCCCCTAAAACGAGTTATTCCAGTAGTTCTACAAGGAACGCTGGTATGGTTCTTAAGGCACGACTGATTGCCCATCCGTCCGACACAGCCTGTGACACTGGACGAAATTGTATAACTTCAATGTTAGTTTATCTCAAGCTTTTGCTTGACGGCATCCCAACTGATATCACAAGTTTAGAACTCAAAAGAATGAGTCATGTGTGTTCTGTTACTCTCTGTGACGATGCGGTTACAAGCTAGGCCTACGAGATAAAGGGTTCGAATCTCAGTTGAGGAGCAATACAATCTCAGGTCTTGAGAGTCGTGAGTGCGGGGTAACAAACAAGGTACTTACAGTACGAGGCCATTGTTTTGGCACGTCGGGTGTTTGACTTGGCGGGAGAGAGAGAGAGAGCGAGACGAGACTCGACGTGCCAAAACAATAGCCTCGTACTTTATGTGACGTTATATTGCTTTATCGTGCGTTAACTTTATAATACGTTTTCTATAAATGGTTGCTACCCGAGCTCTATTGAACGTAACTATTTATACCGCGGTGGTACACGGGGGTAATGATTAGTTAGTAGTCTAGCTACTGAAACTGAAGCTGCTATGTGCTGGCTCGTTGAGTTGACGCGAGTAAGCGAACACGTGACACAGAGTTGCCGGGTTGGAGCAGCCACGAAAAGGCAATATATATCGTGTTTACTTATACGGGGCGGCAGATGCACAAATCCGCTCACCTCCAGTCAGGACCGTAAGTCGCGTACAAATCGGATGGCAAAAGCTATAGTGGGGGCGCAAAATTCCGTTTGAAGGCGGCGCAGTGCGTCTCGGCACCGTCGTCGACAAGCCAAAACCGGACTTTTTGTGGTTTGTTTTTGCTTTTTTCATGCCATTCCTTTAGGTGACTCCCGGCCCAGTTATCAGATATCCAATACTCAATGTACAGTACAGTGCTTACATAGTACGCAGCGCGACAGTCGCGCGACTGACCGACAGTTGTCGCGCAGCCGCCACTCAGAAGCGACTGATTAGCAGCACGGCATTCGGTCTACTGCCTCAAAGTGTTGCAAGCGCACGTATGCACCCATCATGCCTAATTTAACAAATGACAGACTACCAACAAAGGCAGTTGCAACAAGCAGTGATGTTTCTATGTTGGAACCGATTTTCAAAACGAAGAATACCATCCCGCTTCGAAGCAGCAATCTAAAGGCAAAGGCAAACAGCCGCGCGACTGCCACACATAAGCAATGTTATTGCTTACGTAGTTACACACATTTGTATAATACATACACCTGCGAAGTTACGAACTCTGTCGTTCAAACTCTCCGCTCGCTGATTCCAACTAGCTGTAGTTATTCCGGAGTGACGACTGCTGGCCGTGGGGAATCACGTTCTGCTTGCGATATAGTTGGATCATTTCTAGCTGAATTATGACTGCATGGAATAATAGTAGTCGGCTTTAGATGCATATCACGTTTTCTCCCACACAGGGCAGTAGTAGCATAGTAACTTCATTTGCGTAACAGGGGGACAGCCTATTGCCGGATCTGAGTTGTAAGGGGTCTTGTGTTTGACATAACATAACATCACGCCTTTTCGCATGCGGGAGTAGCGTGGCAGAGGAAAATGTTATGTTTGACTTCTGATATTAGTCCAGGTCTAAGTGTTCTAGGTCGTCCGCTCCCAGGCACTCGAGTTATCTCGCTGGAGCCGCGTTAAATGGAAACTTTATGTTGAAACGCGAGTTACACCAGTTTGCCACTACACGGCAGCTCTGACGAGTTAACGGGAATGGCTTTCATGACGAGCGACTGATTCTTCAGATACACTGGCTAAACTAGTTAAAAACATGTCTGAAGTAAAAACCTCTGGCAACAGAATAAGAGCTGGCGGATTTCAAGCTGTCACTTTAGTTGGTCAGTTAGCTTTTGCACTGATTCGGGATACAATCAACGGTTGGCAAATGATGACGTGGTATTATTTTAAGGCACATGCCGAGGTTAATTTTGTTAAATTCTTTATACACAGTAGAGTTTTATCTTTTTCCACTTAGACAGACCTCAACCCGTTTTTATACACTAACCATGAATCACTACTCGGATCCCTAACCCCTTGGCCCGACCAGGTAATTCTCACCGCAAACATAAGACATCAATAAGTCACGGCAGCAGGACACCGCACAAATCAAGGAAAAAACGAACGGCATCACCGTCCGAGGAGCTTGATCGTTAACCCATTTCCCGCCCGCCCTAGACCTGGGCGGGGCGGGGGGCGGGCGGCGCCCTCAGTCGCCGCCCGCCGCGCGCCCGCCCGGTCGTGTCCGCTCCACGCAGGCCCCGGGTACCCGGACGCATAGCGAAAACACGAAATGCGAGATTGTACTGCAACGCCGCTCAGAAAAAGGCCGGTGTTCTCGAACTAGTGCTTCTGAGGCCTCATACCATACATATCAGCTTTTGCTATTGTATTTTAAAGTGTTAGTTTTAAGTGTTTGGCAACGATTGTGTGGTGATCCCGTGAGTGCCGGTTTAGTTACACCCTGTAGTGTGGGGCGGAATGATTGTGTGCTTCATGGTCGTTTTGATGAGATTGTGAGGGAGGCGATTCGTCATAACTGGTCGTAATTGCCGGGTTATGTAGAAACGTACTTTACCGCTACCGGCTTCCATCCTACCTCAACATTTTGCGATTTACTTTCGTGCGCTCCAAACGGGCTGACTATAATACTTAAACATTCGCTATTCGATTGTTATACCAAAGGATCTTTTCTCTATTGAAAATACTTTAATCCAGTATGATCATTTAGCAAAGATTTAATGGAAACACCATATTCTCGATGAATTTGATTACCTAAACATACATTTATTCACAAAAACAGACAAACACATTTAACGCCAAGTCTTTTCCTACACGAGTGACAGAGGCACAGTTTCAGCCCACGTTCAGTACTCCATGTTGCGTGCACCGCGCCTGAGATTTGAAGCTTTCCTCACGATGTTTTCCATCAGCGTCAGATCGCCCGTATGTTTTAATTTGTATCTTGTATCTTGAATCTACGTTCAACCTTCGTGGCAGACTATGATAGATGATGCCAGGCCCTTGGAAATCCTACTGTGGCTGCGTAATATAAATGTTTTTCGGTTGCCATTGTGGTCTATATTGCAAGCACCTTTTGAAGAGGGCAAACATACAAACATGGATGGACATGAATGGCCAGAGCTGAGTTGGTGCGGGCCGAATGCATAATCCGATGCTCAAATAGGTCAGCTCAGGAGGTCAGCGACACCTCATGTTAGAATTCGTCAAGCAGTTTGGGCTAACGCGGTCTATGAGTACACTCGAAAACAGTACCCTCCTTGCAGCGTAACAAGAAGAAGAGCCCAGTGATATGAAAGTAAAATGTGAGGAAGGAAAGTATAGTAGACGAAGGAAGGCTGTCTAGTGGCACGTTCGTTCGTTTGTTTTCGGAATGCCGCGTCTGGCGAGAGACGTCAACAGGTTGTATCGATTGCAAGATTGTAGCATTTCAAAAGCAGACAATTTATAGATCTATATAAAGCATTTAGGGCGGCTTGCAGAAAAAGCTTAAATCTAGATGTAGCTACTTAAATCGATTTAGCATCTGTCAAATGTATGAAATATGTCAAAGTTATATCGGTTATTTGTCAAAGTTCAACGCTAAATCTAGATTTACGCAACTCTGCAAGCCACCCTTAATTTTATCTGAAAATATTAGATTTGTCATCTTAATCATTGAATGAACGGATCTTACTCAAATGCACCTTTCTCGAGAAACAATCACCCATGAAGCAAATCAAGCAAAGCGTCTTGCCTTCCCATGCGGGGTGGCAGAAGCACAATCGTGCAACAGAAAACCATATCTCTGATGCATAAAACATAAAACTGATGTAATCTATAAAATATTCAAGCTTCGCATCACTATTTCTTAGAAATACTCGGTGCAGGCCCGCGACTCAATAAATATGTATGAATCGGACAAATCATCTTTTACAAGGGATAAGTCTACAGACAGACGGACCATTTGTCGTCCCATTTTATATTAGAGCCAGTTCTCGTAAGACTCTTTACTGGGCTTATGGGAAATTGCCCATTTGTTTTGTCCCTTTTATCCTGACTCGGTGCGTCCCTTTAGTGAAATTATTATGTCACTTCACGAGATTCTCCGTGTCTCTATTCGTCTTCTCGATGCTTGCTTATCCCACCTAAAATACGACACATTGGATTTGCATTTGTATTTGCATTTAAATAAAATAATTGCCCGTTGTCAAAAAAAATCATAACTTTTGTACGGTAATTTGACTATTTTCAATCCTCAGATAATGTTTTTCTATACGAAGAATTAGACATTTGACAGGTACATGAAATGAAAAGCAAAACAATATAATCGATACTATCGACACAATCGATTTAATCGAGGTATCGTTTAGATTATATTGTTGTGTAATCTGTAACGTAACAATATAATCTAAACCGATACATCGATTGTGTCGATATAATCGATTGTGATCGATTTAATCGATTGTGTCGATAGTATCGATTATATTGTTTTGCTTCTCACCATCGATACTATCGATATAATCGATTTAATTATCAGAAACAGCAATTATAATCGATTATTCGATTAATTGGTACAAGTATAAGAATCGTTAGTATTGATTCAATCGATTATATCGATAGAATCGATACTAGATCGATTTGTTAGATTATTTAGGTACCTACTAATCGATTAATTGATGATCGATTATCCGGCAACACTACTAGCTTACTGTTATGTAAACCCCGTGCCAACAGAAAAGTCATTTGATTTGAGCTGTTTTGCTTTTCATCAAGTGACTTCGCTGTTGGCATAGTTTTCACATTATCGCATGCAACAGGCAAGGCCTGCAATGGAAGTGAGCGTTGGTACTAATGCCATTTTATTTAATAGCACATCAACAGGGCGTGTTTGAATGTCATTTATTATGATGGCGAAGCTTGATCGATTGGTTATTGTATGTTTTGCGACTGTTAACAAACTGATTGATTAACGGGTTGCGTGGTATCCATATAATTTTCTCCACCATTCTATCCAAGTGTTTATCTGTCAATAACAACATAACGTCACGCCTTTTCCCATACAAGGTGGAGGAGGCATATTAATTTATGTCCACTATTTTGGTCAGTTATTGAACCCACGATTTTGTGGGACAGGGAGCTAGCCCGTATCATGATAATCTGTAATATGGCAACAATTATATTCAATCATGCTTCAACAGTGACTTACATCAGACTAAACGCTGCGAGACACCGTAAACGCATTTGATGCAATAACAAACAACTCTATATTTAGTTCAATACACCGCAAGAATAGCATACAACGACGTAAGGTTTTACTGAAATTCAATGTTGTATTTGTAAATCTATATGTCTGTTGCCTCAGAATGTTAGCTAGCTTATCACCGGTCGAAGGACATGAATCATGATTCCATCAAAAGCAACAGGGGCCCGCCATACAAGACATAACAGCACAACATAAATCAAGTTCCCACAAGTTATTGCTCCCTTCGTCGTGAAATGTTCCTCAACGGAAACTATTTTCCGCATTTTATCCCATGTACGCAACATGTGTGCGGGTGTGTACGCAACATGTGTGCGGGTGTGTGTGTTTGTGTGAATCTGTAGCCAAATACAACCGCACTGTGAGACATAGAAGATAAACAAGTTACAATCATACGGATAGCGGCATAAATCCAAATATTTGGTTGGTACTACAGATTTTCGTTAGGTACGTACGAGTACTGTGGTGTGATCCCAGTAATAAGTTCAACGCCTGCCGTTTATGAAGATATATCTCAGAGGAAACATAAAATCGTACTGTATAACATTTCGTAGGGATGTGAATAATTTCCCCCAAGATTCGACGCCGCCAATGTTTATGGATCTCGGTTTAACAGACCAATGAAATAGCCGCGGTCTCCGAGTCTGTTTGTGTTGAGAATATTATTTTATGAATATGACGTGATGCTGTAAATGGAAAATAATCACGGCGATGGAAATCGTCGTAAAGAAACCTTAACCATAGAATAGAATCGAGTTGTACAGCATGTGTCCACGATCTGAATGATTCAATTACAAATCAGTCGATAAGCCGAAATACCGACAACATCGAAGATTAAAAATTTGTATAAAACGGTTTTGTTATGCCGTCGTCGTTGCTATCGCTTCCTGTACTCACAGCTGCGGCCACCCTGTATATAAAATGTGCATTTTCCTAACACTTCCGTGACATGTGTTTGCAACTATCTTACAACTGCATTCCTTAGTTTCTATTTTAGATGATCTTTCAAGGTTTAGGTACCATACCTCTTTCTTCATACAGGACTAATTTGTATAGATAAGTAGATGACCATTTACCTGCAATAGCTATTTTTAGGGTTTCGTATCTCAGAAGGAGATAAACCCTTGATCACTCGTGCGTTTCGTTCGTCCGTATGTCACAGGCAATTTACTCAGAGCATATTGGACCGATGAAGTTGAAAATTGGCACACATATCAATATTACCTGTGACCCAAAGACAGGTGCAATGTAAATGTATAAATATTTTGAGGAGCCAAATGAGAAAAATAAAATTAAAAAATAATCAAAATATGCCATGTGACATATCAAATGAAGTGCATGGTGTGAGGATCTTAAATGTATTTTTATAATATTTTTAGGACTTATTTTGAAAAAAGTTGTACTCAATAATATGACCGATTCGCATGTCATCAAAACCTCTAGGGTACTAACCGAAGTCCTAAAAATCTGAAATTTGGTGCAAGCACATGTTTGCACCCATATCCCATTAAACTCGTAAGTCCACAACTTTAACCCCTAACCCCCTAAACCTGGGGTGGAAAATTTTACAAGAAAAACTTAATTTTAGGGTACTTTTATGGTATTTTGTTGGTGTTAGTCCTATTATTGTTGCACGAAACCCTCTCCACGCGAGTCCAACTCGCACTTGGCAGTTTTTATTTTAACGTAGTGCCTACTATTTGTTAAATTCTGTAGATTTATTCTGAAAGCGAATACTCAATTTCCTTTACAACATCTGAATAAAACAAGTCATCACTAATTTCCTGTTTCCTCTTTAAACGTGTAATCAAACAGACAAAACTCCACGACGCATAGTACCGTATGAGACAATTATCGTTAGTTGGGCAACCCTTACTTTCACTCCGCTGCATTTAGTTCAGCAGGGTTCTCAGGAGGTGTCCATACATGGACCAACTTTACCCCTGATCACTCCACGATCATGCAGATTTGTTACAGAGTTGAAAATTATGTGAGAAGCCGTAGCTATATTCTTCTGTCAAGTGCATGTGCATGTGTGGGTGTAGGTCCGCCTAGCCAATTTTGTTTCTCGCTTTCATTATAAGTTAGTCCTTCTCACATGGGCTGACTGAGGCACATATTTTAAAACCACGTTTAGCCAACACCTTAGCCATGTAATGTTTTTTGTTAAAATAATATGATCTTGTCTATTTTAATTAAAAGAACATTTACGTACAGGTGTACGACTCTGTCTAAGTGAATGGACTTTAACAACAGATTAACAGTAAACTTGATGCTTTGACGTCATTTCGCCTCGTTGTATTTGCGAGCCTGGATCTAGTACCAGCAGTGTGTAATCCTTAGTCAACCTATCTCCATGGTCCGTTCCCTTGAAGGGTGGGTTCAGTAGCTGCCGAGTTTCACGCAATGCTTTATTGTGTATAAATATTTAGGGTACCATAGAGGGGTTCGCGACCCCCCTTCACACTTGGTTATTACTCGAAATTTGGCTTCTTTGCTTATGTTTTACAGCTATTTGCAAATGTGATATACATAAATAGAGTATTGAATCACGGGCTGAAAGTGGGCACAGTTATGCCTCTGCCACCTCGCATGGGAAAAGGCGTGACGCTATATTATTATATATTATTTTTTGATATAAATGTATTTATCGACAGGTGCACAAATATTAGTAATCGCTTCAAAACTGCGTACATCACTACAGTATAGTATAATTAGATAGGTGATCGATATCCGTACAGAAGTCCTGTCAGACATCATATCACCCAAGTTCAGCTTTTATAGGTAATAGTACAGTCAACCACATAACGCTTTACACTTGATATTGAAATTTTGCTCTACCACTCATGAATATAACAACGTAAACCCCAAAATATTATTATCGATGTTAAGCTGACTGTACATCGTATTATACTAAACGCTTGGCGCAGGTCCAGTCTACTGATGTAAAGCCGCGTTCAGAGTAAACTACACTATTATAACGCCATTTTAGTCCTCAAGATTCAAGCAATAGGGACTATGCAAAGTTGAGAAAGTGTGGCTTATGTAGTGTCGGAGTGCATTCGAGACGTGTACACATGTTCCAGACTTCTGCAATGTAGAAGTTGCTCGTTAAATTGCGTCAATTGCAAAACAGCGTTTGTTTTGGTTCGATAGAATAAACGTTATAGTATTTTTCTTGCTGGGAATGACCTTGGTACTAACATCATTTATCATAAGATAACGTAGCGTCCGTTACACCTTTTCCCGTTACCCCTAACGTAACTGGTAGAGGCTAAGTATAAACGCGTTAAGTCAAATAACGCCGCAGTTATGAATTTTAAAGGACGGTGATGTGAAAAGTGAGTAAACCTTCTTTACTCCCATAGCTGCGGCAATGGTCCAACGTCCAATCCCCCGTCAAGTATAATGGCGTAATGAATAACTATCTAATAAAAATGAGCACAAGCGGGCCTCTGCCAACACGCATAGGAATGCTATCTCAAAATATGTGCTGTTCTAAAATTAAACTCATTATAAACCAAAATGTTTCATTAAGCAGCACTTAACTTTAACGAGCCAACTAACAAAGCATTACTGCGAGCTAAATCAGTGTATATTGTAGAGCAAGAATCCTCGTCTCTGATTGGCTGTCATTACTGGGAACTGCTGCTGAGCACAGCTCCACATCACACATTGGGCTCGCCTCGCACGTCCGGAAGAGCTCTCTGAATTCAGTTACTGATTCCAGACCCGGAATTCAAGACGCACTAATTCATATAAATTAACTGATCTCCAGACATTGTCAGAATTATTTAGGTCCAGAATTTTTCAGATCGATCTGATAGAATAAATTCTGATACTGATTCAGAAACGGACTTTCCAAAAATCCATAATTGTAATAAGCAGGCACTCACGCGCCGAAATCGCGACTATGAATTTCTCAGTTGCTATTTTAGACTGAGACAGAGTATCAGATCACTGATTTCGTAAGACAAGTGTAAGGCCGTAATCCTGAATTCAGTATCTGGATTCAGTTAACTGAATTCGAGCCATTCCGTTCTTGTATGGCCAGCCTTAGTCTTGTGGAGGCAGCTGGACCACTGCTATTAGCAATAAGTCTCGGAGAAAAATACTGGTCTTCAGACCAATGTGGAAACTGCTGGTCAAGAAATGAGCTACTTAAAATTCTAATTAGAGCTCACAAAAGACACTGTAAGTGTGAGATGAAGACTAAGTTGGTAGTCGTGCATTGGGAGGTGTGATAGGTTTATTTTATATTACGACTGTTACGTATGTATGTGACAATACATAATAAACACGTTTTTTTCATTATACTCTAAAGACGATGGCCTAGCATGGCTAGAATATAGCACGTACAAAACAGTCTAACAAGTAAAGATGCCTCAAGCCAAGCACATTAACGGTATCAAATCTTCATCTTTGAAGCAGCTCAACTATCATGATAAAAATCCAACTCATTCTAATAAAGATTCATAATATTATAATCTTGATTGTCGCATAATTTGTTTAGAGTCCCTAAGTCCCTTCGGAGTTCTCATTGAGTTTCTACATGTAGATTAAAGCACAAGCCATTCTCAACTCGTGTCGTAGCAGAAACTGTGGAAACTACTTCATTTTAATGAAACTGGCCGAGATGATAATTATGATAAATCCCTCTGCACACGGAGGTACTGAAAATAAACTATGAAAAGAAATTATGATTAGTGGCAAGATTACCGAGCTAGTTTTATTTGAGTCCGAAGTGCACACACCTTAACCCTAGTTTTATTTGAGTTAGACCTTTACCCGAATTTAATTAATTTAAGCCATATCCCATTACGCTCGGGCTCAGTGCGGGTAGATGGAGCGGTGTCAGGCTAAAAGCCAACGAAACAAGCAATAAACTGAATATTGCAAACAGTTTCACCAGAACTCTAGACTAGTTTTTAATAGAGTATCCTATTGATTACTCCCAGAATACCAAGTGACCCGCAGCTCCAAATATCCGGCTATAACCGGCTTGTACGATATACATGAAACCGGGGAGCACTTTGTGTTAGCATCTCTCATCTCGTTTGAATGGTTTAGTGTTTATTACTATCTGGATTTACGTTTATGTTTGTTTTAACTTCCGCTGCATGCATTTCGGTGGTACTGGGCTCAATCTTTTGGTGCACGATTGAAAATACATCGATATCTTTTTACAACCTTTACAATTAAGGGACGATTTTTATCCTCAGGAGATTTGTCACCTGTCTGTTTATTTGAAAAAAATATACTTTTCACAGGTACATAAAATATATAAAGTTATCTGATTGGATTGTCAAATTGCCCCTTAGGGTATGAACCCTTTCAAAATATGCGTCATTATCATTATGTACTCTTATAGCGTGCGTCGTGCGCGACATAATCCGTAGTAAATGACATGTCCGATTATGTTTTTGTCCTATTCCGGTCTTTTAAAAGTACTCTATTTTGTAAACGGGATTCAAAGCGCACATAAAAACTACTTACACGAATCGCTAAATCTCTACATTCCTCGTCGCCAGCTCCAACAGAAGTCATAGTTCAAACAAACAAACTAGATTATCTCAGAAATACCAGTCCAAAGAAGGGTAGCTAACGAAATCTCCCTTTGACTCGCCAAACGAAAATGATTCCTAAAACAACACAGTAGGATGGAAGTTGGTGTGGGACGGATGGTCAGTTTTCGGTAATCCGTTTTGTGAAGGAGGTATTGTTGTTGAGAGACTGCTATATTGTTATTTGTGTCTCTTTTATTTGTCCGCGCGTTAGAAAAATGTAGAAAGATATTTCAATAGCGCGAACTTGTTCAATATCTTCCAATCATTTTGCCTCAGCTGCAAGGGTAAACTACTAGTAATTTCAATGGAACTCAGTGGTGTAACGTTTCTTCTGATTTGCACAGTTGATGTAATTAGGTTGTGACTTAATTTTCCTAGCTAAATATATAAGTAGCACATTTGGTAAATCATATACACGAAAAACTTTTAAACATAATACTACATTAATTATACGTAATGAAGACTTAATATCAATAGTGCTTAGAAACTTTGTGTCGTCAATTAAGTGTATACTCAGTGTAATTAATAAAATAGTGAACTAACAACGAATATAAACAAAATGGCGCAAGCCCCACCGCAGAATTTCCCCGAAAAACCCCAAGAAACAAACCGAAGAGCTTCTCAAGACATGTCGGAGTCCTCTCCGAAAACGAAGAAACCAGACGACACCATCCCAAGAAAAGAGCCGCAGCAAAACGGCACCGACCGCCCAAAACCCCCCAACCTGATCGAAAAGAAACCGGACCCAGAAATCCGGCATCGTCAAGACGGGAAAAACCCATTCTCCCCCCAATTCTACCGAAGCAGCCGCCCCCACGGCCACTTCGAGATGGGACCCCGCGGCCTGGACTACTCCCCCCACCGCGGAGTCGACTTCTCCAATCGCATGAGGGAATACGGACCCCAGCGATCCACCTCCGTCCACGGCCACGAGTTCACCGACGGACCTCTAAACCAGGAGGTATACCACCGCAATTTCGGAAGCCAGATCGTTCCTGGCGGTATCAATGCGCACCCAGACGTCGTATTTCGACAGGATTACTACGGCCAGGCTGGGTACGGGCAGCGAGCGTCGCGATTCAGCTCGCAGGAGTATTTGAACGCGCCTGCGCAATGCGGGCGCTGGCCGGACTATCGCACGGAGTACCGGCATCGCAGGCGCTCGCAGCAGGACCTTATGTCGTTGGGACAGAGCACGGAGTCGGGTGAGTGGGTAGCGACTTCTGTTCATCTTCCTCGTTTTATTGGTGTGTAGTGGCTTGAAGATCTCCTTGCATATATCTGCTTCTGCCCTAAAGGGTTTTGCAGCGATTAGATGTTACGATGAGGATTGATGTCTTAGGATTATCGATATCAATCGATCTCACTCGATTATCGATTATTTGTCGATCCAAACTGGCTATAGCTTCTTTATTAAGCGCTTATTACATTACGCTGTCGGCAGGGCACGATTTGTATAGACGTCTCACTCTGATGGAACGACTAGAAAGAGACAGTGAGTCAGACAGGGCCCTGCCGACAGCGTAGTCTAATAGGCCCATTAATTTCAAAATATGTGTACAGATAAAGCTTTTGGGCAAAATACCTCTTGGTATTGGTGAAACTGGTAAACAGAAATTTGTATGTATTATCACAAGAAACTCCTTGTTTAACTCATGCATATGTGGATTAATGTCGGATTTGCAGTTGAGTACAAGACACGACATTATGTGTACCAGTACTCGTGCCACTAAGCCATTATCTACATACATATAATAATATTATACATAGATCTCCACGTAGTAGCGGCACAGTAGCTTCAATTGTTATACTCCCCCGCTTATGTTGTCACAGGTGTGATGGATGAATCGCATTTTCATACGTAATTTTGGCTCTTTAGTATATCAAGGATTATGTTAGTAAAGTAACACACCAAAAATCCATCAGTATTGTTAGTGTCCCGGAGAATCCAGGATTATGTTTAAAGAACGGATCAATCAACATTTTACGAGTACTCCATTAATGGCTTCCAGACGTTTCTGCCGATCAATCATTTCTGCTCGAAAATTACAGGATTTTTTTGCACGATAATTAATATTTCGGAAAGGTTCTCAATTAAATTATCGCTTAGTGTGCCGTGTGGATTTTTGATACGAGCCTTAATTTGTAGCCAGGTGGAGTTTCATTAACAACTTTGTATGGGGTGTTCTGTCTGTACTTTACATTGTCGTTTCATTTGCTTTAATGAGAAACTCCGATCTTATAATATCATGTTTCTAACACTTAACGAGTAACGAGAAACGTGATTAAATTCTACATCAATAAGCGAGGTACCAAAATACTTATGGCCCCACACTAGGATACCCTCGTCGTCGTGTCGTGGGAACCAGAAACAGCGACATCACAAACATGTTAACAACCAAGACCTGGGTTTTTTTTTGTCCCTAGCCGGGAATCAAACCCGGGACCGCTCGCATGGAAGGCAGATTCGCAACCGCTGCGCTACAGAAGTCGTCAGAGGTCGTCAAAGTTGCACCCACGTTTAACCAGTTAGTACTTCAATAGGCTATATTTTTTGCTCCATAACGTTTTCTGGCCCTGCAAGACTTATGACATAAGACATAAGACATCATTTATTGCTAATAAAACATTATGAATGACAAACACACAAGAGCACACCTTTAACCCCGTCACCCAATCAACACCAAAACTAGTTCACCAAAGATCAGAGTAATAAACAGATCGTCTCCGATCAGCTGTTCACTCGAATCGTTACAGGTTAGCCGGCGGCCGAGGTCACCGACCCCGCAGGCGCGGCGGTGGGGTGGAGGGGGAACACCCCCGTCCCCCCGCTCCCCTCTATCGATCCCACTCATGCGTAAGACGGGGGTAGTGGCGCCCGTATTTTGTATCGGGACGAACTTGTCGTATGGAAAAGCTTTTTAATGTATTTCTTGCAACTTTTTTATTCGAGTTTCAGAATCATCATTGTCATTGAAAGGTTTACTAATGCGCGATTAGTTCTATCAGGTATAGTGATTGGTGTCCGATATGGTATTAACATGATAAATAAATATTTGGTAATTTAGTAATGTATGCGTTCAGTAATTTTGTCAGCAATTTAGGTTTCCGATTTTTTCGCTACCTACCAAACATTCACTGATATTCATTCAATGTTGACAGACTGGAGAAGTGGATATAATAATGAAAACTAATGAAGACGAAAATGTACTCATTTGATATTTGGACGCTAGAATCGCGGCTCGAACATTCAATAATGACCTCAATAACTCATTTCCCGCTCGACGCTAGCTAAGTATTAACAACTAGCTATGATGATTTTCTGTTTTCCACCTGTCCCATTATCATCATTATATAGTGACGCTCAGCCCTCATAGGTCTACAGGGCATAGACCTCTTCTTTATATTCACTGCCAGCATCAGATGATGATGACGATCTCTGTGGCGCAGCGGTTGCACATCTACCTACCATGCGAGAGGTTCCAGGTTCAAATCCCGGCTGGGGACAAAAAAAACCCCAGTTCTTGTATTTTACATGTTTGTGATATCGCTGTTTCTGGTTCCCACGACACAGGGTGTCCTAGTGTGGGGCCAGCCAGAAGTAATGTATGTGCTTGTATGTAAATGTTTATGTTTATGATTTATTTTTTATCAGGTGGAGAGAATCTACTGTTGGTGGCAGTTGATACTCACCTCATTGTCATACCTTGTTTTTTATGCTATGGATGCTACCTGTTTCAAGTTGATACTCACCTCATTGTCATACCTTGTTGGTTATGCTATGGATGCTACCTGTTTCAAGTTTCCTACCCGGTGATAATACAAAACACTTCGTCTTCCTCCCGACGTATCTATTTCGAGTTCAATAAAGTCTTGAAACTTAAACGGAGCGAAGACGCGGGAAGGCACTATCTTGTAGCAGTAACTTCTTGAAAAACTCAATTCGTTTTATGGACAAAGTTGCTTTGCGTCGTCCGTTTGTCGCTCTGTCTCTGCGATTCAATGGCTTTGCTGACTGGACACTGTCTTGTACTTTGAGGAGTGTTTACTTGGGCTATGCTTGTGGCAGTTCCTCGAAAACCTCTTTATGGAATCACGTAGCTTCCCTTTAATGTACAAGTAACTAGTGGGACAACCACCTGCCCGATGTTTCGACTATATGATCAAGTCGTCAGGATCTCAATGGATGCCATTGGCACAGGCAGGGCCCACGTGGTTGGCGCTATAGAAAAGAGGCCTATAATGGCAGTGTGGGTCAAATATCAAAGCTGTTGACAGTGTAACTAAGAATCGGTTTCCCAAACTATACGTGAGATTTTTTAGAAAATACACGACAACTACGGGTCAATGATGATCTTCGGTCCCCTACCCCATTTAATTGTTATACCGTTTTATTCATGAATCACGGCCACTGTTGAGCAATCGTCCTGAAAAACAATACATTTCCCATGTAAAATAATGCGCATGACATTATCTCGCGTCAGTTCATGTTTGTCTTCAAACAAGTCGCCGAGTGACGACGATAAAATCTGCATAATTTTTTGGGATTATATATGTTTCCTTTTTAGTAAACGGCCTCATATCGAAGCCTCACATACACACATGTGAGCTTGTACATGCATACAATAGTCTAAAAATAACATTAACAGTCAACATAACATTTACATACAGGCACATACATTGCCCCTGGCCCCACACTAGGATACCTTGTGTCGTGGGAACCAGAATCAGCAACAACACAAACATGCAAAGTTGTACGAAACAAATGAAAACTTTTAGCATATCCTTAGCATGACAAACTAATGACAATCCCATGAAATAATCGCCCTTAAATCAGTAAGGTGACATCTTTATATTCAAAATCGTGTCGTGCAATCCAGGGATAGACTATCTCGTACTGGCTTTGACATGTTTCGAGTGAGAGACAGTGTGACAGCATAAGTTGTGGGCTGTGCAGGCAGGGCTCAAGACTGACTAAAGTAATCAAGAGGTATCTCATGCTATCCTGTGAGTCCTGGGACAAATAGCGCTGTACGTCCCAGAGATTGCCTCAGCCTCTGACGTTGATAAGATCGAGAAAATTAGTATTTTACGGTATACAGGAATACATTTTAGCGAACTCTTAAATATATTTTCACCAATACATTGATAAAAATTAACTAAACATGTTTTAATTTGTCATCGCTAAATAAATAATACCACTTGCATTAATGGTGTTGCCAAATAATTTGTGTCCCGGATCCAAACGTTTGCCAAGTTATGTTAATATTCAAAAGCTAAGCTCATCATAATTATTGTTTACATTATCTTTCATTTTTGAACTTCATGTTTACTCCAACTTTAATATATCCTGTGTGTATACGTAGTGGGTTTACAACTAGAATTAATCTGAAAATATCTAAGTTATATGTAATGTTGTATACCTGTTGTATAGACCTTAATAAATAAATAAATAAGCTACGAATCTTTTCATGTAACGCGGGACAAGTGGGCTAAGTCACACCCTGTAGATCAGCAAGAACTGCATTCATTATCCGTTATGTTATGATACGGGAAGAAGCGGGAGGGGAATGTGGGGGGGGGGGTGTACTTGAGTGAGGGGCTGATATCTTGGTATAATTTTAGTAAGAAGAAGGTAGCGAAGTGAACACCGTTTCTCATACGGAGCGTCAGAGGTATTTAGAGGCAAAAGGTGTTAGCAAGTTATTCAATACTCCATTCACAAATAGGTTTCTTTGTTTGGACGAATCGTAAACTAGTAACAGACGGTTGCACTCATAAAAAGCTAAAAATATGACTTTTATGTGTGACACGAGATTTACAACTATTCAACTCAGTAAATATCTGACGAACTGTTGACGCCAAGTCTTTTGTCGGTTGAGTTTATGACTCTCACTGCAAACAAGAAGACATGTGCGACAAAGCAACAAGTCCCGGCTTGGGAGAAAGAAAACACTCCAGTTATTGGAGGTTTTTCTATGTATCTAAACTTTTGCAATGAATGAACGTAAAAACTTCACGCGTTGTATACCATTATTACCCGTTCCCCGTTCCCAACTCGTGCTTGACCGATTACCGTGGGCCGTCGTGTAGCTACGATGGAACATTTGCAAGATATAATGTTGCAGTGTTATGAATCTGATTGGATTGGTCATCGAGAAATACCATACTGATTTTGTCTAACTAGTTCGACCGTTCCGTGTTTCACTGTCAGGCAGGTCATGTCAGATTTTTTATTACTTTAGTTTTATCACTAAAATCGATATATTCGAGTGGTATACTAGCGGCTATATCTAAGGCAATTATTTAAACTCGGTAGGAGCAAATGTAAATGTCTGAATCCGGAATGAGATCAGAATATTTAGTCCCGAAGCTGGAATTGGTATTGTTTTGCTTTCATATTGTTTTTAATTCGACGGATTCTTCCTCGGTGTGGTCTGGTAGAGTAGCGAATTACGAATCCGGAGCTGCGTTAAGTTTTTATGTTAATGTTCCATAGTGATAGGGTCTGTTTCCGTCTGTCGAAAAACCAAGACGTATATTAAAAACTGACAGCAAAACTACCTTAGGTAGAGTGGCAAACATGAGAAGAAAATACACGTAGTTTTCTGAAGTTACAAACAATTTTTTGTGTAATAACTGTTGCATAAAAGCGTTACAATTACAACGGACCTTAGTTTTGTTTGGGATTTACCGCCGTACTCAGAGTCATTCAATGATAAAACCCATTCCAAATTTGAATTTTTATACAAAATCCTTTACTTAATAATCCTTAATGAATCATTTAACGACTCTGAGTACGGCCGTTAGTGTAGTAATATCTATGATAGATCATTGAAGAAGTCAAGATCAAAAGTCGATATCTCTACTAATGTCTACATCCTGTTATGACATCCTGCCACGTGCATCTGAAAAATAGCTATGTCAAACAATGAGTCAACGGCAGTATGTCAGTATGTCACTCAGGCGATATGACAGGTGCCAGGCGGGTTGGCTGATTGCCAGGAAATATGCCAACATCGACGAAGCGCGCCGATTCTCGTAATAATACGACTAATTAATGTCATGATAATGAAATGATTACGTCACGATCGTGTCAGCATGGCAAGGCTAATGATCAAAGCAAGAATAATACGTTTATAGTGAGAATCATGGCGTATCCTGTTCTATGACAATATAGATTAAGAAGATCGTTCAATCGAGGATTAAGTAACAAATGTGCTTACAAAAATTATAAACATTATATCTATATTTTTGAAATTCGTTGTGGCAAAGCAAATGGAGACAATATTCTTTTTATACTGAGTTTAGATATTAACTATTATAGTTGTAATGTGGTAGAACTTGCTATTTTATTTGCCTAGTAAACCGGTCCAACTTAGTCAAAATAATTTTCATGATAAAGTTTTTGAACTTCCCACGCTCGCCTTTTTGATCCCAATTCTAATGAACTCCATAATTTTATAATCAAACAAAACAATATCATCCCGGCTGTTCCCAAACAATACCAACTGCTGGAGGGGTCGTGTTTTCTATTTTACTTCCTTATTGCGAGATTGTTTTACTGTCTAATCACGCGAGGGCTGAACAGAAGAGAAAGCTTTTAAAGCCGTCGTAAGCTTTTAACAATACCGGGCGGATCCGCCATGTAAATAAATAATTAATAAAGACCCGGACAAACAACATGGAAATGGCCGCCACAGGGCACTTGTGTAATCTGTGACGGATCTGTTGTGGATTTATTTATTCAGGGGTTACAAATAGGACAAGTAACAATAATAAGGTGCGATAGATAAGAGGCGAGCGGAGGTTATCTGTAGCAACTTACCTGTAAAGAAATCAACACTTGAGGACAGTACATCTCTAGAAATTAATATCTATTGATTTCGGAAGCGTCACTACTAAAATATACTAATGTACACTGGGTGCTTAACTAATGTAATATGTAATTGTGTTAATAAAGAACTTTGAAAAACAGAACAAACAAACAAACTACTACAATAACTGGCATGTCATGCCATGCAAGACACCGTGGGCAACAGGACAGGGATATCGGACGCCTTCACCATGGTACTTCTTCAGATTTTGGTCGATATTTATTAATTTATATTTTCATTTCATTTCATTTCATTTGTTTATTTGCCATTTCACAGCCTATGAAAAATAAATAATACAATCAATATTAAATACATAAAATGCCAATTACGAAATAGTGCAATTACAAAATAGATAGGGTAAGGTAGAAATAATGAAAAATAAAATTACTAAAATGTGGGAATATGCCAACATGTATGAGTGAGGTGAGTGAGTGTACCTGCTTAGCCCTGCGACCAAGGTCTTGGGATCGGATTTCGGGCTGGCTGCCCACTAAGCAGGGTGAGTTACTGTGGATGTGGTGTGTGGATGTTCCGGAAGAGTTATCGACGCAACATTAATCTAAAAATAATCAACAATACCATCATTTGTTACAACTCCGTCTCATTATTAATCCGCTCTAATAGCTCTTTTTTTATTTGGCGCTCGAATTGCAGACGATTCAACTGGAAAATATCCAGGTCGGAAAAGTGTCTCTCGTAATTATCGATGCTTCTGTTCAGAGGTGAGTTAGCAGCATAGCCGGCGCGCGCGGGGGCATGTGTGAGCATGGCATGGTTAAATTGTTTACTTTGGCATATATGCATTCAACTGGATAATAATCACTTTTAACCTGAATTTTCTCTTCTTGCAGGTAAGCATCATCATGAATTCACCATACAGTACAGATACATCCTTCGTAAGTACCTAGCCATGTACAGTACAAATCACTGACAAAAATCTGTACAGATCGTTAGCATCTTGTATTTTATACCACTCGTACTTTGCCAGTGCCGTGATGATCTCTCCGGTGGATTATTAAGGCTCACCTATCGGTAAAATTAGTAACGATTTGAGGTGGTTGAAAAAACCTTGGTCGAATGATGTAAAGTATTATGCTTACCTCGGGGTGTAAATAGCTATTTAGGCTCGATTCTTAGCGCCCTTTGCGAGCTGCGCTCGCACGGTCTCCAAATTGGACCTTCTCGTCCGAGATAGCTCTCTTTCACCACTTGTGTAACAAACTTCTATTCTAGATTTGGAGTCCCTTATAAGGAATAGTGCATTAAAGATTATGTGCAATGTCGGAATCAGCATGTAACAATACCCATCGCCTTAATCTGAGTTCGCTGTTAGCACAATAGCCAGACGAGCTTGTCAACTCTCGTTAACTGGCTTGTCGCGGGTTCGGATCCCGTCCGAGTAACTTCTCCTGAATCTTGCGACTGGCTCGCAGTTGCGAATTACATTTGCGAAATCTAGTTGTTGAATAAACGTTGTAAGTATACTGGAAGTTTCCTTAGTGAGTAAAGTTATTCTATCCATAAACCTTTATACGTACATTTAAAACATTTATTTACCAAAGCAGGTCACACTTACAACACAAGATACAGAAACATTTAATGTTAATGTATTACATTTAAGTTCTCATCTAGCAGCATGGGCCTCTAATGGAGTTCGAATAAGAGCCAACCTCCACCACGCTGGCTTAGGGCGGATTGGTGGAAAGGTGTCGAATGTTTAAAAGCCAGCGTATTGTGTGGACTGTATTTTATTTCAGTTTTATTGGGTCACAAAGTAAAGCACACCAAGAGACAGTTTCAGACAGCATGATAGTAGATTGTTTCCATAGAGTTTACATCTTGTGTTGCCATAAACAGAATGAAGTAGTCATCCAAAAACGATTTACGTACGTACGTTACGTAAAGGGAAAAATCCGAAAACTGTAAATTTATGTCTGTCTGTCTGCCTGTCTGTCTCACCGTCTCTGTTAAGACTTTTTCTCAGAAACGCATGGAGGTATAAAGTTGAAATTAATATTGATAACTCAAGTCTGTGATCTCTTAAAGTTGTGAAAAAATTAAACTTATAGGTCAACGCAATCAAAAGATACCGCATATGTCTCAATTTTGCTGAATGAAAACCTAGAGGGTACTTCCCGTTGACCTAGAATCATGAAATTTGGCACGAAGCAAGGTCTTATAGCACAAGTAAAGGGAAAAATCTGAAAACTGCAAATTTCTGTCTTTCTAAAAAAATATTCAATTTGGTTTACATTGATGACATCACACTTTAGTTTTTTTTTATGTGGAAACCTAATTACACGTGTTACGCTCTCCAAGTGTGACCGGAACCCTTAGTACGCGAGTCCTACTCGCACTTGGCCGGTTATTTTCATTCGGTGCGGTAGTCATATATAGTTGTGCTCACATTACAATAATTTTGACTTGTCTATAGATAGTTTATACAATTTATAACATGAAATCACTATCAATACCACTATCAAGCGAACATGAGATGCCGTTACAGCGAACGACCGACACCTGCATTATAGCACAGATACTTTAATAAATTGTGTGTCATCTCTATGAGTTACGATTAATTATAAGTTTCTGTTCCGCCAAAGTTGTAAGACTCTAACGTCGATGGCATTATTAGATGGAGTTAGAAACTCCGCGTGTTGGCAATAAATTAACTAAGTAGCAATAACGAGACAAAGTCGGAGTCAGAGTTTATTATCAGAGTGATTTGTATATTGATTGTAATCATTTTCATGGAGTAGTGTAGGGAGGACTCTTGGCCAGGCGAGGTGATGACAGGAGGAGTAGATCCCTGACCGAGTGGTGGCCGAAAGAGGGAAAGAGAAGCGTGGGTCGACCGGCAGCCAGACGGGTTGACGACATTGCGCATATTGTGGGGAAGACCTGGATTCGATTGGCACAGCAACGGATAAGTTGGCACAAAAGGGAGGAGGCTTATACCCGGCAGTGGACGGAGACAAGCTGCCGATGATGATGGAGTTCATCAACGTCATGCTCAGCCCTCATCAACCCACCTCTGGACCTAAGCCTCTTCTCTAAACAGCCAACCCCCGAATTCACAATCTCCACAATTTTTCTCACTGAAACTTTGTGCTAAAAAGTAAAACTGCTCTACAAAGGCACGAAAACTAAGCAGATATCCCATAAATCTGTTCCTACCTCCCACCACCCCCTCCTATCAACTCGACTTTCTACATATCCTACACCTAAGTCTTATTACCTTCGTCTTACCGTCTAAAATCGCACTACAACAGTGTAGCTTATGTTGAACGGACGTGCCTACCGAAAGTTAAGTACGCGGTTTGCATTTCTACGAGCCGCTTGAGCCGCTTATGCTAACTTGACTAATCAAATCTTCTGTAAACCTGACGCGCGCACAACCAACGCCTAAATTTAGCAATTTTTTTCAAATAAAGCTCTGTGCGGTCAGGCCCTAAAGTCTCAAGGATCGCGCACATCGGACGGGCCGTAGCGCGCGACGGGGCGGGCCGCATCGCCGCATACAAAATCATGCGGCCCGTTGCGCCCGCCCACATATAGTGTGCGGTAGTGCGCTGCGACCCTGCACGCTGCCCGTCCTAATGTGCGCGATTAGGTCAAAGCGTGTACTGGCTGAACATAGATTGAGATACGTATAGAAACGGAACGATCCCTATACTCTTACATCTAAATACAACTCTCTAATGGCTAGTCCAATGGTAATTAGGTATCCAGTCTGCCCACCCCTCCGCAGAGTTAATAGATTACTGAGTGGTTTGAAGCCTATTTCTGTGTTACACTTGTGTTACGCCATTTGCGTTCATGTGCACTTTCACACATCCTTCATTGACCGCTTTGAGACATCACTACGGTTGGAGGTTTAAATTCACAGGTTATTTCTGTCTATTTTGAGGATATCTCTGGCATTGCGGCTCGAGGCCATGCCTCCCAAGCTAAAGGTACATACCGGGATCGAATCCTGCTAGGAGGATCCCGTACTAGAGTTGGTAGCCAGGTTTCAAGCCAACATTTTTTTAGCTTATCTTTTTGTAAAACGTGGATGTTTTATGTGCTTATGCCACTATTACGAAAAATATAATGCATTGCAGTCTAAGTGGAGGTCTGTAGAAAAAAGCTTGAGCATGCGTATGTATTTATGAACATTCTAAGTACGTACCTACCAAACAGAAAAAACAACCCTTCTACAGGACAACGCTCCCTGCCGGGGATTTCCCACGAATCGTAATAACGGTACATTTGTCACCATTAGTGCGGCGAGGCACGTGTCTGCCCCCCTCGCTGGGGATAGCGTGAAGATATGCTAATCACCGCTGCTTTATTACCACCAGCATGCTATAGGTGTCGGCCGAGGAGGTTTTAAAAGGGAGACGCCATACTACCCTTTTGATTAGGTAAACGTTTTTTAGGTTCACATTGTGTCCATTGTGTATGTGAAAACAGTATCACTGTCTTGACCAGGTGTATGATTCTCGCGCATCCGATATACTGATATCGACAGCTACATCGAGTCATTCCCGTACAAAATCACTCGATATAGGGTGTCGATATCCGTATATCGAATGCGTGAGAATCATACTTGGTCAAATTGAATTGTTTGGTTATTGTAAGGATGGTCCGTTTTTTATGAGAATCGTATGAAAGACGCTTCCTGTCTGAATTATTCTGAGGTCTCGGTGGTTTTATCAGCAGGACACTTAATAATTGAAACAAAAAGTAAACTTTAGAAAAAACCGACTTCCACAAACCCTATTTGATTAGATTGAGTTTAATACAAACTGTAACCCCTTATCCCCCCCCTTGGGGAATTAATTTTGTCAAATCCCACATCAGTGCTACCCCACGCTACTAAAGAACCCCTGTACAAAGTTTCATGGCTCTAGGTCTACCGGTTTAGGCTATGCGTTGCCTGCCCGTCAGCCACGCATTGTATTTGTACCTAGTATTGAGCAGATCTGGTGGCCATATGTGGTCTTCATCAGCAGTTCCGCATCACAATATTATGCTTACCATGTGCATTTGCACGAGTTATTATGAAAAACACAAAAATCACTATAGGTCTGCCTGTAATATTTGAAGAGTTCCCTCGATTTCTCCAGGATCCCATCATCAGATCCTGACCTGGTGTCAATGGGACCAATGGGAAGGTAAACCCTTTCAAACAAAAAAATAATTTTCTAAATCGGTCCATCCGTTTAGGCGCTATCGGGGGATAGACATAAAAAAAAAAAAAAAAAAAAAAAAACAAACATCCGGACGAATTGTAAACCTCCTCCTTTGGGAAGTCGGTTAAAAATAGCTTTAGCTTGTGCTATCGTTAAGAGCTTTAATGGATAATTTATTTATTTATTAAAGTTGGGACGTTGTTTTAGTGCCTCCTAAACAATAAGAAAGACGACATATCTATACTGGCAGTTTTTATTCTGTATAATCAATAAAATCGTTAATTAAACTGTAGCATAAACAATAAACATCTATCACTGCAAACGCGCAACGCATAGTCACGAGCGAGCGAAAGATCAAATCCCACATATTTTAATTACCATTTACCGTTCTGAATATCACCCCATTCAGCCTAACCTAAGCGTAAAACCTTGATTAAAACCAGAAAAAGAGTAAAAAGCGGGAATTCCCTCCCCGGACGGTTGGGCGGTGGAGCGGTAGGGCGGGCGGGGCGCCCTACCAGACGGAGAGAGGTGTGAACTATAGCGCGCCAGATAACTGTAGCGGCAGAGCTTCATATTCACAACTCGGCGGGCCGCGGCACAGCGGGGGCGGTTCATTAAACAGTACATGACAAGCAAGTGCACTCTTCCATAGATGTTTTGGCTCATGAGTGACAGGGGGAAGGGGGGGGGGGGGGGCACATTTACGCAAGATAAATAGAGGAAGACACAGAAGATAACGAGAAAGCATGCATGCACATTTGTTTTATCCTCGTCTTGTTACTGTCGGCGGCCGATCATAGAATCGGGCACATCATGTGCCGTCATGTTCCCCGCCATTTCATGATATGCTCAAGCAATTACTGGGCACATCATGATGTGGCGGGTTTTATTTTAACGAAAAAATTTAGCATTTTTATTCAACACTACGTTATGTTTTTTGTGTTATACATGTCAGACGAACACGAAGACTATTCGTTCGGGGGCGAGCGCAGCGACGACATATCGATCGATTTATTTATTTGCGTCACCCGAAATGCATAAATCGTTCCTTTATGTCAACATACACCATCGGACAGGAAATCATAATCAACACTGTAATCACGGGCATAAATCCTTCCGCTGTTTCTACGAGTTTTATGTTTCCGATAACCCAAATAATAAATATATTAATCATGTATAGAGATATCTGTTTAAACGTCTTTCTTATTTCTTTATTTGATTTACTCTAAGTAAGTTTATTCTAGCCCGACGCCCCGTCACCTGACTTATTCTAGCCCGACGCCCCGTCACCTCACTTACCTCCATTTCACTAACAATTAATATAATCCAAAACAAAGATTTACGCTTTCTTCAATACGAGTTGAGAGAGACACAATTGTTACTCCATCATGCGTGACTAGCCTGTCGGCACCGCAGCTATGAAAAAACAACCTAATTCGCATAAAAAATATAAATTGTATTCAATCCCCAGTACATCCCCAGCCTTACCCTCCTACCCACTGAGCGCAATATTTGTCTGACTCCACTCCACACAGCAGTTGCCACGAGCTGTGGCTTTCGTACTCTCCTGGTGAACTCTGAAAATATTCACTATATCTAATTACTAGTCTAAACTACTTTTTCTACTCTACTTTATCTACTCTAATTTAAATTCTGGCATTTTAGGCTAAAGTTTCCACAACTGTGCCTCTGGTGCCCTTTATGGGAAACGGTGCGGGATGTATTTCACATTAAACGTTTCTTAGTCTTTGAGATATATGCAAGACTCTTCCCTGTATCTCAAATTAACTTAAAATGTACGTAACATTACAATCTATAAACTTAACTTTTGTAGAAGCCAAAATGACGTGATCTCATGCTTTCGCAAACCCTAATGAGCCTAAAATGACGTCAGCATCGTCCCAAATCCCCACGATGATAAGCAAAAAGCTTAAACGCGGTCCAATTTTCTTCTGAAGCCGACCATATTCGCCAAGTTTAGCCTTTACAGCCTTCAGCTGAATATGATCGGATGTAACACCGAGGTTATTGCCGGAAGCAATATCTGACGAGTCGCGACTGGATGTGAGTGACGGGGTAATTGCAATGATGACTCGACTCTGAGATGTGAGTGAGGATTGCTTCAGTATGTTATGGGAATTGGTGGGTCTTGGGAGAATATGAGATTTTACGTCCACATGAGCTGGATTTATGTAAAAAGTATATAAGAGCAGACTAGATACATGTCCCTACAATAGCAAGTCTATTGAAGGATTTCATTGTCATATGATTCTATCTGCTATTGAGGTACATGAAATTGTAAAGTTTATGAAGACTTTTGCAACCTACGAGTATGAAAGTAATGATTTTATTATTGCTGGATTCACTGAGAGACATTATACATTGAAATTTTGAGACGTGAAGTACATAACTCAAGTTAGATAGTAGGCTTTTCTTTCCCATCTTGAGAAGATGATAGCCTGAGAAAAGATCGAGTAAAGTAAACAAGTAGTCGTATTCGAAAACAGTGTAAATTCTAACCTCACTCCTCATCAAAGGCGAGGGATTTCCTACAAAGGACTCAAAAGTATCGTAACTACAAAAGGAGTGTTTACGCGCGATTGTTCAACAAAATACGAAAAATACCAAAATACGAAAAAGGCATTCCGATAAACTTGCGATAGAGCTACGTAATTGTATTCTACCCTCGAAAATAAAGGGTGTAGTCTAGGGCTGGGAAACTGTCTATTGAATTTCAAAAAGTATCGATAAAATAGCCTCAGCTTTATGACGTCCTATGTGTTCACGATAAATACAGGAGTCCTGTAAAAATGTCCTAAACAATGGTTACTGAAATTTCAAATGATAATGCCAAAATTAATAAAACGAACATTTGTATTAATTAATCATATTTATTAAATATTAATATTATATTAACGGTAGATATTTCGCATCACTATGTTTATATTCGAAAAAAATCTAGTAATCTAGTAACCAGTATCGACACACATCCGCCCCACCTTACATTCGTCAATATGAAAGCTATTTCCTGTTCCGGCACCATCAACTCCGCCATTAACCCATAAACAGCCGCCATTGTTGTTAACGAGCTGAAATCATTCCTTCTGAACAAATATAATGAGTTTCCAATACGATTTTAACGTTCTTTTAACTTTGATTTCGTGTGTGTGATGGAAAAAAGACAAGTTAATGATTGCAAATGACAAGCGAGATTGGTATATTTTGTAATAAAGTTGTACTGATGTGTTGTGTCCGTGATCAATAACACAGAGGTTGATGACATTATTTTGGCTGCGCCGGTATTTCTGGTTATTCATACTGTCTGCTTTCTCACGTAAATCTTGTGATCTGTACGTTTTCTTGCGCATTTTCCCATACGGGATGGCAGAGGCATAGGTGCTTTCATGTTTAACCAGTATTTTAAAACATTTGTTGCATTGAAGCTTTATTAACTCAGCTTCGAAATGGTTTACACTAGTTTACAGCAATTATTCTACTTTAAATATAATACATAATGATATGATACTGCCTTGGAGGAAACTGCTAGCTATCACGCACGGTTCATGAGATACAGCCTGGTGACAGACGGACAGACGGACAGACAGACGGACAGCGGAGGCTTAGTAATAGGGTCCTGTTGGGCACCCTTCGGGTACGGAACCCTAATAATGACGCCAATGGTCCATAGTAGGTTACCCAAACCCCTTTGCGTTTAACACCATCATAACCTTTAACAAGCTATTAAACAACTGAGCACTTAAATATCACTAACTTAAAAGCTTACTTAAGTTAGAGCCTCGTGCGGTAACGATTCCACAAGTTACAAGTTTATGTTATACTTACTTGTTTATTACTTCCCATTGTTTCCTTTTGAGTTCTTGAGTATAATAATTGCTCCTATTGCAAATAAAAAAATAAGTATTTTTTATTCACGTTCTGGTATTGCTTGTCAATCATCTCTTTATCTTCATAAGTTTAATTAAATTGGTGTCATCAGACCAAACTTATTTTTCACATTGCTACAAATAAGTCTATCGCCCGTTCGGTCCAAAATGTATAAATTAGTCAAGTAATGTCCGTCCACTGACACTGAGGGCCACCGGCCTAATCAGGCCTCTATATACGCAGATTTGAGTAAGATGGAGGCGTGCTCAAACTGCAATCATATTGTTTCATGCGGTTAGAAAGATGTTACTATTGGAGGTCCCGACATCTCTACCACACTGGCTAAGTCCAGGTTGACGAAATGGTTTACGACCACTAATACCAAGTATTATATTACGTAGCTACCATGCACATGTAGTAAGCCTGTATCTAAAACCGTATATCATCATTGCTCATAAAGTAGCACATTAACATGTTAATAATGACCGACAGAAAGCCGAGTACCTCGCTAATCTTCGTCTTTCACCGAGGGCCTTCCAGGATATACTTAATTTAACTGAGTTTTCGTTCCTTGACCCGTGACGTCAAAAGTAATTGGGTTTATCGCAAGATGCCTTTTCATGGTACATTTGGGGTTACATACCCGAAGGGTGCCGAACGGGACCTTCTTCTCGGCTTTCGCTGTTTGTTGTATCTTTTGACATGGCACGGAACCTTTCATATTCGAGTCTGACTCTCACTTGACTGATTTTTTTTAAAAGCTTTTATTTAACTTGCTCTGTATGTTGGGTATGTATCACGGTTCGCGTCATAAATGTCGGCTTGAATTTGACCCACTTCCCGCTATCCAATTGTGCTAAAATTTTGCATACGTATGTAAATTGGATGACAATGCAATATTTTTCTGACTTGGAGCTGATCTGATGATGGAGACGGAAGGTGGCCATGGGAACTGTCATAAAACATCGCAACACCATCTTGCTTGGGCTCGTTCGATTCGTCTTAACAAATACTTGGTCCTAAAATATTTTTTATGGCATAGTGCTGATCTGATGCTGGAGCCGGAAGGTGGCCATGGGAACTCTGTTACCAAACGACGCAATTCTATCGTGTTTGGTCTCATTTGATTCGTCTTGACAAGCACTCGAGTTCTAGATTTGATGTTTTGTCCTGTAATGATAAAGACTAAAAAGTTAAAAATAAATTAAAAGTAAAAAAACATTTTTAAACAAAGCTTTTATTTAATGCCCTACAAAGAAGAAAATAAAATTTCAATTCAATCAAATGCGTCATTTTATTACATTACACAATTTATACGATATAAAAGCTTGTTGCGGGATTTATCTCCAAGTCTGTGCAAATAGGTGCCTACCCACCTAATTAAGTCTACACAAGTAAATCTCGCAACAAGCTTTTATATCGTATAAATTGTGTAATGTAATAAAATGACGCATTTGATTGAATTGAAATTTTATTTTCTTCTTTTGAGGGCATTAAATAAAAGCTTTGTTTAAAAATGTTTTTTTTTACTTTTAATTTTGTATTTTTAACTTTCCGTGTCTATTACGAAGATAGTCGAATTTTCCCGAAGTTTTCCGAAGTTTTCTGAATGATTACGCTGCTTCCCAGCACGTTTCAGGGAGGTCCCTACCTTTTTATCTTGAACAATCAAATATGGCTGTAAAGAAGATATATTTACATTAAATTTTCAGACAATTACCTATATTACATTTTCTTACGGTGGTTTAGGAAGCGCCTATCTGGCGTGCTTTTTACTTGACCTACTTTTGTTTGCAAATGTACTTTTTTGTTTGTAAACATTTTTCTGTACCAAAAAGAACAAAATAACAACTTGTGTCTATACATGTCATCGTGGTACATGATGTCCGGAGATATAAGGTCTTATTGTACGATGCCAGACATGTTCGCACTCGCAAAGAAATATTTCCGGAGCAGCCTGTATCAAAGGGACGCCTCCCTTTGATGGTATACAGGGTGATTATCAACTGTGTCGTCTGCGGCCGTGTTTGTGTAACGTCAGCCTGTAACCGGCACGCTGACTAGTACAGTGAGACGGGTCTAGCGGGTTTTACGCTTTCTTCTCACGCAGGAGATGCAAGTTTCAGTCCCGGTGCTGATCATGTACCAATGTTTAAAAAAAATGTCGCTACTTGGTATTACAATACACATGTTGTAGTCCTAAAACGCTTCTATCAGCTTGCATTGTGCCAGCGTGATGAAGTATGGTTCAATCCAACTCGTACCCATGTAAAGGCCTTTGCCCCTCAATGGGGATATTAAGGTCTATATTTATTGAACTTATTTAGGAAGCACAGGAAAAAACTAACAGTTATTGTTTGTTATTTGTATCATAATATTTAAACTCTTAGGTAATTAATTGAATTTATTTAAGTAACGGATTTGTAATGGATCTTTCGGACCCTATCGAAGAAATATTCTGGAGAACATTCCGAAACAGGATGCCTCAGTATTTTATTTCCATTTTCAGTTTGTAATAATACCTGTATAAATAAAACAAATAAATGTAGGGCGCTCCCTCGAGTGAAAAACTTTTACCCCAATCGAGGAGGCATTTGACTACCGACTAATTTCCCGGCGTTTGAAATTTGGCATGTGAGTAAGTTAGGTAATAAATATTATAGATGTAAAATAATCCAGGTATTTTTTTTTCGAGAAATCATGTTTTTTCACCTAAATAGGGAAATCGTGTATAACTCTCTGTGAATATGGCCTCGGCCTGAAATACTTTCTGTATACTTACGTTTGTATCATTTAACATAGGTATATAAAAAAATCCAGCTTTTTTTCCATTTTGAATATACCTAAAATTACCTTTTTAATATTTTTCACTCTAGCTTCTACAGATAATGAGCTCTTTAATTTATTTACTTTTAATATGTTTTTATATCCTAAAATACATAATTTCATTTTGTAATCCAGGCGATTTTCCTTTTTAAACATCGTGAATTTGTTTTTTCTGAAATACTGAGTGTGAACTAAAGCTCTTCCGAATTTTATTCCTTTTTTAGTTATGATTCGCTGTATTACAATAGATTTTCCAATAATCCAGGTGAAAATCGGCTTTATACCAAAGAATTTCCAATCCAATCAAGGCCAGCTATAAGGCCCCGTTCAGACAACGACGGGAGCCACGCGGTTTGAAAATCGTGCTGGCACCACGCGGGTCTATTTTCTTAGGAATGTATGTAATCGTAAAAACACAACCGCGCGGTTAGTTCACCCATTGTTTTTTGGCAGTTGTCTGGCGGGAGCCACGCAGTTGTGTCTGAACGATACATTCCTAAGGAAATAGACCCGCACGGTGCCCGCACAATTTTCAAACCGTGCGGCTCCCGCCGCCGCTAGTCTGAACAAGTGCTAAAGTCCATTCACACAAACAACACACTGAAGTACAGTACGGGGCGTTTGATTTGGGATGTCGGGTCTCATCTCACTCTCTCTCTCTCTCCCTCGCCAATTCAAACGTCGAGTATCAATACTCGTCGCACTTCGGTAGCTCTAGCAGGAATATTTGACAGCGCGAAAAAGTGTTCGAGCTTACATGAAATGAACCTAATGGCATTGTACATAAGAGTCACTTACATTTAAATTAGAAAACTTCCTCGATGCGTAAGTTTTCCTGCTTCCTACACGGGTCTCATCCCCGAGACGTGCCAAATCAAACGCCGGGTACTGCACGTCACACGTCGAAGCACACCCACACACACACACACACACAGGGCCGTATTCCTAATACTCTTGCTCAACGGGTTCTACACTCCGTAGACAGTTATTTTACCTTCAGGTACACCTTTGCCTCTCTTTCTAGCTGTACGGAATCCTGACAGCTAGAAAGAGAGGCACAGATATATGTGGAGGTAAAATAACTGTGAACGGAGTGTACCTGAAAAGCGGATGTAATTTGCCATTATACATGCCATTATACTGCTTATTACCAAGAGCTTATAGCCTAGAATTGTAGAAACATATTATACTAACATAATATATTATTTTAGAATGAATTAACACAGTCAGTGCAGCCTTAGATTAATGCAATAAATTAAGCGCAATAAAGTAATATGCCTTTTTCCATACATACTTATAATACAATAACATAATATACGTATGTATAGAAAAAGGCGTACTGCTTTGCATAATTTTACCCGGATTCCGTCAAAAACTTGTTATGCAACTGTTTATAGTTATAAACCAATTATGTGTGCTGTTTATAGTATTATCAATATCATTATTACATAATAACTAAGAACTCCGTGGTGTAGTGTGAAAGTTTCATGCTTGCCCCTCACGCAGAAGATGCAGGTTCGAATCCCGGTGCTGACCATAATGAGATAAGTCATTTATCTTAAGTAAGTTATACGGACTTTCTAATGGTGATGGAAAACATCGTGAGGAAACCTTCATTGCTTCATAGCTGCGGTGATAGGCTAGCCCCCTGTTAGGAAAAATGGAGTATTGAATCACTGGCTGAAAGTGGGTACAGTTGTGCCTGTGCCACTCCGTATGGGAAAAAGTGTGACGCTTTGTTTAATATACCTATATAATTTTACGTTTTGTTTAGACCATGCAAGTCATTTGTTGCGTCAATTTAATTGTATGCAAAACATAACATAGCGTCACGCCATTTCCCATACGGGATGGCAGAGGCACAACTGTGCCCACTTTCAGCCAATGATTCATTATTCCACTCTAGTTGTATGCAACAAGCAAGAAAATGGCAGCGTGTAATTAATTTCTTTATAATATACTTAGCAATAATCGCCAAATCGTGATTGATCATGCCCTAACTTAAACAATAAATTTACCCTCTCGCTCGCACATCTATTGTTCATATTGTTAGTTTGGCCCGCCCGCCCCGCGTAACCAAACCAACATAGTTAGGTATTTAGTTAACCTAGGCATCGTGATGTGATGACGCAACGCGGGTGAGGCAGCGGCGGTGGCGGCGGCGTTGTGGCGGCGCGGGGAGACAAGGGGACGGGGAGAGGGTGGCACAGCGTAAAGATGAGAATAATGGTTGTTTTTTTTATTGGTTAATGGTTAGTTGATAAATAAAAATATCGATAATTATTTTGGTTGAAAATATTAGTTAACATCTTCAACCAAAAAAAGTTGATATATGTATAATATACCGTCCGGCGGCAACATGATGAATGGTTGAATATTCTGTAAAATTATTAATTATAATCTGAATAATAATATTTTGTAAAACTACTTCACAATCACTTGTCAACTTGTCAATCAAATTCGAAAACAACAAAACCGTGCGTGGCGCGACTTTCTTAGGCAATTATCAAAACCCAATAAAACGAATAAAACAAACAATCAACCATTCGCCTGCCTGACCGATCAATAAAAATACCACTTTCGTAAGGAAAATCGCCCCAACAGTAAATGTGTTTTATCTTAAGAGAAATAGAGCATACATTGAACTATCATTTATTCACCGTTTTCGATCGAATATTATTATCAAATGGTTATTTGATACCAAATATCCCCAACAGTAAAAAATGTGTGTTATCGTAAGAGAGATAGCGCCTACAATTGAATGCACGCGTAACGAACGAAATCGAACACCTGTGCCTGTGACGTTGCCGCTCCGACGAAAGAAGCAGCGCGCGCGGCACGCGCGGGAAGTCGGGAATGCGCGACGTTGCCATTTGCCAATGCCAACTTGATAATTATCGATATCGAGCGGAACGAGTTGATATAAGAAATATTAGTTGATATTTTTATTCGATTGTGTTAAGTTTGTTTATTGAATATCATAGTTAAATCGAATTATTTGTTAATTTTAATGATTCATGGTTATATTAATCATCTCTAGCACAGCGCCTCGGGGCCGTAGGTATTTCAGTATCCAACCAATGCTGACTATCTATGCTCCTAATTAGTGCTGATTGATTATGATTAGGTAGCTAATCTGATCCGAAAATATACTATCACCGACTTAAAACAACTCCTGGCATAGAAAAAAAAAGCTCACTATAGAGTAATTATTTGATTAATAAACGGTCAAGTGCGAGTAGGACTAGCGCACCAAGGTTTCCGATTACACTTGGAGATTGTTACTTCGTAACTGGCCCCCGATTCTCGCGCTTTCAAGATTATCTCCCCAGTCGAGATATCGGTTTTGATACTGCCTAAATCCGTCGAAAACGATCTCGATTTTGATTTATTTCGATCGAAAACGGGTCGAGATATCTCAGTTGGTCGAAAGGCTAGTCGTAAGAATAGCTTTTTCTTGTTTTTGATAGAGATTTCGGTATCTCAAAATCGATATTTCCACTATGGAGATGATCTCGCTAGCGCCAGAATTGCCCCGTGATGTGAAAAAATAATAAAAATACCTTTCTATGATTTCATCCATGTAAACCAAAAACCATACATACGGGATATTACAAAAAAGGGGTGTACAAGCCGAAATAGGGTTGTTAAGAACATCTTTCTGAACAACTTTCCCTATGGAACCGATTTTTACTCCACCACGCAGATCAGCTGAGCGCTAGGCCCGAAATGGACTACTGAGTTAATGAAAATAAAGTTGCTCTCAAACTTAAACTCCCAATTTCTCAAACCCTGTATCATGCATATAGTAGAACTTCTGTGTTAAAGACTTCTCAAAATAAAAGGCCCGTTTTGACAGTTCACGCCCATGAATTATGCAAATAAATAAATTATTATTAAAATTATTATTATTATTTACCCCTAACGCGTAGGTAATAGAAGCGGTTTTCCTAAGTGCCACTTGTACGCTTTGCCTGTACGCAATAGTTGGCTTTTATTACCTATGCATTAGGGGTTACAATAGGGGGTAAAATATGTTCTCATAAGCCCCGCGGATTGGTAATGCGTAAAACTCCAAAGATCTGACAGTGTCATGAACAGTATGTCAATAGAAATAAGAGCTACGTTTTATCAAAATCCATCAAATGTATGGAACTGTCGGGGTCATTGTTATTCTGCGGGACTGATACTCTGAAAGCAAACATTTTGCTTTTTCGTGTAAACTAAAATAAAACATATTCCCATTGATTGAAAACTCAGTTCAAAGAAGGCTTTTTGAGATAATTCAGTTTGAATACGGATAATACTGATTTGTACGGAGAAGTGAAAAACAAAGTTGCTACGATCAAATCGGTTTCATAATTAAGATTTCTCAGAATGATGTCCCTAACAAAGTAGTTACTTATTTAGCGTTGATTCATTTACACGTTCTATAAATAATTCATTAATTTATTTACACTGAATTATTTTAGAAAGCCTACCATTTGCGACATTTAATCAAAATTTATTTCTTTTTTGTTATTAAATTCCCGATCGATGGACATCATTTTTTGTAGGTGTACGCGAGAAATGCAACATTTCATGGAATTTCAACTTAAGTTATAGTTATAAATATGATTTCACGTAGAGCTCGTCTAAGCTGAAATGACGCGCCCCACTCCTTGGTTTTGTATTTACTTGTCATACAAAACCAAGGAGCGGGGCGCGTCATTTTAGCTTAGACGAGCTCTAAAAAGAACGCTAGAGGCGGTGGAGCGGCGCACGGCAATAGCGTCCTTATGTGCACACTGGTGTGATTCTCGTTAAAGAGATGTAGTTTTATGCAAGGCGATAGCGTCCTTACGTGCATGGTCACACTGTCGTAAATTGCATACCACCGCTTAGCACTTCCAGCGTTCTTGCGTGAAGTATATTCCAGAGGAACGAATAATAGCGAACAATAGACATGCGAGTGAGAGGGGATGACTGAAATAATAAAATAACCGGCCAAGTGCGAGTCGGACTCGCGCACGAAGGGTTCCGTGCCATTATCTATAAAAAAACCGCAAAAAAAAAATGAGCAAAAAAATCACGTTTGTTGTATGGGAGCCCCCCTTAATATTAAATTTCTTTTGATTTTTAGTATTTGTTGTTATAGCGGCAACAGGAATACATCACCTGTGAAAATTTCAACTGTCTAGCTACCACGGTTCATGAGATACAGCCTGGTGACAGACGGACGGACTGACAGACGGACAGCGAAGTCTCAGTAATAGGGTCCCGTTTGGCACCCTTCGGGTACGGAACCCTAATAATGTTATTATATCTCTATCTAGTACATCATTCATGTTAGTTACCTACTGCAGCTAGTTTATCTGTAGAATTTGCTAAAATGATTGTTTGCACATGCACGTGATGTATACCTACGTCTAACATATGGAAATGAAACAAAATAAAAATAATGTGATTATGGTTTTAAATAATTGTTTTATTTAGAAATAGTTAGTGAGTTGAGATTAGTGTAGGCATTGGTAGTATCAGTGGGAATTCCATAGCCCTCATTCTGCCACATTTATCTGTTTGTTCATGTATTTATTTGGGAACTGAGTTTATCCGATAGAGAGGTAAAATTTACGAGTACTAAGTAAGCATAGATTTTTGTACGTATTTGCAGTATCCTATAGAAAGAGTTTGATGACGTTCATGAGAAATAATAAGACCAGGGCCGGGAGTTGCATACGGAATTGCGTACGGGGCGCAAAAATACCTGTTTTTACTTGTAAACGGTGTGTGCCGAGAGACGCGCCGCGCCGCCGCGCCGCGCGCGCCTTAAACAAAACAATTTTGCGCTCTCGCTATAGACACTGCCAAGCCATACCCGTACGCGACTCGCCACTAAAGTCAAGCGAGGCCATTTCCAACCATAACTCGTTGAACATAATAGTCACTTAAAATTAGATTCGAATACTTTTTCGATACGTAGTTATTTGTGGCTTCACATATGCAATTCAGGCTTTCACCGCCTATGCTCCACTCTAACGTGGGCAAAGTCCACCTAATAAATAGTTTAATTAACGGTTCGGAGTACTATAGTTAAAGCTTACACGTATGAGAATATTTCTCAAGGTAGCCGGTGAATATGCAAAATAGGATAAATACATGGTAGGTAGGTATTTAATTATTAATTTAAATTCGCGCTCGGGACTCGCTTTGCAGCAGGTTTCTGCTTAAAATAGGTAGATGGTTTGTCTGTATGATAGAGACGAATGGATCAGACGAAAACTCATGTGATGATAATTTTATTTGACTAATTAGTTTTCTAATGGTAAGAAAAATAATGGTCGCAAAGGTAGTGGGTAAAAAATGTTTGATTAATGACCTTTGATTGGTAAAATCAGAATGCTGAAAAAAAACCCAAAACATCGGTGATACCTAGGTACCTAACCAATTAATTGTTCGGACTCTCTTGACCGTTTTTTTAAATCGATATGTAGTGTGTATTAAAATAAATTAAGAAAAGTATACTTTATTTAATTTAATTATTTGTAGTCGTAAGTTAGGTTAAGTTTTACATATTGTATTGAAATTATATCTAATCATTTAACCGCACTTGCAGAAGCATACCGCTCGAACGACCGAACAATGGCGAACTATTGTTATGTAAGATGTGTAGGCGAACCAGTTAATAAATGAAAACCGTTAATAAAAGTACTTATTGACTTTTGCTTATTGTATAAATACGTGGCAGCGCGACGTGCAAGGCGGCAGCGGCGACGGGCCGGGCGCTTTGGCAAACCAGTTCTAGTAGGTATCTGTCTCAGTCATGTGTGCGTGTGGCAGGGGCGGGGCGTGGCATGTGCTTACGCGGAACGGATTGGCTATGAGTGTGTTTCAGCATTAATCTTCGAATATATCCCAAAAAGTAAATAAAAGTTGGAAAAGTGACTGGATTATTGGAAAATCTATTGTAATACAGCGAGTCATAACTAAAAAAGGAATAAAATTTGAAAGAGCTTTAGTTCACACTCAGTATTTCAGGAAAAACTTATTCACGATGTTTAAAAAGGAAAATCGCCTGGATTACAAAACGAAATTATGTATTTTAGGATATCAAAACATATTAAAAGTAAATAAATTAAAGAGCTCATTATCTGTAGAAGCTAGAGTGAAAAATATTAAAAAGGTAATTTTAGGTATATTCAAAATGGAAAAAAAGCTGGATTTTTTTATATACCTATGTTAAATGATACAAATGTAAGTATACAGAAATTATTTTAGGCCGAGGCCATATTCACAGAGAGTTATACAGGATTTCCCTATTTAGGTGAAAATACCTAACTTCTCGTAAAAAAAATACCTGGATTATTTTACATCTATAAATAATTATTACCTAACTTCATCACATACCAAATTTCAAACGCCGGGAAATTATTCGAATTTCTCCATACAACGAAACCCAGACAGAGTGGACTATTTGCTCGGCTTTGAGGGACGAACAAAAAGAATAATTTAACGATTCGGAATCCATTATCAATCGCCGTGGCAAGGCACAGGACAGTAGCCTAAAACAATGCATCCCGCCTTGTACAAAGATTATTTTTGGTCCTTTACCCGGATACGAGGACTTATTAAATTATCCTCTCCATCCTAGGTTTGCTGGAAGAGATCTCTTATTAGAGATAATAAGAGATCTCTTGTTATCTCTAATAAGAGAAAACAAGAGATCTCTTATTATCTCTAATAAATAGAGATTTGTACATGTTTTTGAAGTAAAACTTCTTGGGGCACGGGGGTAAAATTTATTTAACCTCTCAACTGTGGGTTATTCATATATTTGCTTTTCACTTGCTACTAGCCGGGTGCTATCACGAGTGGCTAAGAAATGTAACGGAAATTGGAATCGGTGACGTCAGGGTCGGCTGAAGACTTTTAAAACCGCAACTATTTTCAATACGGTTTTTAACTAATCAGATAAGATAATAATACATTCGTACAATAAAGAATGTTAATTAGTGAGAGAAAAACCTGATGAAACGTTAACAAATAAAAATTATTTTAAGCATTCTTCCACGAGTTCTTGATTTCCGGTATGGCCAAGATGGCGCCGCCGCCGCTGGCTGGGGCAAACACTGGCAAACAAAACCAGTGACGTGACCAAAAACTACTTCGTTCAACCTCTTTGTTGGAACCGGAACTTATGTTTGACAGCTGTGCGATGCGATCCATACAGTTTGTAAGAAAAGAGTTTCATCAATGTCACATACGGGTCGATATGGATTTCTAAAATGATGAACGAATCGTTTTGTGGCCGGTAACTATGGAATAGGTACCTAAAACGCGCTGCGTAGTCGCGCAACGGGCAGCTAGTAATCGCATAAAGTCACTTAGAATCATCCAAATGTGATATTTAGTTTTCAAGCAAATTCCGATGTGATGGATGGCTGCATTAAGACTTCTTGAAAACAATAAGTAGGTACCTAGAACTGTTCTAAAGCCACTTTTTATTATATAGTGCAGTTCAAGTCACAAATTAGCAGTTTAGCTACTAAGTATGTGTTATACCTACCTATTTAATGTTTATCTGTAGTAAACGGCCAAAGCGAGGTCTACAGTTTACAGAGCCATAAGTTTAATGGCTTATTGTTTCGCTTATTTGTTTGTATGTAATTTTTGTAATACATATTTTAAAGTTGAATTGTTGTTATAACTGTTGAAATTATACGATTTTGATTTTAATATCTAAGCTTTTGTAATTTTAAAGTTAATGCTTCATGCCAGTCAATAATGTTGAAGTAAAATATAAAAATCGAGGTATGTCGTATGGCGGACTAAGGAAATGTCAAGAATAAAATTATATAAGAGTTACGTCATCGCTTCGCGATGAAGTAACCCTAAAAAATCCTAGCAAAGTAGGTATGTATAGGTTAGCGGGGGTAGCATAAGGCACGCCAGTCACCCCAGCCACGCATTTTGTCACAATTTAATGTCATATCATAATGAATGCGCGCTATTTTATGGAGAAACATCATTGAGACGCGAAAGGAGTTGGCAATTTGGCAAAATGACTGCCCCAGACATGTACAAAGACTTCTCAACAGCCAATTAATAGCATTTAAATATTCTCTCATAAATTACTGCGTCTTTAGTTAGTTTGTAGAACTTGAAGGAAATGATTAAATAATTAAGAGTTGTCACTTCATACTCTATGATTCCGCCATTGATTAGTGACTTTTGCCATCGTTAAAAATAACATGCAACATAATTGCCAACTAGCAAAACTGTTGAAAACAGGAGGTTTCCAGAGGAGTGGCTAGATGGCGTTATGTTGCATGTTATTGCAAAATGGTGCTTATTTCTAGCGACGGCAAAGGTCACGGAATCATATTGGAATCACGGAGTATTGAGTAACAACTCTTATTTACCTATATTTAATAATTTTTTTCTTCAAGTTCTACAAACTAAATACAGACGCAGTAAATTAAATTTATGAATGAATATTTAAATGCTATTGGCTGTTGAGAAGTCTTTGTACATGTCTGGGGCAGTCGTCCATATATTGATTTAGTCATCTTCTTTGTCATTTATCTGCGCGACTGAGGTGAGTGGCAAGCCTTATGGTAGCCCCGCAGGTACACATTAACTTGGAATAGTTGAAAATACGTACTCGATCAATTAAATAAAGGGACTGGGCACAGAGACAAGCAAAGCAATGCATACATTTGAGCGAGACGGCTTAAAGACGTGACGTCAGATGGTATATAATCTGAGCGAGATGCAAATAGTAGTGACACTATTGAATGAGTTAAGTATATCACCACGAGCGCGACAAATTGTAGATAAGGAATGGTGGGAAATAAATGACATGACGTATTAAAAGTAAGTACAAGTATAAAATAATTTCAAATAATCGGACGTCTGAAACTTAAAAGTAACTTGAAGCAGAGATTGGATCTCAAAATTGGAAATTTAAATCTCTTTTAGTATAGGTAGGTATAGGTGTATAGTATAGGTACCACTTAATGATCTAGCTACAGAAGTTTTACTTCTAACACGTGTACGGTGCTACACGCGTATTTTTTTCTAATATTAAGTGTCTGTATTATGTTTTCTGTGCAATAAAGTATAATTGAAGTATAATTGAGGAAGTTTAAACAGCACTCCACCACTGCAAGTTTATGGAAGCGTACCAGCGTTGGTGACTTAATTATATCTGATTTTGTTCAAGCGTCCCACCCCGACCTATTTCCGGAGTACTGTCGCCTCTGCCAACCCGCTTGGGACCCCGGTGAAACTCTCACTCTTGAAAAAGAAAATGTTTATTTTGTTTACCACTGCCCTTGAGTTACTTCTCAATGGTTGCTACTACATAAAACAAACTCGTTAGCGCCCTAAACTTCCCTAATCTAATATTCCTTTCATAACAGATACTTTGTAATAAAACCCCTGAAAGGTAATGGAGGTGTAATTTGAAACTTTTCTCAGCGAAACGTAAAAGCAGTCTGAAAAAAACTTTACAAAAAACCTTCAAATACAAGTCGGACTGACACACGAAGGGTTCTGTACTACAGCATCGTACATCGTAGGTTTCCGTGATTGCTCCCTAAACTTTTTTCTTTTTTACGTAGCCTATAATGTGTCCCACTGCTGGGCAAAGGCCTCCCCATTTCGAGCCCACACATCTCTAGTCAGAGCTAGATTGACCCACTCTAGTTCGAACGTGTCCAGGTCGTCCCGCCATCTCCTTCTGGGCCTTCCTCTACGCCGGTGTCCGTCTATAGGCACCCATTCAGTAGCTATCCTCGCCCACCTGTCTGGGTGCATTCGGTTTAAAAAAATCGTTTTTGTAACATGGATAATAAAGAGAAAAAAACTACATAAAACAAGTTTCTTGTGTGGTTAATTATTTCTTGCTATAGCGGCAACAGATATACTCGTACCTATATACTAATACTCACCGTCACACAAACAGTTTTACAGCGCATTAAACCAAATGATCGAAATTATAAGTTGTATGTTATACGCCGAACCAAGGTGGCTGACACCGGTAAGCGGATAACACGGCTCAGGTGGACGTGGGCAGGACACTTGGCGAGGCGAGAAGACAGTAGATGGACCGGCAGACCACCTGCCAGATAGTCGGATGACATACCGAGGATAGCAGGAAAGCAATTGGCGCGGGTTGCACGGGACCGGGTTGAATGGCGTGTACATGAGGAGGCCTATACTCAACAGTGGGTTCCCTGACAGGATGAGCTGATGATGATATTCCACAGACAGACACCGAAGGCTTAGTCATAGGGTCCCTTCGGGTACGGAACCCTAAGAAAGGCACATTTAATCCACTTTTGTCTCCCAACTCCTTTGAGGAATAAAAGCGATAAAGAAGCCCTTTTCACCAGTCGCCTTCATGCTCGGCGGCCATGATTTGTGTTCCGTAGTGGGTGCTGCCCTGCGCGGAAATCGAAACACGTCCCGCGGCCTTCGGAGACATTCGTTGCGGAGTGAATTTGAGAGATAATTTATTCATTTTCCGAAAAGTTCTGTGCTATTGCGGGTTTTACTAGAACCTCCAATGTCGTTATCTTCCGAAATTTTATTTATTTTTCCATACCCCAGATTTGTTGTCAAAGTTTGACGAATAATAATAAGCGGCCAAGTGCGAGTAGGACTCGCGCACCAAGGGTTCCGATCACACTTGGAGAGCGTAATACGTGTAATTAGTGTGATGTCATCCATATAAACCAAATTGAATATTTTTTAGAAAGACAGAAATTTGCAGTTTTCAGATTTTTCCCTTTACTTGTGCTATAAGACCTTAATATCGCGGTATCTTTTAATTGCGTTGACCTAGAAGTTTAATTTTTTCACAGCTCCAAAGGGACCATAGACCTGAGTAATCGATATTAATTTCAACATGATACCTCCAGGCGTTCCTGAGATAAGGGGTCGTGACAGACCTGTTTCTAGATTTCAACAATGTTATTGTTCGTTTATTTGCAAATAACAATATATGAAATGTTTTATACAATGGCGAGCTTACCTTTAGCGAGAGATTGTATTATTATTCTAATCTTACGCTGCATGAAAGGGGACACAACGTCTTCCCCTAAAGTTTTCTTCCATCGCTGTGGAAGAAAGGTAGGTCCTTAAAATAAATAAATATACCTATATTTTTTGGGATGAGGGGACACAAATGTACATGAGTAAGTGATCTAAAGGGTCTTTCTGTTTACCCGACGACGTTTGAGTTGTGAACTGATCGCGATCAAAGACAAAATATGAAGATAGCTGTGACGTTTGTAAAAATAAATTAAGATAGTTTCAAATTACCTATTTCTATGCGTCAAAATGTTTGTGATTGTCTCTGGAAATCCCCTAAATGAGCCTTGTGAACACACGCTCGCCTTTGTACATATATTTCACTAAATGTTACGTGTTTTTAAATTAGGTGTGCAATAAAGTATTAATGAAATGTTGGAAGCACAGAATAACTAATAGCACGTACAGGCTCTAACGAAAGAGATGATGATCAGACACTTTGAAAACCATTTATGTATAATTTTTGGGGATTAAAGTTTGCTTCAAAATCAAATGACATTTTGGCTATTATTACTAGATAGACGTGTGCAAAGCCGTGGGCAGCGGCAAAAAATATTATTTTACTTCCTATACAGATACAATGTCTCAATATTTCCCCGCACTCTCTATCGACATTCACGTACGTACGTGCGATAAAACACGCGATAAAAAACGCAATTTTCGCCCTAACCTTACCAATTTATAACGTACGTCAAACCAACCCTAGATCAACTACACTCTGGATACCGCACGACGCGTACAAAAGACGTGGATTAGAATTAAACCTATTTGCTAAAAGAACTATGCGACTATTGGCTATCATTTTTCACGCATAAAAGAGTTTTATTACTATAGATATTTGTATGCCAGATTTATTTACTGCAACTAAATTTAGATGTCAAGAATCAACTAAAGGGTTTTGTTATATTTAGTGTCATGTGGTATTTCTTTAATTTATTTGCCGTATTATCATAGCTTGCATGGTCGACGACATTATCATAGCTTGCATGGTCGACGACATTATCGTAGCTTGCATGGTCGACGACATTATCATAGCTTGCATGGTCGACGACATTATCATAGCTTGCATGGTCGACGACATTATCATAGCTTGCATGGTCGACGACATTATCATAGCTTGCATGGTCGACGACATTATCATAGCTTGCATGGTCGACGACATTATCATAGCTTGCATGGTCGACGACATTATCATAGCTTGCATGGTCGACGACATTATCATAGCTTGCATGGTCGACGACATTATCATAGCTTGCATGGTCGACGACATTATCGTAGCTTGCATGGTCGACGACATTATCATAGCTTGCATGGTCGACGACATTTTTATACCGCTTCTGCTGTATCTATCCGTCATCCTTGCATCATAGATCAATGTTACTTAAACCCAATGTCTATCTGTCTGTCGGCTTGACCGTGACTGATTTACCCTATTCCCAACCCCTCAGCAGGTGGGAAATCAGCTTTTATGACCAAGGTCATAATGCTTGTTTTTGAATGTTACTGTTAATGTTACTGTAAGGGTAGTAAAGTATACATGTATGTTTGTTGCGCGCGCGTGCTACAGGTATATACCCGTTCGTGAAGTGTAGTGAGTTATGGCTTGTTTTTTTTTTTGGTTAAGTATAGATCACTGTTCCGCATAGTAGCACAGATTTATGAAAGAGAGAGTACCTTGATGTTGGTTGTACACAGCCTCCAACTTAGCCATTCAGGTGAGAAAAGTTGGTACTATGGACTTGTCATCCGCCATCAAAGAGAATACATGCTATTATGAAGACTACTATGATACTAGCGACCGCTATCAACTGAACAGCTAAGTTGGTGGCACTGTATCTCACGATCACTTTGACGTTTTGCCAATCAGTGACAAGCACAGACCATCAATGTAATATGGTCTGTCGTGTAACGTCAATTTCAAAAACAGTCTTGCAATGATCTTTTGGCTGATGAGTGACGTTTACAGGAGGGCGCCAGCTCTACGCAACTTAGTGCAATGAACCTGTCATCAAAACAGACCTTTCACTCCTCGTTGTCATCAAGCGTTAGTTCCACCTTTCACCGCGTCATAAGATCGTTGGAATGTGTAATGTACTAGCTTGGGCCCGCAGCTCCAGTCTTGAATAAACGTCTGAACCGTGCTGTGGTGTTTGCCTCTCATGTCTCAACATACTATTTGGCGACGAGGATATTTTGTGATAATATATTGCGTGCAGTAATTAAACAATGTCGGTGGGGAAAATCGGTGATTTCGATGTGGAAAATGGCAACTGGACTTTGTACTGTGATCGGCTCAACATGAACTTCGTGGCAAATAAAATTGAAGCTGAGTTGCATTTACCTACGTTGATTGCTGTGGTTGTAGAAGCAGCCTATGAGCTTATGGTGAATCTGGCGTTTATTCAAGACTGGAGCTGCGGGCCCACGCTAGTACATTACAGAATGTACATGACTATTCCATCGTTTAGATGGCCTATGGGATTAGAGCCAGCACATGAAATTATGGGCAAATACGAGACATGATGTGTGTGAGGGAGATAGCAAGCAATCGCATTGTAACCACGTGACTGACAGTAATCGCCGACTGTCATGTTATATTGCCAGTCAGCCGCAATGTACAAACAAAGCCTTAAACTGACCAAGTTATATGAATAATGCTTTAAATGTTGTACAACAAGTAGCGTCGAATCGTACAAATCCTTTGTTAATTAGTTACAACTGACGCAACGGAACTTTTAATTGAACACACAACGTTGTGTAAGCTCGCGTAAGCTCCTGTAACTATCGCCGTTGTAGTTCCGTGCGGCACAGCTTTTGGGAGCCTTTTATTAAACTTTGCAATGTAGTCAGTAACAAAATGTGTACTTCATCGGGTCCTGAACACTCCTTTGTAAATAATAGTACTAAAGTTGTCAAATACAATACTTACAACAAAAACATAATATTGTCGTCACATATTTTCCCATACGGGGAGTCAGAGGCACAGTTGCGCAAGTTATTCAAAACTCCCTTTTGCGTGACGGGGGGCTAGCCCATCGTCGCAACTTTTAGGTAATATGTCTGCCTATTAAGTTTACTCCATTTACAGTAAATAGGCTTTTTCCCGTTATTTACAATAAATAGGCTTTTTCCCGTAAGCGCAACTTATCATCTGGGTCCAGAACGAACCGCGTTTCATGTTTTGCATCTCGGCAACTTTCACCTTCCTTCGTCTAAATACCTTTGCCTACATTATTCAGATCGCTTACAAATTTATTTCCGGCCAGCCCTAAGGGTCACCGGAAATGTCGCCCTGGGCGGAAATGCCGCCATTGAACCGGACGTTAGAAGACGCCATTGTAGAGTAATAGAAGGATGGTCTTGGTCGGAGAAGGGTATTTTAGTAAATTGGGTCGTAAAAAGGTGATGGGGTTTTTATGGGGGATCTGTCCAATAAGGCTGTACTCGGAAAATATGTAAAAATATATTTATTTTCAGATTTAGAGCTCCGTGGTTTATAGACTGGTGGCTTATACTTACATTTTCAAGTTTAACGTCATTTCATGAACCATTTTGGCAACGTGACTTTTCTGAAGTAAAAAAGTCTGCTGAAGTCGATTCTGAATGTTGCCAAGTTTTATATTGCAGAAACATTTAGCCTCTTATGTCTAAAATTAAAAAAGCAAAAATTATTCATTTCACAAATGGGTATAACACAATACATATTGGTTCCCTGTCTCCCTAACTAGTGAAATGCTGTATCTAGGGAGACAGCATATCAGAAACTCTATAAAACTAAAACTACAGACTTCCACTCAAAGTTGAAGACATCTCAAAGACTTACAAACGGTTTTGAAGAGTGAAGGCGCGATTTCAAGTATCGTTTCGGCATTCCGGTGCTTTACATTTGAGCTTAGCTCCAGACGCACCCTTTATTGCTTTGCATCGAGGTAGGTTTAGCTTAAAGCTGGGCTAGAGGTTGGGCGAAAGCTATTTTGCATAAGTTGCCAATATAAAAGTCTGGCGCAACTTGGTGTGTTGTGACTTGTGAATGCTAGACTACGTACGAACTTTACGAGTATAACAGCGGCAACCTTTAACAGCGGCTGCAGCACTTACTATGGAGTATTAATAATCTGGCTGAAAGCGAGCAGGAATGTGCCTTGTGCTGCAACTGCATGAGAATAAGTGAGACTTAGCTAAAGTTTATTCGTTTATTAAACCTTTACACCCCTTGACAGCTTCTTGACTTGGCCTAGAGTTCAGTTTGAATGCAATTTTGTGGCAACAATCTCTTGTGTTAGGTTGAGTCGAGGGTAAACCAAGTGGAGGAAATGACTAAGAAACGGGTGTAAAACCCAGAAGGTTTATTTCAGAAGCTCATTTATCGTGCAAAGTTAATAAAGAGTGACTCGTCTAGTAACGTGAGTTTAACTTTATTACAGTTTTTTTAGAAAAATGCAATTACACTGTATATTTACTGCCAAGCAGCAGAGGCTACTGGAAGTCGGGAAATCTAATCTTGGACCGCGTAGAATGATAAAAGATGGACGGTGATACGTGTGATCTAATGAAGCTCTGGCTTGACAAAGTCTTGAGTGGATTTGACATTGAATGTTGTATTATTGAAATTTAGTTGTACTAAATAAAAGCTGACATACCAATAATATAGAAAAAATGCGTAACTAGGGCCAGTAGTCGCTGTTCATTTATCAAATAAGTCAGAATAGAAATACATTTATTATTTCAGCAATGATAAAAACAATATTCGCTAGCACTTTAATGTGGGTTTATTACGCCTAATTTTGCTAATAATTATAAAACGCTTATCACTTAATTATAAGCTCGTTGATGTCCACCTCAAATATTCAAGTGGCCGAAGTTTAAACAGCAATGCTTTTAATGGCGGTCCTGGCTTCGAGTGCCAGTAACGTCATTTGTCCTTCAACTTGATTCATTATGATAAAAGTTCATGCTTTTGTCATCTTTTCGTATTTATGAGCCCCTAATGACGTCTTTTCACGTTTTTCTTTTTGATTGTGAGATGGTTCGCGTTATTGTTTTTGGAATTTCTCAGCAAGGATCATTTGAGATATTAAGAGAGAGTTTTGAGCTATCAATGGTTTAACGTTAACTCGAAATAAAATAAAAGATTTGGTTGGGCAGGGCAGGTAGGCGACATAATTAGTTTCAAATCAAATCAAAGTGCAGTTTGACGTGCAGGTTGTCTCTGTCTTTTTCTGTGTTTATTTTCCCTAAATGGGGAGGGTGGGCTCGAAATGGGGAGGCCTTTGCCCAGCGTTATATTTTACTATGCTTTCTTTTAATGCAACACCCCTTTTCACTAGCTCGATCACCATACACTAAACATTAACATTGGGGATTGGTTGGGAAAGGGGGCTGGTGCAGTCTCCTAAACTTAGTTTAATAATTATATAACATGTAACATATTTCCGCACGCAATACAGAGCATGCTGTCAAAACACCCTTTAGGATAATTTACTAGTTAAAAAACCGTGTCTATATACTTAGAAATGAAGTGTAAAATATCTGTTGTGTTTTGCAATAAATAAAAATAAAATAAAATAAGTGGGATACATTATAGGCTACGTAAAAAAATCCCTAACAAGTAACCTAGCTATTTAGAAGACGATTCACAGAACAACAAACCAGCAGAATTTCCCCGTAATAGCTTTCGACGTATTTCTCATTCCCTGTTTTCTTTCGTTTCAGGTAAATATAATTTCATGCAACCCCCCGCGGCCCCGAGCAACAGACACACAGAATGCCGGGAAATGATAATAAAGGTTCAACGGAAAGAATGTCAGCCGAGGTAATGTGGTTTAAAATCGCTCCGTCCCTTAGTTGAGTGATTCTTCGCGAATTCTCTCGAGAGATATTGTAGCTGCTTAAGTGCATAGTTTTACTATACAGCTTGACTAGGATACAATGCGCGATTACATTACATTACCAATTTCTATTTTTTGCCCTTACGCTATAAATAAACTCCAATACTATATGTTAGCGTCATGAGTTGGATTTTATACTTGGATTTTATAATTAGCGATGTGAAGAACACGGTTGTAAACTTGACGAGGGAATGGGACGCCATATTGAAAGGGTGGTTGTGTTGTTAACTGGCGTTGTGAGCTAAACTAAATAAATACGTGTTATTACCATTGAATCGTGTTATTATGCAAAAGTTCAGAAGTGACAAGTAACGAGAAACATTTTCAACGTGTTTTCTCGCCACCACGCCCCAGGGAAAATTCCAGATGAATTTTGAAACGGATACGATTGCTGGCAATACGGACAACGAACATGTTTCCACTCCTTCGGCGCGATCCAGGAGTAGAAGTATCGACCGCGCCCGTGATTTTGCTAGACACTCATCAATGGAACGACCAAGGAACAGGAGCAAGGGTCGTACAGGTGGGGACTTTGGACTTGACTTATCTGCGCGATCGAAGTACCACGATAATAGCGGCGATCCATTGACTGGCCGTGACCCATCAGCGCGTTTGAGGAGTAGGAGCAATAATCGTGTTCGTCCCTGTTTTGAACATGGCGTACTACCGCGATCGAGGAGCGGGAGCAACGATCGTGGTAGTCGAAGGTTCGGACGTGATCTTCAAGCGCGATCGAGGAGCAGGAGCAACGATCGCGCTCATCGATGTGATGGACATGGCGTACTACCGCGGTCGGGGAGCAGGAGCAACGATCGTGGTAGTCGAAAGTCCAGGTATGATATACCAGCACGATCGAGGAGCAGGAGCAACGATCGTGCTCGTCGCTGTATTGAACATGGCGTACTACCGCGATCGAGGAGCGGGAGCAACGATCGTGGTAGTCAAAGGTTCGGACGTGATCTTCAAGCGCGATCGAGGAGCAGGAGCAACGATCGCGCTCATCGATGTGATGGACATGGCGTACTACCGCGGTCGGGGAGCAGGAGCAACGATCGTGGTAGTCGAAAGTCCAGGTATGATATACCAGCACGATCGAGGAGCAGGAGCAACGATCGTGCTCGTCGCTGTATTGAACATGGCGTACTACCGCGATCGAGGAGCGGGAGCAACGATCGTGGTAGTCGAAGGTTCGTACGTGATCTTCCAGCGCGATCGAGGAGCAGGAGCAACGATCGCGCTCATCGATGTGATGGACATGGCGTACTACCGCGGTCGGGGAGCAGGAGCAACGATCGTGGTAGTCGAAAGTCCAGGTATGATATACCAGCAAGATTGAGGAGCAGGAGCAACGATCGTGCCCGTCGCTGGTTTGAACATGGCGTACTACCGCGATCGAGGAGCGGGAGCAACGATCGTGGTAGTCGAAAGTTCGGAAACGGAAGTGGCTCACCTGTCATTTCCGGCTACAAGAACAGCGATCGCGACAACAGGGCCAGACATAAATCGCGCTACGAACTTGAGCGGCGTTCGTTACGCTATCACCCGTCGTATGGAAGCCTACGTGATCGGAGCGAAGCACCGAGACGTCGATCGAGTCAAATTTACGAAGAACCAGAAGCACGTATGACCAAACCACATCAGAGGGCAGCAGAATGCAGCAGGGACCCTAGAGATTTTAAGGTAGAAGATAAGTCGGATATGATGAATCAGTTTATAAACGCTCTTAAAGGTATCACACGGTCAGGTTCTCATAGGCTACCAGCTATTACAAATGTTATCCCGGAATTTGACCCATCATTGAAAGGACAGACTATATTAAATTGGCTGACTAAGGTAGAGGAATGTTCTCAGATCTATGACTGGGATGAGAGGGAAACTATACATTATGCGCTTCCTAAACTTACTGGTTTGGCGAAGACGTGGTACCAGAGTCTTCCAAGCGTGCTTTTCTCGTGGAATGAGTGGAAAACGAAGCTAGTAGAAACCTTTCCTTTTCGCGAAAATTATGCAGATTTACTAGCAGAAATGCTCGCTTCGAAGGCTCGGTATGGTGAACCATTAGAGCAATACTATTACGCAAAAATAAACTTGCTACAAAGGTGTGAAATTACTGGTAGTAAAGCGGTTGATTGTCTGCTTAGTGGTATAGAGGACCGATCTATTAAGTTAGGAGCTCAGGCAGCGCGATTTAAATCACCCGAAGATGTTTTAAAGTATTTTAAAACTGTCAATGTCGGGGTATCAAATAGGCAGAAGCATTTGGGTTCAAATCAAAGCAGTGAACGAAAAACATTCAGCTATCCAGCTACCTCCACCAAACCTGCTACTTCTTCAGCGAATAAGCATATTAAATGCTTCAATTGCGGTGTAGAAGGACATCCGAGTTTTAAATGTCCTAAGCCACTTGAAAAATGTACTATCTGCTTCAAGATAGGCCATCGACCGACATCATGCCCCAATAAGCTTGTAAAAAATCAAGACAATTCCAAAGAAAGTACATCAGGCGGTAACCGTGAACGACACGTTCTAAAGGTCAGTCTTAATGAAAATGATTTAATTCCCGAAACAAAATCTGACAAATCTGACTTTTCACCACCCAATGATTCCAAAGATAAGTATACTGTTATGATAACAGTGAATGAGTACCCCATTCTGTGTTATGTTGATTTGGGTAGTGAATGCACTATCATCCGGCAATCTGATGCAGTTAAAATGGGTCTTAAATTGACCTCTGATGATTTACCCTTACTCAGGGGGCTAGGCAATAACCTTGTACGACCGTTAGGGCAGTCCATTGTAACTATTGAAGTTCAGGGCATTGTAGAAACAATTTCTGTCTATATAGTTGACGACTCAATCATGAAATACCCTGTTATTTTGGGTCACTCTTTCACCGAACTCCCCGACATCACTGTAACCAAAACAACTACACGCCTTATCTTTGAGAAAACACGAAAAGATTCAAAGCTCTTCCTGGTGATGAAGGAAACCGTCAAAATCCTACCTGGAGAGATTAAGGCACTTTCTGTGGTGTCTGATCGGCAATACACTGGTAGACTATATGTTCATGGTTCTGTTAGAGGCCAGAGCGGTCTCGAGTTCTACTTGTTACCAGGGGAATATATAATGACTGAAGGGAAAGTCAGCCTTTTGGTACAGAGTATGTCTGAAAAACCGATAGCATTCCCAATAGACTCTCTAGTGACGCGCGCGGCACCTCTAAACGACGTGCAAAACGTGTTTAATCTCACCGAAACTCATGTCGAGAACGAAGAAAGATTGAATCATGGTGACAGCTTAACATCGGCACAAGTTGGCGAATTAGAGATGTTGTTAGATGAGTTCCACGATTGTTTCTCGAAGGGTTTAAATGATCTGGGATTCACAACAGCCGCAGAAATGGTAATTAAACTAAAAGATACAGAACCGGTTGTATACCGTCCCTATCGAATGTCCTATACAGAAAGACGTCTTGTTCAAGACATGGTGCAAGATATGTTAGATAACAACATCGTTCAAGAATCGTCATCGCAATACGCGAGCCCAATAGTATTGGTGAAAAAGAAGACTGGCGAAAAGAGACTCTGTATTGATTACAGGTCACTTAACCGTAAGACAGAAAAAGAACATTATCCTCTACCTAGAGTTGAGGATCAACTCGACCGTCTGGCGGGTCACAAATTCTTTGTCACGCTAGATTTAGCCTCCGGGTATTACCAGATTGGCATCGCTGAGGAGTCGCGACCATTAACAGCATTTGTTACCCCGGATGGCCAATTCGAATACCTAAGGATGCCGTTTGGTCTTGTTAATGCACCGTCAGTATTCCAACGTACTATTAACAAGATTCTAGCAGACGCACAAGTTAAATTTGCTGTTGTCTACATGGATGATATCCTTATACCAGCTCATGACTTTGATGAAGGGATGTCCCGACTAAAAGTAGTCCTTGAACTACTGAGAAAAGGCGGTCTAACGCTCAAACTGAGTAAATGTCATTTCTTCTATGAAAATATCGATTTCTTAGGATTCGAAATCAGTTGTGGGGGCATTCGTCCAGGTAGTCGCAAAACCGAAGCCGTCTCAAAGTTTCCAACACCAAAGAACCACCATGAAGTGAGACAATTTATAGGTCTAGCGAGTTTCTTTCGACGTTTCATAAAAGACTTCGCAATTATAGCAAGACCTTTAACTGACTTACTTCGTAAAAATTGTGATTGGAAATGGACAACCGAAACCGACTCTGCTTTTGCGACACTTAAGAAGGCTCTGGTTGAGCGTCCGGTGATATCATTGTATGATCCATTGGCGGAAACTCAATTGCATACAGATGCGTCGAAACTTGGGGTTGCCGGTATATTACTACAGAAAGACAAACAGGGTCTCCTACGTCCCATCTCATTCTACAGTCGAAAAACGACTTCAGATGAACAGAAGCTACACTCGTATGAGCTGGAGACCCTGGCTGTTATAGCTTCATTGCACCGATTCCGGATATATCTGCTTGGGGTACATTTTAAAGTGCTGACTGATTGCAACGCTCTTAGAACGACAATGACCAAACGCGATTTAGTACCACGTATAGCAAGGTGGTGGATATAACTACAAGAGTACGATTGTGACATCGAATACCGACCTGGAAACCGAATGATGCATGTGGACGCACTGAGCCGAAATCCAGTAGATCCAGCGATACCTGAATCCCATGTTATTGACGTTCTCAACATTGAAACAGAAAATTGGTTAAGCACTGCACAATCAGTTGATGATGAAATAGTATCCATTAAAAACATTTTGGAAAATGTCGATACCGAAAAGATAGCAGACATCCACAATAACTACAAGCTTAAAAATGGACGTGTATATCGTATTGTTAATGGGAATTTACGGTGGGCCGTGCCAAAAGCCATGCGGTGGCAAATATTAAAAAGAAACCATGACGATATAGGCCACTTTGGTTTCGACAAAACCCTAGCGAGACTAAAAGAGTCTTATTGGTTTCCGAAAATGCGCCGGTTTACCAAAAAGTATGTGACTGCGTGCCTAGAGTGTGCTCATCACAAAGCAGTTGGTGGGCCCAAGGAAGGCATGTTGCATCCAATACCGAAGGCAGATATACCGTTCCATACCATACATGCAGATCATGTTGGACCCTTCGTGCGCAGCAAGCGAGGGAATTGTTATCTATTGGTAATAATAGACAGCTTTACCAAATATGTAAATATTCGACCAGTTACAAACACAAAATCAATAACTACCATTCGTGTATTCAAAGATCACATCAGCTATTTTGGAGCGCCTACGCGATTAATCACGGATCAGGGTGCTTGTTTTACTAGTAGCGCGTTCCGTAAGTTTATTAAAGATACTGGCATTAAGCACATTTTGAACGCTGTTGCTACTCCTAGGGCTAATGGCCAGGTTGAACGTTTCAATCGCACAATTTTGGATGCACTTTCAACTAAGACTCATGGTAAAGATGACAGGTCCTGGGACGAATATGTGCCTGATGTGCAGATTGGGTTAAATACCACGATACATAAAACCACACGGAAAAGTCCATCAGAATTATTGTTTGGATTTAAGTTGACTAGTACAACAGAATCCATACTTAGTGACGTCATTAATGACACAGTGAATGTGACTTCACCGGAAGATATTGTGGAAATGAGACAGAAGTCAGGAGAACTCATTCAAGCTCAACAAGTCAAGGATGCTGAACGATTTAATATGAAACGGAAAATGGGATCAACATATAAAGAAGGACAATTAGTACGAGTTGAAAGAGACGTCAGTGCCAATGATGGTAAATCCAAAAAGTTGGTTGGGAAATACCAAGGTCCATACAGGATCGTTAAATTATTACGGAACGATAGATTTGTCATAGAGGATACACCTATAACAAGGAAAAATAATCGTAGGTATGAGGCTGTTGTAGCGCTAGATAAAATAAGGCCTTGGCTTAACCTTACCACTGCTGTAGGAAGTTCGGATGATGGTAGCGAAACAGAATTAGACGAGGACAATAACAAATTAGACTAAGTACAATGTTATTTTTATTTGATAAGGCTAAAGAAACAAGAGTAGTAGTACTTAAAAAATATATTTTGTTATTATTTCAATAGCCTGAACAATTATGTACTAATGTAGGTACATACAAAGTGTAAACTGATTCGACACACTTATTCGAGTACTATTCGTAATTTTATAATTAATATTTTTGTTGCTTACGAGTACGAGGACGTACTTACATATCAGATGGCCGAGACGCCACTTTGTGTTCTTTAAATATTTCATTGTATACTTACTTACTTAGGAAAACTAGTCTTTCTGTTTTGTTTGTGTTTTTTTTTGTGTAATAGAGCATTTATGCATCATTAATATTTATTATCTAGATTTAATATCTATGATACCTAGGTGTACTGTACCTACAATGTGAAATGATTTTCTTCCTAGTGATCCAAATAAACGTTAATTTGATAGCTCGTCAAGGCAATGGTTTCAACTGATGGATAACAATGGTTTCCTTCAGTTGAAACTAATATCTTTATGTATTTTGTAATTTTAATGAAACAATATTGTATGTGCCCGGTACGAGGACGTACCCAATGTCAGATGGCCGAGCTGTTAGCGTCATGAGTTGGATTTTATACTTGGATTTTATAATTAGCGATGTGAAGAACACGGTTGTAAACTTGACGAGGGAATGGGACGCCATATTGAAAGGGTGGTTGTGTTGTTAACTGGCGTTGTGAGCTAAACTAAATAAATACGTGTTATTACCATTGAATCGTGTTATTATGCAAAATATATGTAAAATCACACATACAAACTGTCCCCAAACCCTTACTGAGCCGGGGCTGGATGTCTGTCAAAGGACGTTATGCTTAAAATATAATTTATAGGTAGAGACTGGTTCCAGCGCTTGTAAAGCAAAATATGGGATTCCTTCAATTGAGGTAGACCCGGACTTGACCGGGTTTTTTTTTCACTGTAATGAAAGGCCCGCAAGAACATTAATCATGTGTATGCCATGTTGAGTGGTCAGCTTGTGGGCAGACGTGGGTTTTTTTGACAGATTATCTTGTTGCGTTTAAGGATTTTATTTCTTTGGCAGATGTGCCTCGGTGTTTTACTCGTGAAAAAAAAACGTTTGCTATGGGATATAAGGTATAAATAATAATCTTTTTATTTCAGGTTAAGAGACCCCATACTAAACTGACTAAAGATAAATAACATTGTATTTTGTGCGGAAAAAAATCAATGCAGCTGCACCTCAGAGATGCAGCTGCACCTCAGAGATGCAGCTGCACCTCAGAGATGCAGCTGCACCTCTACTAACTTGTGCATATACTATAGCGAGATAGGAGGCGTAGTAAAGCTTTATAAGTAATGTATGTTGTATGTTGGTAAACCACTCTCAGTTTCAGTTTCAGTTTTTTTTTATTTATAATTGTCAATTACAGGTCAATTCAGGTCATACTTATTATTAAACAGTACATTTAAATTTGAAATTGATTAAATTACACGTTATAATTATAATTAACATTATTAATAAAGATTATTATTAAATTACACACGTTAAAAAGGTGTGTAATTTAGTATAATCTTAATTTTTATTTTTCTTAATCTTGTGGTAGTCCGTTGTAGATAGCGGGGCCCATGACATGCGTGAGCTTATCTGACCGAGCGAGGCCTCGTGGTATCGCGGCTAGTTTTTTGGCGTTCCTAGTGTGATATTTGTGTCGATCCCCTAGCTTGATCAGTTCTGAGGGCCATCTCCAGCACGTGAATATTACATATTTGTTATGGTATTGAAACCGTCATTTGGGCCTAACTGAGACAACTCTCAGGGAAGGTGCGGTCTGCTTAAATGGTAGTAAAAGATAGGAAAGAACCAAGGAATATTTCATTTCATTAGCGCAGAAGAGTGGAGAACATTCCTAATTACATTAGTCTGAGCGGGGAGTATTGTGTAAGGAGAAAGTGCGAGGCGCAGTTGGCATTGCTGGTTCCGTAGGCCGAATTAATAAATAAAATATGACTATCATATTAGAGCTTCATTTTTAGGGTTTCGTACCCGAAGGGTGCCAAACGGGACCCTATTACTGAGACTTCGCTGTCCGTCTGTCCGTCCGTCCGTCCGTCTGTCACCAGGCTGTATCTCATGAACCGTGGTAGCTAGACAGTTGAAATTTTCACAGATGATATATTTCTGTTGCCGCTATAACAACAAATACTAAAAATCAAAAGAAATTTAATATTAAGGGGGGCTCCCATACAACAAACGTGATTTTTTTGCTCATTTTTGCTCGATATTGATAATGGTAGCAGGTAGACGCTTAAAATGTTCACAATATATTGAGTATATTATTTACTTAAAAAATAAATAATTAAATTAAAATTAAATTAATATTTAGGGGGGGCTCCCATACATTTTTTTTGCGGTTTTTTATAGATAATGGCACGGAACCCTTCGTGCGCGAGTCCGACTTGCACTTGGCCGGTTTTGAATTTCATTTATCATTTTTGGTTTTACTATGAAGTAGTAATAAAGGTTATATATTTATTTAATTATTCGTAAATAAAGCACCTAAATGAAGTGATAGTATGGGATAGATATTAAGGAGTATCAGCATAATTAGATTTTTTTATAATTTCTCTAGCAACCTTCGATGCTTTTAGTGCTTTGGGATTTTATTGGGATTGAGGATTATTGTATATGTTCGTACTCATCATGAAATCTTCTAACCTGCGGAATCATTGATTTCCTTGTATTGAGTATTAATAGCCATAAATGTCTACATGTCTCAAATTATCGTATTTACTACGCGTAGACGTGAACCGTGATATTATTCACTAACCTTACGTCAGACGGAACCCTAAATCCAGAGTTGCAGCCCCCTCCCAGCGAGGGTTGAAGTGAAGGGTGCACTATCTGTCGCCGGCATCACATCCTAGCTCATTACTCGTAATGAGAAGTTCCTATGTAAAATCAATGGTCTATTTTTATTATTATCTCAAAATCCTCCTAAGCTAAAAATAAATAAATAATAAAAATACCAGTAATATAAACAGGAAAGGAAGAAAAAGAACGAATAGAAGTTATTTGAATATTTACCTAGTAGATTAACACTTTTGTACATAAAAATGCAAACAAAGAGAGCGTCACGTCTTTTCCCATACGGCGTGGCAGAGGCACAGTTGGCTGCCTAGACTTAGCTAATTATGTTATAGTATATTTGGAGAATTCCATTCTAATGGGAGTAGGAGCGAAAGAAAATAACACAATATAAGGAGAAAGAGCGAAGGAAAAACACAATTTAAGTAAAGTTAAATAAAAAAGATGTTTTGTGGCTTCTATCGTGGATTGCCACATAAATTCCTCGAATGTCACGTGTTGAGAAAAACTCAATATTCGAAAGTATAGAATCTGACAACTTTGGCAGAGAAGCAGCAGCGCCATCTGCCTCTAGGTATTGCGAGTAGGCGCCATTTTTAGGCAAATCACAAAGAACGTAACAATTATTATAATCACCAAATTTCACATTTAGATGAACCATCTCACGAAGAAGTTTTGACTTTAGATTGAAAGAACTTTATTCTCATAAGAATTGCTACTTTAACTTTATTCGCATACTCGCAATATCTCGAGGCAGATTTATATCTACCTATATCTTCTTCTGTTATAGATGAACCATCTCACATTGACTGTTTATTGTCATAAGAATAAGGTTCTTTAAACTAAAGTGAAAACTTCTTCATGGGATGGTTCATCTATATCAGAAGAAGGCATGGGTATAAATCTTGCAAATGCCATAACTGCAAAGACACGTTTAACTCGTAATAGTAGTTTATGAAACTGTTGTATAACGAGGGGTATTAAAACACGAGTGGGTGCTTAAAAACCAAGCCGTAGGCAAGGTTTTTAATAGTATCCCACGAGAGTTTTAATACCTAGTTATGTGCAGTTTCATACACTACTTTATCTACTCTCATACTTATGTGTCTCTCTTACAAAATACAAAGTCATAACACAACAATATTTCCACATAAATTAGTGCTTAGACACAACAAAATGTTGACACGTCACGTTGACGTTTTGTTGCCGCCAAAACCCAGCATATCACAGCGGATGCGCGGAGCATGGGCCACAGTATCAAACCTCAGATCAATGTACCTCTTTGTTTAAATCTTCCTGCCTGCCTCCAAGTAGGTATCAACTTATCAACCACTGAGTGGCTGTTTGGCTGTCAACTAAAGCTGAAAAAAAAAACCAACGATACAGACTATCAAACACCTTGGCTGTATGGTTTCATGACCCTTGCCTTTCACAAAAAAGTAGAACTGTGTCGTTATGGAAAAAAAGTATAATTATAACATTAGTTTTGTTCGAGAAGTAGTGTTATTATTATTATTTTTTATTTGATTACTGTATTGCGTTTATAAAGTACGTCATTATGAATTCGATTTCAAGTTTGTAATTCGAACTTTATGACATGAGAGTAGATAAATATAATTGTTTGTGTTTGGTCATATTATAGCTCACTCCCGCCGCGCCGCCCGCCTCCCCTCCACCGTCCCGCCTCCCCTCCACCGTCCCGCGATAAAACAGCCGTGATATTAAATTATAAATGTCTGTCGGCTACGGACGTTTTGTTATGGCCTTCTAGGATAAAACTTGACTTTACTTAGCTCTCGCAGGTAGCATTGATGCACAAAGTAATTTTTTGTCTACTTTTGTACCGTTTGAATGCGAAAAATATTTCGAAATCTCTTCAACTAGCTTTCTTTCTACAATGTGGGTGGCAGATTTATAAATTCTTACATCGTGTTCATTGTTATTACTTGTTCCATTACTTGTTAGTAAAAATATGATACCTACTCGTACCTATATATTTTTTCTTTGCACGAATCACTAACTACGAAACAAAATAATTAATTTTAAAAATAAAACGTGAATTGTTAATTCTTTCACGTGTATAGTACCCATTTCATTAGCATTAGCTTCTTTTTAAACGTTACAGACAAAGGCGTCCAAATTATACGGCTTTTCACTTGTCCGGTTCGTCCCGGAGGGGGGGGGGGGGGGGGGCATCCAATACGGCATTAAAAGACCAAACCCTCGAATTTCTTGCCTTTCTTTAGTAGTCGTCTGAACCTAATTTTGTTAATAGGTAAATGTGTTTTTAGTAATTGGGTTCCGGACTTCAGTTTCTTTATTAAAAATTAGGCTGTTACTTCCTTCTTAGAAACCCTTTGAGTTTTCACAGCACTGGTGTTGTTCTGTATTATGTTAAGATTGTATCTTTTTAATAAAGGTACACACGAAAATATAATAAACATTCTAGGAAAAAATAATCAAAACAAAAAATATACAAGATATTTTTTACCGAGCACAATGTAGCAGCGTTATTACAGCCTCGATATTCCCGATCAGGCACGAACATCCCCGAACGTGCGACGAACGGAGCTAATGAAATCGTTCTGGATCGTGACGGGGCGGCCAAGCTGCATAGCAGCGGTATAAGCTGAACACAGCTGTTGATGCTTCTTCATAATTCAAAGTTTCTTAATTTGCACGTACGTTATACAGTTGTTCTAATAGTGATGGAAAACATTGTGAGGAAACCTTCATCACTCCATAGCTGCGGCGATGTGCTTGTACGGGGGAGTTTCTTGCCCTTCTTTGCTCCATCCCTAAGCTCACAATTTCACGGGCGGGGTAGTATACAAAAATATTAATATGATATTGACGTTGACTAAGCAATCTGCGTGATTTTATGGTCAATATAAAAAATTACTTTGACTTTGACTTTGCCCCCTGTCACGCAAAATGCAGTATTGAATAAATGGCTAAAAGTGGGCCCAGTTGTGCCTCTGCCGCCCCGTATTGTAAAAGGCGTGACGCTATGTTCTATTTTGGTCAACACGTCACACAAACGTAAATAACCGGCCATGTGCGAGTCGGACTCGCGCACGAAGGGTTCCGTACCAATCTATAATAACCGGCCAAGTGCGAGTCGGACTCGCGCACGAAGGATTCCGTACCATTATCTATAAAAAACCGCAAAAAAAAATTGTATGGGAGCCCCCCTAAATATTAATTTAATTTTAATTTAATTATTTATTTTTTATGTAAATAATATACTCAATATATTGTGAACATTTTGAGCGTCTACCTGCTACCATTATCAATACCGAGCAAAAATGAGCAAAAAAAAACACGTTAGTTGTATGGGAGCCCCCTTAATATTAAGTTTCTTTTGTTTTTTAGTATTTTTTGTTATAGCGGCAACAGAAATACATCATCTGTTAAAATTTCAACTGTCTAGCGACCACGGTTCATGAGATACAGCCTGGTGACGGACAGACAGCCAGACAGACGGACACCAAAGTCTCAGTAATAGGGTCCCGTTTGGCACCCTTCGGGTTCGAAACCCTAAGAACTAACCTTCCATTTCTTACCTACCAAACAATTTATATGCTGTTCTATTCGATTCTTCCTAAAATATGGCTGAGTTACTGGGATGAATTTAATTTTACAACACACTCGTGCCTCTGCCATCCCGTAAGGGAAAAGGGCGTGACGCTATGTTATTGTTGTTAAACGTAAGGATAAAACGAAGCTAACCTAAACAAACAAATAGGTTCAGTAGATCGACGAAAATTGCCCATTAATAGCTCCCATTAAGAGCCTCTTAACATTAGCCAGGATGCTGTAATCCCATCTCTTTTATCACGACTATTTACCAAATGATTAGGGTTCCGTGGGTAAGTAAACAGGGCTCGTAAATCTGCGGAACCCGGTGTCTACAGGAAGTGGAAGGTCAAGGGCTCGATAGATGATGCTTCGGGGTTAGGACTGGACACAGATCACCCCACTGGATATCTGAGTTCATATAGATACTGTCGGGTCAACTTAGAATTTAACATTATGAAACGAAACAAATGTTCATACGTCGTTTAAGGATATACCTCTTATTATCATACGGTAAACTGGCAACATAAAACGTCACTTATTGTTGCCATGTTCAGTTTGATAGTGACGTTCTCATTCATTCTAATTAGAATGAAAATGAATGGGGTTATTCTTTACAATCAGAATTTGTAATAAATATTTATCACAAAGAAGGCATTACGCTTTTTCCCAATTGAGGTGGCACAAGCAAATTGTGCCCACTTTTTGTGAGTAATTCTATTGCAAATGCTTAATTTTTCTCACTTTTTATTCGCAAATATAGTCGCGTCATTTCAGTTTCAACAAGCTATATGCACTAGCACTACTAGCTCTCTTATCATTTCTGTCAATATCATTCTATATTGAGACATTAGAATGAACCAAAATATTTTCGACCCCATCACTATTTATTTTCTACCAAAAAGCGGTAACATCGGAACTGTCATTTTACTTCGTTTTTATAATAATAAGGATATAGTTGTCACCTTATTAAGTATGTAGATAGCGTTGAATAAAGAACTAAAATACATACAATTTGTCTAAGTACTCGTAGGTGTGTAAACCTAAACATCAACTGTGTCTCGGTCACTCCGTATGGGAAAAGGTGTCACGCTATGTTTTTGTTCTATACCAGAAAATATACACATAAGTAATCAGCGATTTCAATGAAATAATTTTTATTCGCAAACAACATTTGAGTAACTCTGGTCAAACGCAAACAACATTTGAGTAACTCTGGTCAAACGCAAACAACATTTGAGTAACTCTGGTCAAACGCAAACAACATTTGAGTAACTCTGGTCAAACGTAAACAAAATTTGAGTAACTCTGGTCAAACGCAAACAACATTTGAGTAACTCTGGTCAAACGCTAACAACATTTGAGTAACTCTGGTCAAACGGTTATTTCGAATTCCTTTTCAAAGTATTTTTTCACAAAAAAAACCTTTCAAAGTATTTTATTTCATCAGAAAATATATCTAATTACTGGCACACCTACAAGGTATCGCAACTCTGAAGAAATTACGTAATCAAATTGTTTTGTTTGTTTATCTTAAGAATTAAAACAAAAAACAAATAACAGTTTCAATATATTATTTCTTAGTAAACACGTCCAATGACCTTTAAATAATATATGAGTAGTCACGCCTTTTCCCATACGGGGTGGCAGAGGCACAACTGTGCCCACTTTTAGTCAGTGATTCAATACTGCATTTTGCGAAGCCCATCGCCATATAAGTTGATACAAAATTAATGATCATAACACAGGTCCATTATAGTTAATGTCTACCGTAGACATTTTTCATTGTTACTAACAAATTGTTTGGTTTCGATCACGACCGAGACGCATGATTCATCGCGTCCAGATATTTATGACCACCACTACAACTGCAACCCTGTCACTTTACCTGTGCACCTTGCTGGATCGCTTCAACAATAGTTTGCGATAATGATGACGTCATAAACCAGATGCACACATAGTGTGACCGGGTTACACAACACACACATCCCTGCAGATTCGGTGAGTTGTAGTTAATTATCGGCTTGATAAAAACTGAAATTAAGTAATTAATTATTTATTAAAACTACCGGGGGATTTGTTCCAATATATTGCGCTTCATCACTTGTTGGGATTACATTATGAATTATTATTTTAGTCGAATTCGCGGAAACCATTGACTTATGTAGAGAGGGTAACGTTTGAGTTTGAGTTTATATGCTGACTTACCGTTAAGATTAATGATTTTAGTTTTCACAGCATGAAATACATTTTAAAAGTAATACTTTTATTATATATTTTATTAAAATTTACATTTTGTGTAAACATTTTTTATTATGAACGTATATTATTATGTATTTGTGTATATTTTTATCTTTATTTTCAGGCGACAAAACCGGGTTTCCCGTATCAAAAACGAGTGCTCAATTTTTGCATATGAGAGCCCTTTTAAAAGGTTCGGATTAAATTGTTTGTTCCCAAAATAATCGTGGTGTTACGTTTCTGACACAGTTTTAATACTAATATCAATTAAAATACTTATTTATTTTGTTTATGGTGTTATCTGTGTATTTAATTAACTATATTTTATTAACAATTATTTTTCCAATAACTATCTATCTACTATCACTTTTTATCATTATTTTTATCTATGAGCATCAGCTAATATTTAAAACTTTATTACTACAGGTTATTAATCGTATCCAACCAGGAAACCAGTAGTACCAGTTTTGTGTTATGTTGTGGTTATGTATCTTGGAAATATTAATAAAGTAAATAATTTCAGTCATCCGGGGAACTCTCCTGGTCCCTTCTAAATTCTGCGGTTTTGTACGGTGTCAAAATTGTTTAACTTTCCAACTTCATCCGCCGTAGCTTGAACGATGTTTGTGACAACTTTCAGACTCTCTTGGCATAAACAAACAGCGTCTAGAAATAACAATAAATTGTTGAGTGAAACGGAATTACGGAACGTAAGATCGATTGTTAAAGTAAGTGTCACGATCGATGGCTCAATGCTGTCTTCATCATTTTACGACACCATTCAAGGTTCCATCCGTGTCGTCGTATTTCATTTCAGAGCTATTAAATAATTTGAAATTTTAAAACCAAAACATGCGATTTTTTTCGCTAAGTATTGTGAGGAAACCTTTATATGTCTATTTGGTCCGGTGATGGGCTAGCTCCCTTCCACGCAAAATCGAGTTTTGAAAAACTGGCTAATGAACATTTTATTGCATCAAAATGATGTTTTCCATGTCTGTATTACAATCTCCTTTCATTTGAGAATTGCGTTCAGTTACACTGCTGCGGTTCAAACGGTTAAAATTTAATTTCCATTTCTAGTTTCAAAATGGCCGCCGAATGGAGTAGGTTATTTAGCTTCGGGGATTATTTCGTGATTATCTCTCTTTATGACAGTTTGAATGTTTTGTTAGGCAATTCCCTGAGGTGTGTTTAGGCCGAAGTTAATATGTCTGGCTGGGGAACCGATTCATCATATTTTAAATATATTTTCTGCATACTTTGTTGTTCAGAAAGTGTCGCTTTTGTTTTGATTGTTTTACCTGGGGTGTAATGATCAACTCTTAAGAGCTTATTACATTACGCTGTCGGCAGGGCACGATTTGTATAGACGTCTCACTCATGTGGAACGACTAGAAAGAGACAGTGAATCAGACAGGGCCCTGCCGACAGCGTAGTCTAATAGGCCCATTAGGTATAGCAGGACCGAAACCGGGCAGTCTGCTTTTTTCATACAAATTCTACACAGTGGCCAAGTGCGAGTCGAACTCGCCCATAAAGGGTTCCGTAGTAGCAAGTAATTATCTGACTGGATTTTTGTGTTGTAACTTTGTTTTTCATAGTGTTTGTATGAATGACAAACTTTGCGGTTTTTAATAAATGTCTTATATCTTAAAAACTGCTCATTATATTTTGTTCAAGCCAATTTTCGTTGAAAGTTTGTATTAAGATACACAGCATATTATTTTATTACATACTTTAAAAGTTAGAGGGGGGACGACACAATTTTTTCCACTTTGGAAGGGTCTGTCTCTTTAACGATTGACTTTGAGGAAAAATGGTTTTAGGAACCTCAACGTCATTTTTAAAGACCTATCTATGGACAACCCATACAAATAGGTTTGATGAAAACAAAATTTGGTGTCAGTTCCATGTATGGGGAGCCCCCTCTTAATACTTTATTTTTTCAATTTTTGTATAAAAATCGTAAAGCGGTTTACAGAATACATCTACATACCAAGTTTCAACTGTGTGTGTGTGTAGTCCTAATAGTTTTGGAAAAAAGGTGCTGTGACATACGGACGGACAGACAAGACAGACAGACAGACTTGACGAAACTATAAGGGTTCCTTGTTTCTCTAACGGAACCCTAAAAAGCAGAACTGCCTGGTTTAGGTCTGCTATAAGAGTTGATGTTAACCCCCCTGAAACAATGTCCATCAAAAGCGACGAAACCTTTTTATTAGCGCCAGAGGACCTTATCAACCCCTATGTCTATCACTAACAACACAGAAATATAACGAAAAAAAAAGTGTTTCACCTAAATCTCCTCTTTGTCAAGCACAAAGTGAAATGTAGCGCCTTTTTCTCAGCGTTTTGTTAAATGAAGAAATGTACACCCTCGAGGTCGTAGAAAAGTCTCGGCCATTACTGGATTTGCTGGGAATAATATTTTAAATCCCGCTGTTATTGTAGGAAGCACTTGGTTTCATGCCCTTTATTAATTCATTCCGTTTGCTAGGCTCATTTACTAAGTTAACTAAAGGTGGTGTCATTATTTTCGTTTAAAAATTAGAAAATAAAATTAAATATTGAGGACCAAATGCCACACAACACAACTCGAAGTTTGACTGACACTCTGCCACTGTGGCGTGGTTCACACGGCATAGTCCTGCACGTTTTTTTGCAGTATACTTCTTAACGGATAAACAGTGGCCTAGGTTCACACGACGTATACTGCAAAAAAACGTGCAGGACAATGCCGTGTGAACCAAGGCCACTGTTTATCCGTTAAGACGTATACTGCAAAAAAACGTGCAGGACTATGCCGTGTGAATCCAGCCAGTCTGTTGCTCTACGCGCTTTCATATCAGAGCGGCACTGTATTGATTGAGCCTTCTAAGCCGATGTTTGTGCATTCGACCTCAGTCCAGGAGCATGATTCTCGCGCATTCGATACACGATATCTACACCTATATCGAGTGATTTCGTATGGGAAGCTGTCAATATTGGTCTCGATATCCGTAAATCGAAGGCACGAGAATCGACCCGCCGCCGCAGGGGCGAAATGTGAATAGCAATAGTGTATTGTGATTGCTCCCAAGGGCGCAAAATTTCGTTTTTAGATTGTCCGCGTCTATTTCGGGAGTGATACCTAAATACGACTTTTTGTGCCTTTGAGACCAACAGACATATCCATCATTGATATTCATTTGTGGGGTTCGGGTCTCATCCAGGTCTAATGCAGTTTGTATCGTTTTAATGCCTGTACAACATTGCTATAGAGCCTCTAGCTCTAAATCCATCGCTAAACAGGCAACAGTGGCTCCCCCACTAGAGTTTCTCGTCACCTCCTCTTCACTTAAGGGTCTTTAGGGCCCTGCATCTACGTATACGTATTGAGTGGCTCACATTTGCATGCGCTTGCCTGTTTACAAGCCTGGTGTAAATCCTTCTATGTGTTGATTGTGGAAGACTCAGAAGTTTTTATTACCGTACTGTGTAAGAAAATACACTTAAAAACATCATCTTTTTATGGTTCGTGCTTCAAGAAAGGGATAGATAGATCTATAGATCTGTCCTTTTTACGCAGCCCGAACTTTTTTCAAGACCAAACACGTGGCTATATACCTACACATGTAGTTGTAGCGAGATTAAAATATATTTACCTCGCACTAAATTAATTTCAAGAACATTTATGAAAATTTCCATAGCTTCTCAAACTTCAAAGCCATAAACAAAACAACTTTTAGTAGTAGTTTTATTCGTGCAGCTAGCGCCATCTGTTATTTTCCCCGCGAACTAGTTCGTTGTTGGCGACTGATTTATCTGTTGCCGGCTAGTAAGTACCTATTGGCGCACAGTGACCGCATTAATCGGAACAAATGTTCGGTCCAATTGCCGGTTCTGTGGCGGGCCGATTTGTTTTATGACACTGAAATCGGATTCGCCATTCAACCGTATGGCGGCAATCGCGGGAAATGTCCCATTTGTACTCCGCCGCGCTAATTGTATCTGGTGATGTAATTGATGTAATTGGTGTAACAATATGGAACTGTAGTGGGTATTTATGATATTTGAATGAAGCTGGTCGAAAGTTTGGGTCTGGTGGAATCATTTTAAGTTTTGTAAAGTGAACTTTACTTCACCTTAGTGTTAGGAGATCTGATAATATCATAAAAATTGGTCAAGTGCGAGTCGGACTATCACATGAGGGGTTCCGCACAAGATCCAAGTGCCTGACAGTTATTACGAGAATATCTTCATCTCGTAATTTTGATATCCAGAAGAGTCAGGCGCTATTGTTTATTATTGAAATTGACGTTATACTTTTTCATTCTAAGCACCCTTACTTTTTAGCATAGTTTAGTATTTGTTGTTGCAGCGGTAACATATAATACACATTCTGTGAAAGTTTAAACTTTCTAGTTATTACGGTTCGTGCTATAAAGCCCGCTGACGAACAGATGGACAGCGGATGCTTAGTAATAGGGTCCCATTTGGCACCCTTCGGGTATGGAACCCTAAAACATATATCAGAATAAAAACATGACAAATCAATGAAGACACAAGTCTCGGCACATGCTCCCTGCTGATAAAACTTTCAATGCCCTCTCAACAAACACGGTCCCAAGAAAGCGATGTCGGAGGAAACCATTTCTCATAATGTTAAGGCCCAGGGTTCTCATATTCGAGACGAGTATTACGAGTGTATGAAGTTTTATATGGAAAGAATGTCCGGGTTTTGATAATTATGGTTATCTTATTTTACTTTATTTATTTTATTGATTAATAGTATTTTTTTAGACATTGCAATAGGACCGTTTTATGCGTTATAGATAAGAGGTGAACGCATAAGTGGGTTGATGTAAGCTGAGAATGATAATGAAGTAGTGTCTACCAAAACCAAAATATGTGTATGTCCAATATTGTCAAATAGATTATCCGAAAATATATTTTTGTGATTTCACCCATAGAAATGCGCCATTGGAATACAGGCCTGCGAATCCCGTGATTTATTCATATTCAGGATCAAATGGATGTGTATGAATATATTCTTTGTACTCCACGGAAACCAAGAGTAAGCCAAGCATATATATTGCGCCGATTACTACAGAAATGAAGGAAAAATCTCACGACTGAGAAAAGATATGTATGAGAAAACGTTGTTTTAGGGACCCGTACTAAACGGCACCTGAGCCTCCGTCCGTCCGTCTGTCTGTTTGTCGTCCGTGAGCTGCATCTCATGTAGGTACCGTAATAAGCAGAAAGTATTTCTTCCGCGATAACAACCTAATCAACCACACCCGTTTTTAAATATTAAAGGGCCATCGAATTGGAGACTTGTATATTTTTTTTCTTGGACGATTATATGAAACCCTTAGTGTGCGAGTCCGAGTCGCACATGGCTGGTTTATTTTATATAGAAACAAGTATCGTGTACATTATTTAACAGTCTCTCTGTATCTCTGAGATTTTGTGCCTACATATTTGTCAAAGGAGACTGTAATTTTACGCTTGCGCGCGCGATAAATTTTAAATGTGCAATGTGAATATGAAATTTATCATTTCTGTGAGGGGCTGTTAATTTTGAGTAAAATTGGTTAGCTGCGGTTGTAAAACGTGTAACAGTCTCATTTTATGAATGATGATATTAGGATTCCTTAAAGAACTACACTAAGTGCTACGGCTTCCATACCGGTGTACCGGTGTACCGGTGTACCGGAGCAAAATAGGCTGTTAAAAAACACCGGTAATTTTTTATCACCTTCGGTACTTCCGGTATTTTTTATAAAATCAATAAATTATGAATATGGGCGTTTACTTTTCAAATTTGCGCGCGCTATGCGTGATCTCCCACATTCTGAGGTCAACTCACGAGTTCACGACACTGCAAGCGTCTATCGTTCACTCAGTCGCTTAGTTTTCGTAAATAAATTGCAGTGCGTTCTGTCCAAAAGTTTGTAAAATAGTTTTAACTGCTAATATTATTAATGTGTACGAATATTATGTGATAAGAAGTGACTATGTAAGTACCCTCCAAAGTATATTTTAATGGGATGAAATTTAATCACCACCAAAAAATCAATCGTTACCCTAAACAGCCTCATCCAAAATAATAATAATAAAGATTTTGCTACAGGTTTCATTTATTTGTACATATTATGTACAAATAAATGAAACCTGTACCAAAATCTTTCGGGCTATTTAAGTCATGCCTGCACTACAAAAACTTTTCAAAACCCAAAAAGGCCACGCGTGCGCCAAATTTTTACTAGCAAAGTTTTGTGACATTACTACCCAAATATATCACTACGTTTACCATAAAATGTATGCATGTAACCAAGTATATTACTCGTATATTGATGGCAAATTAGTTGAGTCTCGCGGTCATATTCCCACCCCTCCCACCCGTCGCTACACCGCACGCGCCGCTCCGCTAATCGCATACACTAGAGGTTAAACATACATTTTATAATTTTTTACTTACCAAAACTACTATATACAACTGCCGGTTTAAATGGTAGCCATTAATAAATGAATGCAAACTAATGGTTTTTTTTGTGACCGTTATTTTATTGAAAGCTCTAAGAAGCTCAGCATTTAGTAAACATTTTACGGTAGTATCGGAGAACCTTTAGAACTTCATTTATATTTTTTGGGTAAACAACAGGATAAAATTGTGTAACATATTTGGATATTTTTTTAAAGTTAAATGCGAGTACATATTTGGTGCATGCGTGGCCTTTTTGGGTAGCTCAGCGATTATTCTGATGATACTTGTTTAGGTTAGCAGACTTTAAGTTTATTAGTGATAATTTCTTATTAAAATGGGGATTAAATTCTGGTAAGTACTTACGATTTTTTGGGCGTTATATTTCATTATATCTGGTGATTGCTTAAATCTAAGCCTATTTTAATTGTTATATAGAATTAATTTGTAACCTTTGTAGACCAGCGTTATTTATCGTCAAGTTCCATATTTTTCGCATTATTTCTATTTGTTGGAAGTTACAAAATTAGGAACTACCTACAATCGTACTGCAACTGAATAATATCCTGACTAGAACACTGCTAGTAGATTTCAAGTGCATCGAAATCGATTATCAAAAGTAATTATTATCTTATTATTAGGTATTATTATTAGATTTAATTTGATCTCAAAAGTTTGTCTTGTCTTGTTGGAGTCTTTGTAGTAGCTGTTATCAATTTTGTGTAACAATAAATAAATAAAGACATTAAAAACGATATTTAGTTATTTTTTCTAAAAATCTATAAATATTTGCGTAAATACCGGAATACCGGTATTTTTTTTTCAAAATACCGGTAGTTAAAAACCCCAAAATTTGGAAGCCGTACTAAGTGTGGCTGGCACCGGATTTTTGATAGCCGCTAAATGCAGTTTAAACGCCATTTAATTACAACACGGTCAAGTTATTAAGTCCAACACGGCAATGCTTTTGCCTGTTAGCCCTAAGATTACTTATCGATTTGAATTCGTATGAATTTAATAATAAATTAATTTGTAAAAAAAAAGATCCTGTGTAGAACTGCGCTCAATCCGCGGCCCTCCTCCAATGTGCAGTAGTCTTATCTGTAGAATGGAGCCAGGCGCCACCATCCACACCAGCTGAACAGCATACACTAGAATAACTGACATCTGAAGTGACGTTTTCATAGTGGCGTCAGTAGATCCGCTTTGGCCGTTCTTAAGATAACTCGGTGGCTCTATAAACAATGTTTATAACCAGTTTTTTTTCAATATGGCGGATCATACCAACGTCACTCCAGTCTCCACACAAACGTTATAACTAATATAATCCTCTTGTCCACAGTAACCGCCCTCCGCGAGCACTGGGATGAGGCCAACGCGCGCGTGTTACAGCGCAAGGCGCAACTGGACGCCATGTTGGGGGACAGTCAGCGGTACGAGGCCCGGCGGCGAGATGCCGACGCGTGGCTCACCCGCATGGAGGGCAGACTGGGGGGCATGCCCGCGCCGGGGCACACGGCTGATGTGCTCGAGACACAGCTCAGGGAACAGAAGGTACGTCACCGCCATCGTCATCTTCATCATCGCCTTAGTCATCTTCGTGATCGTCGTCGTCTTCGTCGTAGTCGTCGTCTTCGTCGTAGTCGTCGTCATCATCACCCTCACCGTCACCGTCGTTGTCATCGCCGTCGACATCATCATTGTCGTAATCATCATCATCATCATCAGTTGGTGACAGTCAGCTGTACGAGGCTGGCTCACCCGCCAGGAGGGCAGACTGGGAGGCATGCCCGCGCCGGGGCACACGGCTGATGTGCTTGAGACACAGTTCAGGGAAAAGAAGGTACCGTCATCACCATCGTCTTCATTGTAGTCAGCATCGTCATCGTCACCGTCACCGTCAACGTCAACGTCGTCGTCGTCATCATCGTCGTCGTCGTCATCATCAACTGGCTTGTAACAGTGAGCGGTACGAGGGACGTATGGCTCATGTCATCATGAATGAATGAATGAAAACGTTTATTTCAGACACCTATTCCCGTTTTTATACAGCCCACTCAATTTCATACTACAGTAAGTTCTCCGTATTTCACGCGGATCCGAAGGTAAATATCGCCCAAACGCCGTTTTACGGTAAAAGTTGCCGTATATTTGCATAATGAGGCCCATAAACATGTCTTCTTATTGCCGACTCGCCCGGAGAGAAATGTTGAGAACCGCTGCTGGCGCACTTCTTAGTAACAGCTTTTATACTTATTAGTCTGGGTGAATGGTTATAGTTTTCGATCGTTTTATTCATGTTTCTGTGATGGAAAACGTCGAGGGAACCATCATATCTGTATAGCTGCGGCGATGGGCTAGCCCCATGTCATGCAAAACTATATATTTTGTTAGTCGCTGTAACTTGAAAGTATAAGTGGAAATAAATGAAATGAAACTGTGCATATGCCATCTCCCTTGGGATAGGCGTAACAATTTTTTTTTTACATTCTAGACCCAAAGACTATTCTTTCTCCCCGGGCAGGATTCTAACCCTCACTTTTAAGCAGAAACTCAACCGGAGCCACAGAATTAATCCACACCATTACTTTGTAGTCTATGCTTTTGTATTAAAAAAAAATCTCTATATTCCCAGTCGTTCCACGCCGAAGTCCATCAGTACAAGCATCAGATAGAACTGTTCGGGCAACTCACTCAGCGTCTGATCGCGGTGTACCGCAATGACGACACGACGCGTATCAAACGTGCTACTGAGGCTATCAACCATCGGTACAACGAGCTCAACAACAGGTCAGTACTTGATTCACATGGTAGTAGCCTCAATGATGGCCAAGATAAAATCCATTTTTGGACAAAGATGTGTAACATGTTGCCTAGAAGCATGAAAGGAGGATGCAAACTCTTTGCCTAGAAGAGTACGGCAAACTGATGTTTTGAGAACATGTAACGCCATCTATTGGTTATTTAGGAAACGTCGTTTGGCCGTCGGGCTGTCGCTGAGAGCCGTTGGATGCAGCTCAACCACCGAAGATGTTTGATGTCAATGAGGATGCAGTATTTTGAGTTTTGCTAGATTTATTCAGTACATCGTCAGTATATTCAGCATGAAAGATGGCTGGGACTAATCTCAGAACAATTAAACCAATGGGGCCAATCGTATTTCACTCTGTGAAATCTCATCTCACCTAAGGGTCAATTTCAACTTTACTACATACAGCATCTTCATACATCATTTTCGACTCACGACACTCCTGTAACTCCAATAACCCAATATTACTTCAAACTGTGTACTTACCTAATTTATAGAGTGAATCTTGAACATCTTCCTAATCTCATACTGATCTAACCCCTTTTCCTCCACAGCATCGTGGCTCGAGGCAAGGCATTACACTCGGCCGTGTCGTCGCTGCAGAACTTCGATCGTTCGCTGGAGAAATTCGTCGCTTGGCTGAGCGAAGCCGAGTCGTTGCTGGACGCTGCTGAAAGGGACACTCATCTTCTCAAGGTATTTATCACATATTTTATTACCACAATAACGTGACTGCATCACTTTTTTGACGAAAATCCCATTGCGTACAAGTTTCTGCTACCCCAAACTTGTTGGAACAGAAGATAGTTCGAGTTGTGTTTATAGAGGGCGCTGTAAAGTAGTTCATGGTCGCGAGTGTAGATGGCGTTAGTGATGATTATTTGAAGCGCCATCTGTTGACTTTGTTGGGTACTGGCGCTAAGGGTGGAGAACGAGGGGTGAAGTGGAAAGTGGGTAGTATAGGTCACTTAGAGCAGCAGCGGCTAGATGGCACTACATAAATTTTACCCTCCTGATAGTTGAACGAACATGCCTTTGATAGAAGCGATGCAGTATATACACACATGGTCACTCTTTTCCCATATTAGGTGGTGGAGGCACGGATTTGCATCTGCAATAAGCTAGCAATAAAAAGCGATTCATACAATAGGTACGTTATTGCTCGTAAAGCCACTATATTGCCAAACAACTGAATGTATCTGGACAAATTCCTTTAGTTTCGCTTGTCAATTTCAATCCAACTTTCCGCCCCAGCACTAAAACATTAACAGACACCCATTCCGCGAACAAATAACACGCTAACCCTGACTTTTCAGTGGCAGCTCGCATTACTATTCACGGCCCACTTACACCGTCGTACTACTGACCGACAACATCTATTTTACATAGACAGTGGCGCCTTCATGATAGCCAGATCTTTGTCGTGCGAGACATTACCCATTTCAAACAAGAAGTGTTGGGCGTCAGATAAGTTTTAATGACAAACCAAGTTGGGAGACAGTTACACAAGATGGTCGTATTTGTGGAGCTAGTTTATATGGAGCTTTATGTGGTCTTTCAAACATGCGTCTTTTCTTTAAGTTTTCGTGTTTTAGGCTTTGTTCACAACTAGATTTGTTGAAGCGGAGAACATAATGACACAGGAATATAAAATCACGATTAGGTTCATTCCAGCTTCTAGCGCAATATTTATTCCTATTTAATGACATTTAAAGTGGCTACATTACGACAGATTAAGAGCTTTCCAACGAAATTTGGTTTGCGGTGACAGGTGGAACTAACGCTTTTTGCTAAACGTCACTCATTCACTAAAATAACGTTGGAAGACTTTACGTACTGTCATACTGGATGTAACGAAGTATGTGTGATTAAAACTAAGTGGAAGTATGTCATGGTGATTCGACGGTGAAGCCACGAGGTCCGAGGACCCTTCTAGGGGTTATGGCGGCTCCTAACATTTTACCTCCAAGGCCGTATTAGACATAGATACATGTATGTGTGTATTTGTGTTTCTGAAAAGAGGCCTTCGCCCCCTGATTCACTTGATAATATCTGGGAACCGAGTGTTGCTCGGCGCGGTTGCAGATATAATGAATAGCAGATTATGAATTTAGATTCGACCTTATTTGAACGAAACTTTTTTGGGTGAATTCTCCGAGAACACCCGCCAAAAAGTGTCACGTGATGTGAAGTCGTTATGAGAAACTATTTTTTATTGTCATTGGGAATAGGCTTGTGGCCTGGCCAAAATACTTTACTATTTTTGACTTGACAAAATAGATACTTTTTATGAACTGTCGAAACGGAACTTTTGTTCCTGAGTTCCATGAAATAACAACAGAATGACGTCATGGAAGAGTGCGATCAAATGCTGTCTTTTTTGCACAAAATTGACTTTATAAAATATATCTGCTGGAAATATACAATTCTGAGAATGTCAAGCCATTTTGTACATAATGCTTCAACTTAAGACTTGTTCCTAGATTTATTGGATTACCTTGGCCACAAGCCTAATAAGCCTTATTTTCATTGGACTAAAGTAAAATTGCCAATCCTATTGAGAAAAGCATGAAAACTCGGAATACGTGATTTTTCAGTTATGAAACCTAGTTCGATCGATTTTTACCCCCAAAAACCCCTATTTGCAAATCGAAAACTTTCTAGCGCCTTTTTCTAGAACTCAAAACAACATCGTTTCCCCGTTACATAAATACATAAGTACAAATATTCCTCATATTATGAGATGATGGAGTCAGGTAGACTTCGTCAGTCTACGACTGGTACCTCGAATCCACCAATTAGGGATGACTTAGCGATTATAAAGAAAATGAAACTAAAAACTTACTAACAATTAATTTTGTCATAGTCACACTCTGCCACCCCGAATGAGAAAAGGCGAGACATGCTGCCAGTTGTACCATATACAGGTCGTGCCAAGATTATTGGCACAAAGGAGGGGGTCACTTGTCTCTCTCTCTCTCTCTCTCAGCCTCCCAACGTGCTCCCAACCAGCGTATATAATTGGCGCAGCATGTACCAGGGACGTAATCAGGGGGCGCTTGTCTAACTATTCTAAAAGACGTCGGAAACGTCAGTCCAAGTGTGAAGAACAGTCGAAAAAGTTATCCGGAATTAATGATGTTCATATTACTGTTCTGGCGATATTGTATGTGAAAGTTTCGTACAATAATGAGTGCAATCATTAGCGCGTGTGTATAGTTATGAAAATACTATCTCTTCATGCCCACAAAAGAAATAAGTAACTGTGAACCCCAGTTTCTGAAAGAACAACCAAATGTGACAAGTGAATAATTGAAGATTAATTCAAAATAGCGGCACGTGATTGGCTGAAATGAATTAGACAAGAGTTTAACAAGATGTCACAGCTAATTTTCGTTTCGTAAACCAGGTGTTAGTGGGTTTTCTAGCTAACTGTCATATTTCTTAGTAAGGGATAGATTTTTGTATTATTTTAATCCTATGTGGCATTTTTAGGGTTCGAGACTTCGCTGTCTGTCCGTCCTTCCGTCTGTCTGCCACCAGGCTGTATCTCATGAACCGTGGTAGCTAGACAGTTGAAATTTTCACAGATGATGTATTTCTGTTGCCGCTATAACAACAAATACTAAAAATCAAAAGAAATTTAATATTAAGGGGGGCTCCCATACAACAAACGTGATTTTTTTTGCTCATTTTTGCTCGATATTGATAATGGTAGCAGGTAGACGCTTAAAATGTTCACAATATATTGAGTATATTATTTACTTAAAAATAAATAATTAAATTAATATTTAGGGGGGGCTCCCATTATTTTTTTTTTTCGGTTTTTTTATAGATAATGGTACGGAACCCTTCGTGCGCGAGTCCGACTCGCACTTGGCCGGTTATTATAACCCTAATAAAACTAGAGTGACATAGTGAAAAACAACGCTTTAGAAACCGGATTATAAAAGCTATCATTGGTCCGGAAAATAAAGGCGTCGGACACCTGTATTAAAACTGAACGAGGTGTTTTAGCACTGCTTGGGAATAATGGTGTTGTACAGAGTTGTTTAGGAGGGGATAAACAAAAGACCCTAGTGCGGTAGTGTTTCTTTGTTTGTTGTACTTTGTTGTACCGTTAAACATTTGCGACATTGTCATACATTGTGGTGTTCTGCCAAGATAATTGATGAATTGATAATTGATAGGAATACTGCTGCTGTACTGTACCATCTACTGACTATTTAGACATTCAACATAGGTTACGTATTCTTCCGTACGGGGTGGCAGTGGTCCACGGTTTACAAAAAATAATCGTCAACAAAAAAGTTTAATTTCAGAATTGTGCTGAAAAATTACGGGCCGCGTTATAACATAAACTGAGCTTCAAGAAATATGAGATGAAATATTTCAGGAATCACAGAGGAAAGCCTCCGCGATTTTTTTTTATTTCACCCCCCGCCCTTTTGAGGGCTTATTAAAATTTCCGTAAGTACGTGGCATTTCGCATAATACGGAAGACTGTGTTTTTCGTTTATATTTCGTTTATTTGTACCGTTTTAGTAATGAAACATCTATTTACACAGACAGGCTGTGCCACTTGAAAAGGGTCAATGTTGCGAAATCAGAAACTACACTACTTTAATAGAGAAAGAATTCCTGGCGGCCTCTGTGGCGCAGCGGTTGCACGTCTGCCTACCATGCGAGAGGTCCCGGGTTCGAATCCCGGCTGGGGACAAAAAAACCCCCAGGTCTTGGATGTTTACCTACATGTTTGTGATGTCGCTGTTTCTGGTTCCCACGACACAGGGTTTGTTGTTGTTGTTTATTTGTTTAATAGACATCAATAAAATACAAGCAACTTAATACTAAAGTCCCACAAAACTGTCTATGCACAGTTTGTCTGTGGGATCAGAGTCTCTGTCAGTACAGAGGTATTATAATAATCATATGCTAAATTTATATAAACTTAAGGGTAATGAGGTATTGTATTATTTTTAAGGTAGACTATTTAAAAGATATCTTTTCAGTTTAATTTTAAATTTAACTAGGTTAGGCTCCTGTCGTACATCTTTAGGCAGAGAATTGAAGAGGTATGGTACTCTTTTTTTTAATGTTCTATCTCCGTAGTAGTTATTAACTGAAGGTATCTCGAATTTGCCTTCAGACATAGTTCTGGTGCCATGTTTGTGAGTTATGGGATGGAGGTACTGATTATTATTATGATTGTGGATGGCTATAAGGTATTTACATTTAACAGAGACTGGCATAATTTTACAAATTTTAAACAGTTTCGAATAGTCTCCTTTACATTTTAATTTGGTTTTTTTATTTACAAGCAGTTTTATAAATCGTGTCTGTAACAATTCAAGCTTATCAATGTAACTTTTAAATGTTAGTCCGTAGCAGTCAAGAGCATAATCCAAGATAGAATCCACTAATGCAAAGTATACACATTTTAATGTACTAATAGGAACTTTATAACTTAAGTGATAAAATTTACCAAGTAAAATCCTTAACTTATTGCTAATGTAATGTACGTGTTGAGACCAAAAGAAATTTACGTCTATTTTAACACCAAGATAAGTTACAGAGTCTACTGATTCAATAGGTTTGCATTGACAATTTTGTAAATTGTTGTGGAGACATGAATAACTATGGGTTATCAATGGCGGCGGAGTTTCAGCAATAGTTAGGTGAGGTGAATGAATGACTAGAAGTTTAGTTTTATCCGAATTTAAGACGATACCATTGTCATGTGACCATTTAACGACTGCTTCTATATCTTTTTGAATGAAAGAACAAATGTCAGAGAGAATGGGTATCCTAGTGTGGGGCCAGAAGCAATGTATGTGCCTGTACGTAAATGTTATTATGATATTTATTAAACCTTTGGCAGTGACAGATTGTCCTGGGGCGGTTTCTTTCATAGTTTTGATGTGACACCTTTTTGATATAACATTTTAAGATTTTGGCGAAGCATCTTGCGGATATTTAACAATGATTGTATTTACCTTCAAGTCTCCTATAAGTTTCATAACATGAATCTCCATTTGAGCTACATATTATTTCAAAAGGTTCACAAGTTTTCCTCCCCTTTACATTATAACAAAATACGTCATCAACTTCTAGCAACTTCTAGCAGCTTCTAGCATCTGCATTCTTCGTGTTACTTTCAATTTACTATCTATCCGGCGCAGGCGCTGAATACTTTGTGTTTTATATTGAAGTTTAATTAGAAAGTTCGTAGGCTTTACGACTGGTATCGGGATATTTACATACTCTTTTAAGTTCAGGGCATTTTGCACTATTACTAGGACACTAAACAATTAACCATTTATTATTAAACAAAGTGGCCACCCACGATACGGGTAATGCCTAAAATCTTCACAAAATAAAAGGCCCGTTTTGACAGTTCACGCCCATTGACATAGAAGCGGTTTTCCTAGGTGCAAATTGTACGCTTTGCTTGTACTTAACAGTTGGCTTTTATTAAAACTTCATGGGCGTGAACTGTCAAAACGGGCCTTTTATTTTGTGAAGACTTTAGTGTGGGGTCACCAGAATTGTCAGTTTCAACTACTTTGAATAAATACTTTCTACTTTCAAATAAAACCACAGAGCCTTTTCACGAGCATGATGAAATGTGGCTTAATCTTGCTCGTATAGGGTTATAAGGTCTTTAACCCTCGGTGCGGACACTTTTTAGGGTTCCGTACCCGAAGGATGCCAAACGGGACCCTATTACTGAGGCTCCGCTGTCCGTCTGTCCGTCATCGGGTCCTACAGCATGAACCATAATAGCTAAAGAGTTGAAATGTTTCACAGAATTTGTATTTCTTTTGCCGCAACAACAGCAAATACTGAAAAACTTAAAAAATGGTGTTTAGAATTAAATAGCATTAAGTAGTTTCAATAAAATACCTAGCGCCTGTCATTTTTTTGTAGCAAGAGCCGACTGAAGGCGAGATTGAAGGTATTGTCGTTTTAGGCACAGACGACGACGATGGTGCGGACGCCTTCGTGTGCGGGTCCGCCTGCACTTGACCATTTTTTTTAAATAAATTAACATCGTAGTGCTTCATAAATCTTTATCTAAGGCAATAGCCTAGTCCCAGGTCACGCAAGAAGGAGAACTGAGTTACTCTGGTCTGGACCTAGCTAGGTGTAACTGTGCTTCTTTTTCCCCGCAAGAGAGATATTTTGACTCTACTACATGAGTTTAAATAAGGGAATGTGGTACATTAATGTCCCCACCGAGGGGCGCAGGCCTTTATGCGGATATGAGAAGTGTTGGAGGAGGGCTGTCGGGCTAGCGGCAAACCCGACTGTCAAAAGTTATCTACAGTTTCACGGTACCCGGTAGTGTTGCCGGATAATCGATTATTAATTAATCGATTAGTAGGTACCTAAATAATCTAACAAATCGATCTGGTATCGATTGAATCGATACTATCGATTCTTATACTTGTACCAATATAATCGATTAATCGATTATAATTGCTGTTTGTGATAATTAAATCGATTATATCGATAGTATCGATAGTGAGAAGCAAAACAATATATTCGATAAAATCGATACTATCGACACAATTGATTAAATCGAGGTATCGGTTTAGATTATATTGTTACGTTACAGATTACACAACAATATAATCTAATCGTATTGCTTCTCACCATCGATATTTAATTATCAGAAGCAGCAATTATAATCGATTAATCGATTATATTAGTATAATCATGAGAATCGATAGTATCGATCCAATCGATTATATCGATAGAATCGATACTAGATCGATTTGTTAGATTATTTATAACTTAGGATAATCGATTAATAATCGATATACGATCGATTACCCGGCAACACTAGTACCCGGCCGTTTGGTTGGGCACGTCGGTCGTCGGGGACGGGACCCGACGTGCGACGAGTATTCATACTCGGCGTTTGACTTGTCGAGAGAGAGAGAGAGAGAGAGAGCGAGACGAGACCCTACGACGTACTATTATCTCTTCTGTGACGACACGTGCCAAATCAAACGCCGGGTACTGTACATAAGTCTTTCCGCCTTACCCAGTGTCATTTAATGATTCATTAAGGATTACTAAGTAAAGGATTTTGTATGTAAATTCAAATTAGGAACTGACTTAAGGCGAGGTACGAATAATTACAAACCAAGGTCAACGAAGATTGCGGAAGTGAGAAGCAAATATAACTCGGGAACAGGAATAAGTGGGATGGCAATTGTGCGCTCGCGCCTAATCTGAATCAACGTAAGCGCCAAAACGGAAAAAAAATCATAAAAAATAAGCTATTCAGGGGAATTACATTTCAATCTTCAAATCGCTAATAACAACAATTCCCCGCATATTACAATTAATAGAAAGATCATATTTACTACTACTGCGGTAAAAAAGGAAAAAATATTGGTAAAAAGGGTTGACTTTGGATTTATTTTCTATTGAGAAAATTTCATCCAAACACGTTTTCCTTCATGAAAACCCTAGATTATACAGTCAAATTATATATACCAGAAATTGATTACGATTTGTCTAGTATTTCCTGAAATACACATGAAATAACCGGCCAAGTGCGAGTCGGACTCGCGCACGAAGGGTTCCGTGCCATTATCTATAAAAAACCGCAAAAAAAATGTATGGGAGCCCCCCCTAAATATTAATTTAATTTTCATTTAATTATTTATTTTTTAAGTAAATAATATACTCAATATATTGTGAACATTTTAAGCGTCTACCTGCTACCATTATCAATATCGAGCAAAAATGAGCAAAAAAATCACGTTTGTTGTATGGGAGCCCCCCTTAATATTAAATTTCTTTTGATTATTAGTATTTGTTGTTATAGCGGCAACAGAAATACATCATCTGTGAAAATTTCAACTGTCTAGCTACCACGGTTCATGAGATACAGCCTGGTGACAGACGGACGGACGGACAGACGGACAGCGAAGTCTCAGTAATAGGGTTCCGTTTGGCACCCTTCGGGTACGGAACCCTAAAAAGCACCTCTAATTTATCCATGAGGCGCCTTAATGGTTGATTAAATCTCTCTGAGTGCGGCGGTTAGTCTCAACTTGTAATGTCTTGAATGTATAGCCTACACGACACAGGTTTCATCTAGTGTGGAGACCATAAGTGACCTTATGTAAAACGCTTTAAGAAAAATAAAAAAAAATATATATCAAAGTATTACTGCGCCCTTGATTAAATCTTGAATGTCACATCTGCCTCCTACAATGAGATCTGCAGACTAATATTATTATATTCGTCTAGACTAATCTCCGTTCAATATCGCATTATCAGAACTTATTGCAAATAATACAAAAGAAAAAAATTGGTTGCCTGTAAAGTCTGTATACGGGCGAAAGTTTTACGTGACAACGACTTTGAGCGGTAAAATAATTTTAATGTGAATATTCATTCGTATAGTAGGAAGAAGGATGAAATAATAGTAACAATTTAAAACATTTATTTATACAAAGAATTATATTTAACTGTGCTCGAGTGGAAGGGACGCGTGCCTTTCACTTTTTATGTCTGTCTCTCTCGCTCTTAGGCGGGCTAACCATGCCCGAGTGGAAGGGACGCGTGCCTCTCACTCGCTCTCATTGTGAGCGCATAACGTGAGCGGAGCGTAACGCAGTTTCTTGAAGTGTCACCCGGCAAACCAATTTATAAGACGTTGTCACGTCAAAAAATGTTTCAATAGCTCTGGTTCTTGTTTAATCTTCATAAAATAATAATAATAAAGCGTCACGCCACTTCCCATACGGGTTGGCAGATGCTCAGCCCTGTAGACAATGTTAAATGCTAAGGATAGCGAAACGAAACGATAACTTTTTATGTATGCGATTTGACATTTGGAATCGCTACGTGACGTCATCTTAGCGAAGCTAAATGTCAAATCGCATACATAAAAAGTTATCGTTTCGTTTCGCTAGCGTTAGCGTTTAACTTTGTCTAGGGAGGCAGTTCTTGTGCCCACTTTCTACCCATATTGCTTTGTAAGGATTTCATAGTAAAAGTTTTTCAGAATTAATTAAAAAGATATGACGTCCCTAAAAAACTTAGTTTTACGTTTAACTTCATCATTATGTTACACCATGTAGATTAAGGACCAGTTTCAGTACACGGGATTCATGTCCTAGAACAAATAGAATCTCCTAAAGTAATCATTTTGTTTATTTTCAGGTAAGCTACGATACCATGAATAGAGAGAATCACGGATTATTTGCCTGCGAGAGGAATGATGAATTTGGTAAGTACCAACTGATTATTAAAAACAAAGCTCATTATTATGGATTACGAATAATAAAGATTTCTCACTAAAATAACGATCGAAGACTACCATATAAATATTTGCTCTAAAACAGTAATTTATTAGGTTACCTAACCTACCTGCCTACTGAATTAGGTACTCTAATGTTCAATTTCACAAACAGTCAGGGGACACTTAGCTCTTTTTCTTAGGCCGGCCTCTTAAATTTAGGAGGTCCTTAAGTAGACTCGGTGACCCTTACACTCAGGTCAGAGAGAAACAATCTTAGGTGGCCCCTAAAAGGAAATAAACTGTCCCCTAATAGATAGGGTTTGTTGGTGAAATCGGTTTAAAGTGCCATCTAAAAACGCGTTTCGCGCCAGCGCTCGCAAACCTTTTCCGCAATTCACAACAAACTGAAAGAAACAAACCCCGAGGTGTCGATCCCCGCGACAGCTGCCGCCAACCTTTTTGTCACGAGTATTAATATCAGAGTCAGATTATTGCAAGTGTAAGTGTATGCGCATATGTATGAAGGGTCGTTGGGTGCATGCGACGCGCAATATCAGACCAGTGGGTACACTTACCTGAGACTTGCGAAACTTATTGCAATTTTTGTATAAGAAATTCACTTACTCGGAAGTATACGTATTGCATACCTTACATTAATTGTTAAAAACTGTTTTTCAATACAAAAAAAAAACAAAACAATACACTAAATACAATAGAAAATGGAGTATACATGGCATGGCTGTTTCTTCCTTTATACCTACAATGTTTCTCCATAATAATGTCTCTGACATACAAAGGCAGTATGAATGAATTAGTTTTCAATAGCCAGGCAGGAGGCAAGAAACAGAATATCGAATATTGCCTCCGTGATTGATAAATTAGTTGGTAAAATAGCCTTGACCTACTAATGGATAGCGAAGGCTAGATAAATGGATAGCATACTTACCTAGACTTATTTACTCCCAAACTTTACTCATACACATAAATATGTGCTTCATTAATTAATGCAATTAACATACCTACTGTACGAAAAATTCGCTATCTTTTGCTCAGATACTAGTTCAGTCTACTTTTGGTAGCTCGTTTAAACACTATTCTCCCGAAACTAAGCTGATACTCATAACGTACGTGCACTCCTAATTACAATATAACTCCGGCCATCTTATTAAACGCAGTGACGTTAAAATCTCATTAGTTGTAAGCGAGCTCTTTGTTGGTATAGTGTTACATTTGCAGCGGACGCCTTTTGTTTTTCTGCTGAATAATGCTGGAAGCACCACCTTTCTTGCTACGAAGCAGCGAACGCGGTAAGATACACCTTTTGGACTTTTGACCAGGTCTTATTTCTTCAGTCTTTGGTTTGAAAGTCGTAGTGCAGCTTACCGTGTATCTCAGTTTAGAAAAGTAAAAATCTAGTTTTTCGAGAAAAGTCTTTGCTATTATAATATCTATATATCCAATTTTGCTCTTTTGGACGTTTTTCAGTCTTATTTTGTTTTACTGTTAAAAATAGTAGCGTAGCTCACCGTGGATCACATGATAGCAGAGAAAATGGAGATGAATCTATGCTATGAAAATGCAGTACATGATTAGTAGTATGTCACAATATTGCTCCAATCCCAATTAAGTCCTATGCCCCTAGGGATGTTAATGAGCTTACTTACTTCCTTTGTAATTCTCACTAATTGAAGTGGCTGCATCGGGGTCGTATTCCCTCGAGTCTGTTATTTTTAGCCAGCACCTCTCATTTAGCCAGCACCTCTCATTTAGCCAGCACCTCTCATTTAGGGCACTTGTCTCCTGGAGCTCGGTTACTGTAAGAATTCGCCTGTAAAGCAACCCAAGATCCGATGCAGAATAGGTAAGCTACTCTATATTTTGAACAAATACTATTGCTTGCCAAAGGTTTCCGACCACTGACCTAATACCAACTCGAATTATAATATCTGTGCTCGAGTGTACATACATTTACTATGTTACTGATTTGATTAGAACATGTTTCACACCTTACCGTCGTCGATAGCAATACGATTCATATGATACTGATATTCATGCATAATCGGTCGGCCATTCAACTGAAAATGGAGAGGTCGAAAATTAAGTTGCTTTGATACGAGTAGGTTAGTGAAAGTTGTTCAGAGTGATGTCCTTATAACCCTAAGTTATTATTATCTTAATTATTATTATCTTATAACCCTAAATTATGTTCACTTTTCCATTACGCCTATCGAACTTTAATAACTATGGAACATCTGTTTAATCAAAATAGGTAGTACTAACAAGCATAATCTAACAAAATGCTTCAAAATAATAATTTTATTTGCAGATCGAAACTTCCTGCACTTGAATTTTCAAAAGCACTTGATCGTCCTTTCCAATACTTCAGTTTAAGTGGGTCTTAAATCTAAATTGATTTATTACCAGCAAGTGCAGTGTATTTCCGTCTGTTGTTGCTCTGAAGTGGTTGCTTGAGTGTAGGTCTGTGACCTGAATGTGTATTTTAGGGCTTTATTGACTTTTGATGTTTGAACCTGTAATCTAGTAGGGTTCAGTCGCGGTCTTTCAGATGATTAGCATAGCATAGTATTAGCTATAAAGCATGGCTTGATCCCTGTCGTGATAGGATATCGGTCCAATATAGAAAAACATGAAATATGACGCCACGGAAGACGAACTATGCCAGTACTTCGGATCTATTGGTATTATTAAGGTAAGAGTCCCAGAGATTTGTTCGGACGTTCTAACGGTGACGGAAATCTTGAGAAAACCTTCATTACTCCACAGCTGCGGCGGCGATGGGCTAGCTGCCTGTCACGCAAAATGGAGTATTGAATCTCTGGCTCAAGTGATATGAATTACGAATCTGTATGTTTGTACCTGTAAGGGCGGCGGCGGCGGCGGCGGTGCGGGATTTCGAAGAACTCCCAATATTACCCCCGTCAACCAAGTTAGTAAACCGTGTCAGCCTATTTATTCGCAGAATAGGTGTATCAAATTGGTCCAATGATGTATCGCTCGATTTGGAGCTGAAATCGCCCGGCACACGTTGGGCGCCAATCTGTCTCGCCTGCCGTTAATGGAATGGAGCTCGTACCGTTTCGATGCGATCACTCTCACGTTACTTGGAATCGCTTTAGCACTGTCGAGTTAGTTACATAGAAATAAAAGTGTTTGGGATATTTTAATAAAGCTTAATTACTTTAAACTAATATGTTTACTCATCCCCCTTACGGGTTAAAGTTGGTCGATCTATCTTTCATAAGCGCCATTAGCGCACAGGAGTTGTGGCTACTAAACGCATGAAAAATTCAGCCCTAAACCGCGCGCACTAATCTTAATTACAGTCGAAAAACAAAACATGACCCACAAAACGCCATTCAAAAACTCACTGCGTCGATGCAAAGATTGGGGATGCAGGCTCGCTCGGCAGTGTGCCGGCGACATTCGCCGCGAGCGGACGTGTCGCCGATGTGCAGACATGCGCCACGCTGCCCGCTGAAGCCGCCATGACCGACGGGGCGGCCCGGCCGCGGCCCGCGCCGCCCCGGAAGCCCGACAGCCTCCTCCTCAGCTGGCCGCGCGCCTGGGAGGACCCCCCGCCACCCGCCCCCGAACAAAAAACCAACGGGCCCTCAATCAACGAAGATTTCGGCTCCTTCAGCCCTTACACACCTGTGTCGACGGTCGACCGCCGCCGGCCGATGCGGCGACCGCAAAGTGTTGTGACGACCCGCCCGCTCCCGCTGGTAGCTAGGCGACCGCATTCTATCGGCTCCATTGACGAAGACTGGCCTACCGTCCCGATCCTCCACCCGGTCCCTCGCCGGCCGCGTCCCATCCAGCCCAATGTCACCCCGCGCAATAATTACAACAGTTTACCCTCTTCGCGAAGTGATTACCAAATTCAGCGACCCGCGATCCTCACAAACGGGTATGGTGCAGTGCCTCCGTCGACTTCGCGGCGGCTGTCGCTCCCGGGGCCCCACTCAAACCCTCCAAAGCAGTCGGCGACGTTCCACTGCTTGTCGGGGCTGGTGGGGCCCCCGCCGGGCCTCCTGGGCACCCCGGGCACCCCCAGCACCCCGGCCGCCGTGCGGGAGGCGGTGCGGCATCTGTTGATGCAGCCTCGCAATGGATTTCCTATCATGGACCATAAGCTGTCGCTGTTCATCGAGATTTTGGATGCTCAGGAGAGATTTTCACAGGTAATTCGGCCGTTTTGTTTAGAATGACTTGATCGGTTTGTTTTGGCAACAATACGCACGTATCCGCACAGAGCTCCTACCAGTGTCAAGTTTATTTAGAGTCAATTGTACTCGGTGCTACATGTTGAGAATTCGTTTGTGGTTTAGTCAATATCAATTAGTTATCAACCCGGTTTGGTTACTTTCCAGTACATGTGCTTAGAAACTTGTACAGTTTATTTTGGCAACAATTGCCATAGAAGTGGTAAGTTAAACTTTGACGGAAGACTAAAGTGCGTCAGGCTGAAGCACTCAATAAAATAACTCGTCTAAGCTCTACAGGATGATGCAAATTAGTTGGCTAAACGCGAACTGTTCGTCAAAAGTTGTAGCAAGAATGTTATTACGAAGTTAAACAACTCTGCTAAGTCATCTGGTTTTGTTGTGAGTATGTATTTGAAATTATAATTTTCTCCCGATGATTCTGTTCCCTGATAATACGATGCCGATTCAAGTGTTGTTTTTTTCTGAAGGCGAATGTTACCGCTGATTTGAATACAGTTCACACAAACGTCGTTTGTATCAAGTTCACAAATGCAGAATATGTTTCACAAATCTGTGTACACAATCGTGGGAAATATCAAATCGCAATGCAGTCATGTGCACTTGCGCTGTAATTAGGGCACACATAAACACGGGACCTACAGTCAAAAGCCGGGACACAGTATTTTTCGTCATAAAACACGTATCACGCGAAGGCATACAGTACTTCACTCTCGGTTTTATTACAAGTATTTTAACAACCCGGACGAAATTTATTAAAGATATCAAAAAAATTCGCACACCTGCGACTATTCCACTCTCCGTACATTTAAGCAGAGTTTGACCTTACGTAAGGTACCTACTAAAAGGTTATGGTTGCATACTGAACCAGATGTTTTGTTTTCTTTTACGGAAGCCTTTCAACATCTCTTTATGCGCGGGGTGCATTTGCGTTTTTTACGGACCTGTAACATAAATCCATGTGGTGAATAAAACATTAAATAGAGCAACATACATACATACATACATAGTAGGTTAAGTTCGTGTCGTAAGAAACAAGAAAATAGGTTCGAAAACGAAAACCCGACCAGGTACTAAAAATCGCGCTCTAAAGAGCATGAAACGTATAGGCACCGAGCGGTCAATACGCTTCTGACGATTTGACTAAAATCAATCAAAGCAGGTCAAAAAGCCAGTAAAATGTAATTTTGAATGTATATTTTTGGAATGTGATCATCTTATTTATCCTTTCCATCCTGGGTTTGCTGGAAGAAATCTCTTGATAGAGATAAGCTCGCCTTTGTCATGTTATTTTCATTTTTAATTATCATAATGTATTGATTTGTGTGCAATAAAGTATAATTGATATTGAATGTGCTGATGAAACACTGTTTTGATACCTAACACGAGTCATGTTAGTGCGACGACACATAAGCTTACAGTATAATATATTTATTTAAGAATTAAAATCAGAAAAGTTCACAATATTTTAGAATTAGAGGCTTAGCTAAGATATAAACACGAATAACCGGAAAATCTGAGCCTGACCTAGGTTAAAAGCCCAAGAATTACGTTTAAGAATTAGATAAATTATTATGTGTCAACATTAAAAGTGATACCTATTCTACGCCTTGTTAGTATTCGTATTATGCTGAAGCATTACTTTTATAAACTAAAAACACGGTTAGTGTTTGTTTAGGTCCATTGACGCTGCTGAAACTTATACGCAGCTCTCAGAAAGATGTTTACTTTAAGGTTATTGAACATATTTCATATGAGCAAGCCAATAAATAACTATAGAGTATGTTATATCTCATGTAAATTTTACTGTTGAATTTGTAATATTTGAACGAATTTATCGAATAAAGTAAATATTTGACACATCAAAAAAATAAGTTGCAAAGCTAAATATTTAATGTGTAATGTTATGTAGTAAATTGTATGTGAATGTTATGCATTGTGTCGTGTTTAGGATTTTAGTCGATCTCGATTTCGATTGTTCGTAAAAATATTTATTCATCACCCTCATCCTCAGCCCACATCGACCCACTGCTGGGCATAGGCCTCTTCTCTATAGCGCCAAAATATTTATTAGGTAAATAAAACTATATTTAGAATCATTATAATCTGAAAGCTTAAAAATTGGATTGATTGTATTCGATTGATAGCATAATAAGTTATGTGTGTGTGTGGTCTTTGGAATCTGTCTGAATAGCTCCCTTACGCGCAAGGCCTCAAGTGTTTTTAAAAATAACCACTGTTGGTGCTTAGGAAGTCTTACAGTAAAAATAGTGTTATAATATTTCAAGTCTTGCAGTACTTAAAGCAAGGAAACGTTTCTTATTTATTGTCGCCGTGGCAATGTTTCGTGGCCACATCCGCAGCCGGGGAAAAAGAACTGCATTTTTTTGTAAAACTTTTTCGCGCAAATAATACATCCTGTAGTTTAAAGAAACTATTTTGCACTAAGTTCTTTATCTTTCTTTTTGTTTTTTGTTTATCAGTTGCCATGAGCAGTTTTGTTAAAGGTTCATACCTGAGTTAGGGACAACTTCAGTGTTTTAAACAATGTAAACAAGCATTTAAATTATGTTTCAAGTGACGATAGTTTTTAAAATTCCCAAGGCTTTATTACTGATCATAGTTTTCATAGCATAGTTTAGTTTGTTGCTTGCAGAATTAGCGAGCTATCTGGTTGCGACGATGGGCTAGCCTCCCTATACGCACATGGAGTATTGAATAACTGACTAAACGTCGGTGCTCTAGATCTAGACCACCTGTTCCTCTGTCAACCCTTAGGCCGGGACTCCACCAAAGCGGAGATGTGCGGAGATGTGGAATATTTGTATGGCGCCATGGAAGCGGAGATGTGAGCTGTTTCCATCGCGCATACAAATATTCCACATCTCCGCTTTGGTGGAGTCTCGGCCTTATGCGAGAAATGTTTGGTCGCTGTTGTCTACGTCACAATTCACAAAGGTGGTAGCTTGAGCAGCCATTGGATGGACACTGGTTTTTAATACTTTGTGATAAGGAAGGTATAAAAACGATAGAAGTAGGTAGTAGAAGGCTGTTTATTCGTTGTGTGTACTTAGTATCTTAATGCTAACACAGTACCTACTATAATCTATTCGTTAGTGGATCAAAGTGATTTGACAGGTCGAGTGATACCCGTTTTTGCCGAAAAACAAATAGTGTTGTGCCAAAATAATCGAGAGCATTCGTTCAGGGAATGATCGTTTGTTTACTTTATTGTCGAAGTTATTTATAAAGCCCTAATGGATGCTACAATATTCTAGTAGGTATGCCTTACTAATGTTTACTTTTTTAAGCCTCAGAATGATACACAAAAAATGCGACATTTAAGGGAATTTCAACTGTAGGTATCCCGAAAGTTTCGATGTTCTTTGTCGAAGGTCGACCCGTGTAAATAGCCTATAACTATTTTGCGCTGCCCCGTTAGCAAAACTGTGTAATAATTGTAAACTATTCATTCATCTGACTGTTTTATTCCATTCATTTATCGATTCAAAAATACACGTCACTATGATTCAGAAGCGAGCAACATTATTTCGCTAAGTGACATTTCGACCTGTCAAATCACTTTGATCAATTACCGAATAGGGTATATGTACATAATGTTGTAGTTAGGTCTAACATCAGCTGTTTGCATGTAGTACACCTCCCCTTCAACTTACTTATAGCCCTTTAACAAACAAGTTTTCGGTTAATAGGCTTGTGGCCTGTCAAGTCAAAGTAGATACTTTTTATGAACTGTCAAAACGGAACTTTTGTTCCTGAGTTCTATGAAATAACTACAGAATGACGTCATGTAAAAGTGCCATCAAATGCTGTATTTTTTTGCACAAAGTTGACTTTATAAACTATATCTGCTGGAAATATACAATTCTGAGAATGTCAAACCATTTTGTACATAATGCTTCAACTTAAAACTTGTTCCTAGATTTATTGGATTACCTTGGCTACAAACCTATTTTATGAAATATTTTGGCTCTCGTGTTAACAACTGCAGCGAATATTTCGGATACCAGTAAAAACACATAATAAAACATCAAACGGCAAATAACAAAAAGGGCAGGTTCAAAGCAGGAATTCCTCAAAAGCCTCAGAATGATTTCTCAATTACCGGGGAACCGAGTCTTTGGATCTTTTTTTAATTTTCCTTTTCTTGGTATCGTAACACAAGCTAGATTATTTCTTTCGTGTGTAATTTCAGGTGTAAATAATTAAAGTATGTCTTTGTCCTCGATTGTTGTGAAATTGGATCAACACTTTAAAACATAAATCATGATTTTTCCAATTTTTCACTTCGAACGTGAGTGAACACTGTCATAGTTGACTTGTTTCCATAGCGGGCCTAAGTTTTGTAGTTACCATAATTGTATTGTGGACGTTAGGTGGCAAAGTGGACTCGGGTACTACATGAAACTTCAAGAACTCCAGCCAATATTATAACAATTCTATAATACAATCCGTCCGAATTGAGATGACAGTTTGTTTTTTTCTTTACCCATATAAATTACTGCGTACCATAGTTATATGGATGGAATTTCCATATCACCAAGTAAACAGCTGAAGTACGCATCAACAAATCTCCCATCCATGCCACCAGTTACTCTCCCTCTAGCACATTTGCTCCCCCTCACAAATAGCAGCGGTCTCATAAAATAACCCTCAATCGCTCGTGAATTCGAGAAAATGCGGTTTCGTTGTACCCTGTCCCGGCACCTACTATCTACAGTGTTACTACGATAAACTTTACCATTTCTTTATAAACCCATACGCTTGTGACTTATTTTTGGTGGCGTTTTAGGGTTACATACCCGATGTATGCCGGACAGAACCATTACTGACTGTCTGTTTTGCTCGTTTTGTTTGATCGTCACCTTTTGTTGGAAGAATGCCGAGACTATGTCAAAATGATGTGAACATCGTGTCTGACATAATTTTAACACTTCAGGTGTGTAGATAATAGTTTTTTTTTAATGCTTTGTCGATATATATATTTGCGCTTGCTTACATATGCCTGAAAGTGACTGTACTGTATAGGCCCGATTTTATTTACCAACAAACAAACATACAGACAGGCACATACATTGCTTCTGGCCCAACACTAGGATGCCCTGTGTCATGGTAACCAGAGACAGATATGTAACAAACATGTAAACATCCAAGACCAGTTTTTTTACCAACTCCCCACTTAAACCCGGGAACACAATACCACAGATATCGTCTAGCCGTAGTATTGATGTACAGAGCCACCAAGTTACGAGTATCTGTGGAACGGCCAAAGCGGAAACAACTGTCGCCACTTTAAAAACGTCACTTCGCTGTCAGTTGTTGTAGTGTATGCTGTTCTTGTGTTTGAGTAGATGGTGGCGCCCGCCATCGCTCTATTCTACAGAGACGGTGGCTCTGTATCAACAAATACAATGTATCCGCACTATAGTCTGCGTCAGTAGAGTTGTCACGTGGTCGGGACGTTCCGAATCGCGCCGTAGTGAAATAAGCGTTGACTATTTCCGCCTGGTTACCTACCTAATGTGTTGGCTGTTCAGCAGCGCAATCACGAACAAAGATTCGATAGAAAACTATCGAAAAGCCAAATGTCAGTGATTCTTATTCTTTAAGACATAAAATATTATTTCCTGCGTTCTCGAAAACGTTTTACGATATCGAAAACGATCGTGATCGAGGCTCAGTTCACTACACTTTTCGAACTGTGACATCCTGATTGCTACACAGTTGCTATACAGATCTGCCAACTTAACTGAGAAATGGCGGTTGTCGCTAGTGGATTTCTATAGTATTCCCATATTTGGGAATTGCGTCCGAGAATAGAATGGAGATTCAAAGATGGCCGCCGTAGTTATAAATTCTGTCATTTCACTGATATCTTGGTGGGTCTGTGGGTCTGTACTCCTTTATTTAACTTTTGACGTTTGCTTACGGCGTACATAATTAAGCAATATTTTTCATTGCACTTTCCAAAGATAAAATGATGTGCTTATCTCATTTATCAGCACTCGTCGGATCGACTATAACGTTTACACAACTCATTGAAAAGATTATTTTAAACAAGAAAGTCATCTATTTTAATTCTCATTTAAGGCCACAATCTATCCACTTTACTGTTGAATGTCTTTAATATTTCTCTAATTAAGCGCCATTTCAAAGTTAACGCTAGTAATCGAGTTAAACTCCTATCTCTTTCTATCTCCGCGACTCTTTCTCTTCCCGTCTCTCTCCGGTCATTCATCATCGGATTTATCACGAAGAAAGAACGCTGAGTTGAAAAATTAAATGAAAAGTTTTTATTCGTCGCGTGCTCTTCGCAAAGTGGACGGATAATGATATAGTTTTAAAACGGTTGCTTTTACGACTTGGAAAAGTAGGGATTTTATAAACTAGGTATTTTCAGGCTGTCCCCTGGCCCTTTCCAGGCCTTAGGCCCCCGGACAAGGGAGTCAGGGTCAACGGAGTACCTAATGAGAAACTGGCTAAAAGTGGGCACGTTTTTTTTACATACGAGGCCCCACACTAGGATACCCTGACGTTGACTAAGCGATGTGTATAATTTTATGGTCAATAAAAAAAAAATACTTTGACTTTGACTTTGTCGTGGAAACCAGAAACAGCGACATCACAAACATGTAAACATCCAAGACCTGGGGTTTTTTTTGTCCCAGCCGGGATTCGATCCCGGGACCTCGGTAGGCAGATGCGCAACCGCTGCGCCACAGAGGTCTTTTCGCCACAGATTTTGTCTCTGTCTTACCGTATGGGAATAGGCGTGACGCTATCTGTGAATATGTGTGTAACTATGACAATTTCATACAAAAAATATGAAAGTCAAATCAAGGGTCTTAATCCGCCTTCGTTTTTGTTGACCTTACTAGATTTTGAGGTTAATAGAACTATACCACGATTTCCCTGAGTATCAGTGCGATCCGTAACCAGGCAGGCAGCGATATATCTGTGTCTCTCGAGCCTTATTCAGCCGCGGCGACTGCTCTATGAGGTCCCTGGTGGGTGAGCGAGTTCATATGCCTCAAACGGAGCAAATCATGGTCGTAAAAGTATGCCTGTTAGTGTGAACATCAAATTACATACCTTTTATGTTTATGATTTTCGCCAAAATAGGGGATGGCAGTGACTAAAGATGTTCTCTTGCTATTTTCGCTATTTTATTCCAAATTTCAACCTTAGCTTGCTAATGGAGACCAAAACCTTCATTCAGTAAAATTCTGCATGCTTATGCCCGATTCTGGGTTAATTTATTCCGGTCATACGGTGTGGCAGATTATGAATCTCGCTGAAACAGTTAAAGAAATTCAGCTTTCAATCAAATTCTTAATTAAAAAAGAATCATCGCCAAATTAGCGCCCAATTCGCCAAACGAGGTGATCTCGATTGATTGATGCTCCGCGAAATTGGCGGAAAAAAGTTCTTTTTCCTCAATGTTTTCACGTTCTGAAACGAATTTTCAGCCTGATTTGGAGGAGGATTGATTGAAAACACGCACGGCCCGAGGTAATGACCCATTCAACAATTTTGTTAACTCATTTCTATCGACCAGTGTTGCGAACTTACCCGCGGTGAACTTTTCTTCCTGATTCGACGACGTTCTTGAACCGAAGTATTTTTTTGTTCGAAAATCATTCCAAAATATAGGTGTGACCGTGTGACGTTCGAGCATTATCTTCTAACGGCCGAAATTAATAACCTATCCTCAATCCATAAATTGCTAGTGTCAATTTTGACAAAAATCCACAGCGCAACTGTGAAATGTAACGCGTAATCTGCAGATCACAGATAGAGGTCATCAGATAGGTTATTGGGATCGGCCGTAAGTCACTAGCGTCGTTATCTTTGGACCCTGTCTCAAACAAACTCTAGAAACCTGCACTTCCAACTACCACGCATTCGGACAAAACACAGACATAACGTCGCGTTTTTCCCATTCGGGATACCAGACCCAGAGGCACAATGATTGCCCACTTTTAACTATTCAGTACCCCATTTTCAGAGCTAGCCTATCGCCGCACCGTAGCCACGATCCTTTCCTTACGAAGTTGCCCAGAATCGATTCAAGCAGTAATCAGATAAGGGGTGTGTATCGAGGCGTCTCTCGGCCGCATCGAGTAACAAATTACTCCGCGAGTAAACAACGTCAGCGGGTGACGAATGTGCTACTGGATGGACACTTATTCGGGTTATATCTCGAAGTTGAAATGAGAGAGCGTCACGAATTTTCCATACGGTGTGGCAGATGCGCATGGGGGTATTAGTCATATTAGTATATCCCGGTCATACGGTGTGGCAGATGCGCATGGGGGTATTAGTCATATTAGTATATCCCGGTCATACAATGTGGCAGATGTGCATGGGGGTATTAGTCATATTAGTATATCCCGGTCATACAATGTGGCAGATGTGCATGGGGGTATTAGTCATATTAGTATATCCCGGTCATACGGTGTGGCAGATGTGCATGGGGGTATTAGTCATATTAGTATATCCCGGTCATACAATGTGGCAGATGTGCATGGGGGTATTAGTCATATTAGTATATCCCGGTCATACAATGTGGCAGATGTGCATGGGGGTATTAGTCATATTAGTATATCCCGGTCATACGGTGTGGCAGATGTGCATGGGGGTATTAGTCATATTAGTATATCCCGGTCATACGGTGTGGCAGATGTGCATGGGGGTATTAGTCATATTGTGTGGCAGATGTGCATGGGGGTATTAGTCATATTAGTATATCCCGGTCATACGGTGCGGCAGATGTGCATGGGGGTATTAGTCATATTAGTATATCCCGGTCATACGGTGTGGCAGATGTGCATGGGGGTATTAGTCATATTAGTATATCCCGGTCATACGGTGCGGCAGATGTGCATGGGGGTATTAGTCATATTAATATATCCCGGTCATACGGTGTGGCAGATGTGCATGGGGGTATTAGTCATATTAGTATAACCCGGTCTAGTTAACTTGATATCTAAATCGTGACGCAATTACGGCGCTTTTAATGCAATTGCCTGTCACTGTCACCGAGGTATTTGTATTTGTATTTTGTATTTTATCTATTTATTTGGCGGTCTCAAGGTCTCAAGTTAAGGCGACCGAGAGTAACAGTTAGATCGCGAGTAAAAAACTGAATACTGAATTGACATCTTAATCGGGATTTGTGGTCTCTGACAGGTTCAAGTTCAAGTTCAAAAAAAAATATTGACCATAAAATCATGCATATTACTTAGTCAACGTCAATATGGAACGTCAACGTCAGGTGAATGTTTAGAACGGATTGCCGAAACGGTCTGTCTCTTTTGTGTGCTAGGCTCTTTATTATGCACTTCTTCTAAAAGCCCAAACCATGTTCACTATCATAAGTAGTATATTAATGTTACTCATCTCAGTGCTGATCTTTCCAGCCTCGGATAGCGTTTATCTGTCTGTTTATCTAAGGAATTTGACATTTCACACGTACATGAAGTGTCAATAAAGTTATCTGACTGTTTATCCGTCTCTTGAGCTTGAGAGACCGGGCCTCAATCCTCTATGAAATCGAAATCGAATGAAACCAGAATACCTCCGTTTCGTCTTCATGAAGTTATATGTAAACACAGTCTGGGTATCATTTCAGAACTGTTCAAGTGAATGGAGGGCCGTTCCATTAATAGTCTTTTTGTGCAAATCCCTTTTTATATCCGAATTAATCTTCTTATGTTTGCTTTGGATATCTTGCGGTTGGATACATTTTGGTAACATTCGTCTCTAGACAAAATCTTTTGATTTATTTGTTAACCGACTTCCCAAAGGAGGAGGTTTACAATTCGTCCGGATGTTTGTTTTTTATTTTCGTTAAAGGCACCGCAAAAACCATATAAAAATACGCGCGAAAAACTTACACTGTTTAAAAAATAACTGGCATCATTTTATGAGCACTTAGCCCCTGAATAATTAGGTCAAATGTGCAAAAAGGTGGTAAATCCGTCAGCCTCCTTTCCTCTCAGGCTGAAAAACGCTACGACCTGGGCCTGTGAGAAAAAAATGTGAAAAAATAAACGTGTTTTTTTCGCACGGCGTGTTTTTTTGCACAAAACAAGGGTGCCCGATGGTTCTTTATTAGGGTACCGCAGTCCAAAGGTCTTTTATTTGTGGCCTTTAATCTTAGCAGGCTTAGGAAAATGAACCATATTGGGCAAATACTCGTATTTTCAGGACATTGCCTGCGTTAGTACATACTAGGTTGGCTACAATATCAACCAAAAGACACGAACCGACCAACCAACCGATGAATTCGGCTGCTTCGAGTCGCGCATTCGTTCCTTATTTCGGTAAAATAGTTCAATTAGTTAAAAAAATACGTATTTATTTATACACTTAACTGTTCAGCTGTGTCTGCCACCCTATTAGGGAAAGGGGCGTAAAGCTAAGTAGTTGTGAACACCTCTCTAAAGTCACATCTCTGCCCCTCCCAATGAATAATTAAAACAAAACAACAATACACAGATTAACCAGCCTGGGCCGGTATCATTCGCCCATTCAATTATTAATATCCAATTCGTAACCCACTGAAAACCTAATTGGAATGTAAATGAGTAATTCTAAATAGGGATGTCGCGGCAGACCTTATTAAATGCGCGACAATAAATAAAGAGGGATATGAAATATTAATGAACCGCAGCCCTGCCCTCTGTCTGGTCTCCCGTAGGGGATATTTGACCCTGGCACAGATTAAATTGTACATTTAACAGCAAACTGTACATTTGTAAACAAAAATCGACCACACTTGGTGTTGCTTCACCTGAACGATCGATCCGGATCACCGAGCCAAGCTGAGCCATGATCGATCCGGATCACCCAGCCAAGCTGAGCCATGATCGATCCGCATCACCGAGCCAAGCTGAGCCATGATCGATCCGGATCACCGAGCCAAGCTGAGCCATGATCGATCCGGATCACCGAGCCAAGCTGAGCCATGATTACGCTATGATTATAATCACGTTTGCATACTTTTGCCCCTCGGATACCAATACATCTCAAAAACCTAATACAAGTTACAAACTTTGAGCTCCTCTAGCCCAGTTCGGACTGAGTATGTATGTCATACAAATTTTTATTCATTGCACTATTCTGCACTAGAAAAAAAGGTTTGGTTAATGACCGCACGAAAAAAAAAGGCACCACTATTACTCATTGTCCTTTGTATCGACGACGTCGGGCCCTATTCTCGCCCATGCGACTTGAAAGTGTTGACGCAAATTGTCTACGGCATTTCATACGAAAATGACAATATTTTACGTTTACGTTTTCAATTCGGATGGGCGAGAATTGGGTCCCTTGCAATAAGCTGTTAAAGCATAAATACCTAGTTATAAATAAATACTTAGGCCCGAGATTTGGAAGTATGATGGACACTTACAGTCGTGCACTCGAGTCTTTTGCTCAGGACATAAAAGAGTTAGCATGTCATTTAAGTGGCACCCTTTTTGATCTGAACTTTGGGCATTCGGCCATAATCGTAATTTCGCACAAAAGGCCGAGAATCTGAGTCAGTTGATATCGATCGTAAGTTTACACTCAGTGCCACCAATAGTTATCGTAAGTTTACACTCAGTGCCACCAATAGTTATCGTAAGTTTACACTCAGTGCCACCAATAGTTATCGTAAGTTTACACTCAGTGCCACCAATAGTTATTCCGTATCGTTGAATTCGAAACTCAATCAACATTAAAACATAATTATTTATTTACTAGCTGACTTTTTTACTTCGTACTGCCTCAATCGATAAATAACCGGCCAAGTGCGAGTCGGACTCGCGCACGAAGGGTTCCGTATCTATAAAAAACCGCAAAAAAATAAAAAAATGTATGGGAGCCCCCCCTAAATATTAATTTAATTTTAATTTAATTATTTATTTTTTAAGTAAATAATATACTCAATATATTGTGAACATTTTAAGCGTCTACCTGCTACCATTATCAATATCGAGCAAAAATGAGCAAAAAAATCACGTTTGTTGTATGGGAGCCCCTTCTTAATATAAAGTTTCTTTTGATTTTTAGTATTTGTTGTTATAGCGGCAACAGAAATACATCATCTGTGAAAATTTCAACTGTCTAGCTACCACGGTTCATGAGATAAAGCCTGGTGACAGACGGACGGACGGACGGACAGACGGACAGCGAAGTCTCAGTAATAGGGTCCCGTTTGGCACCCTTCGGGTACGGAACCCTAATAAAAGACCTAAACTTTTGTATAAATTAATTTCAAAACAAACAAAACGTATTGAATAAAAAAGCATTTTTTTAATGATGATGTTTCATTACAGTTACAACTGAATTTTAGCTAATTAAGTTTCGCGAAGCCGACCAAATTAATTGGAAGTACTACTAATAGTTTATTTATTACATTTTTTGTCGCGTTCGTGATTCACTTTTGTTTATTTTCGGAACGCGACATTAGATCCTCCAAAGCGCACGCGAAGACTATTTCATAGATATGATTGAATGTGAACTTGATGCAGCGGTAATAAATTGCAAATTGACTCTTTGACGTTAGGAACACACCTAAATTGCTCAGACAACAGTGAGTGATTATAATTTAATATGAACTTTATTGAATAGCAATAAAGTTCAAGTTGACTCTAGAAAACGATTGACTCTAGAAAACGTTTGTGTGGGAAATAGAAAAGGGCTGTTTTTAGGGTTTTCCCGGAAATTATTCGATTTTTTCTCGCCTTTTAAACCTTCCCTAGACCTCCACGAACATTTCAAGACTAAGATAAGATAAATCCGTTCAGCCGTTCTCGAGTTTTAGTGAGACTAACGAACAGCAATTCATTTTTATATATATAGATGCTGTGAAATAGCAAATAAACAAATTAAATTAAATAAACTTAATTAATTTGGCGTTGCGTTGGCACATTTTAATAAAAATAATGTAGTAAAGTTAACAATAAAAAAGCAAGAATAAGCATAAATTGTTGCAAACACGAAACGGTCTAAGGACATTCATTAAAAAAGCATATTGAATTTGCTGTCTGTCGATCAATCAACGTCTCGGGTTTCCTCCAAATTCAAAAATACAAATACAAAAATCGACGAAATGGCGTTTTATTTAGAGAACAACTCGAGTACAGAAAAAATAAACTGGAGTGAGATCCCACAGATATCTACCGTTGGTGTTGTTTTTCGACTTGTTGTTGTTTTGTGGCAATATTAGAAGATATTTCAGTCAGTCCCGTCGACAACTCGAAATTGTCTGTTGCTCAAGATAACATAAGCGTAAGTATAACATTTTAGTGGCACATATCAGACCGGTGCGGTCTCAGCTGTAAGAGCTATCTCAAGCGCGTGATTATGACAAATTTGTCAGAACCGGTCATTGTAACATAGATAAGACTACTCTCAAAGCTGAACTGTTTATTATTTCTGGCATTTGAGTAGCAGGCTGTCTATTCTGCCACCAATCTTATAAATATCACTATTTTCTGGTATATTTTCTTCTGTATTTGTAGTTTTGCCGCGGCTTTATCACTTATATTATATATCAACTCTCTCACATTCATTATGTCCCGCCGACCCTCGTCGATCTAAACACACAATTTCCTGAAAATTTCCAACACACTCCTAGCTTTGTGCGCGCATCACACAACTTATGAGAGATGTGGCAAGTTCCGCGCGATCCATCACTGCCCAATAATAACAGCCTCTCTCAAGAGGAACACTAGACTCCTGGGTTCAGATTCTACAGTGCCTTGACACCGGTTAAAATACAATTTTTTAACACCCGAGCTCGTGCAGCAAATCGAGACATGGAAATTTCGCTCATGTTCTAGTTCTTCTTTCACTACGAAACTTGGCACGTGTTTGTACAGTACGGGGCCATTGTTTTGGCACTCGGCGTTGGACTTGGCGGAGAGAGAGAGAGAGAGAGAGTTTGTTGTATTAGAGATTGTTGTACACAAAGGTCTACCCTTGATGATATATTAAACTCTCTCATCGGAACTTGGCTTGCTGGAAGAGATCTCTTTTTAGGTATAAGTTTGCCTTTTCACACTGTTTTATTTACTTTTTGTCTTTTCAATCAATTGTGTGTAATAAAGAAATTATGAAATTATGAGAGAGAGCGAGACGAGACGAGACCCGACGAGCCAAAACAAGTTCAGATGACAATACAACAATATGGTACTACCGAGCTGATCTGATGATGGAGCTCAAGGTGGGACAGGAAACCATAATGATGCTTAATTGTAAACCCATCTAGTTTGGGCTCATTCGATTGGTGATGACAAGTCCTATTCATGATCTATAGCGAAGTTCTCATTATCATCACCTGATGTAGCTAGACGTTGGTAAACGAAACGGAACCTTGGGGATTTCTGCTAAACCTTTTTTTCCACCATTTCTTTGAGGGCCGCTTTTCTGGTGCATTTATAAAGGGAATCATTGCAGGAAAGGATTGCGACTGTAGATTTTCTGAATGGGGCGATATACGCGATTAATTTCAGTTGAGCACGTCTGACGGAAGATCAGCGCCTGAGGAGTCTACTTCTCAGGCACATGCTGAGTCAGAACCCTTTTGCAGATGCCACACCACCCTCAGTTCTAGTGCGATATAGGTACTTTGGTACCTATATCCTATCTATCTAGTGCAAATTATCTGTGTCTGTATGTTTTATATGTTGTTTTGTTTAGCGCTAAGTATGTGTGTCTGTATGTTTTATATGTTGTTTTGTTTAGCGCTATTCTTCTATGTTTTATATTGTGTGTGTGTGCGCTGATGCAAATAAATAGATTATATGGTCGTGCTCCGTCCTCGAGATTAGCAATAATACTTGTAGTACCGCGTAGTGTACGCCTTTCACACACTATGTTTTTGGAATACTTTATTTTAATATCCGTTTTTTTTTTTTTTTTTGGGGTAGATTTGTATTTCTCCACTCGCGCGCATTTATCATCCTTCATTCGCGTTTTAGTGCTCCGCCTTTCCGCACGTTGCGCCCGCGTTCCGACCGCAGCCCTATTCTGTAACTGTTGGTGAACCGTTGGAATGCCGCGCAAAAGAAAACACCACCGCGATGACGACGACGACGATGCAGTCGAACGAAAAATAAGGAAGCTGCAAAGAAAACTATCACGAAGACGTAAACGGCGAGACAAGCAGAAGCAGGATTCTGACGATACGTCAACTTCGCGAGGTTCCACGCCTTCGAGGTCATACCCGCCAGGTACGCACGTCCAGAATAAGGACGTGACCTACTTATTACAGAAAGCATCTTTGATGCCAACATTGACATTGCAATTTGAACATTATTTTCGTTAGATGACGGATTGTACACTGATGAAAGATTGATTTATGATTACACCAACAAAATCATTCAATTGCAAATAAATAAATTCCAGATAAACATTATGTTTATACTTTGTTGGTGCTAAAGTAATCATGTAAAAGTGGATAAAGCGGACAGCACGTTGGGGCTGTCTCATTCTATAAACATACCTTTAGTCTATAGCGGCCAGTACAATGGGACTGGTTCAAAGACTTATTGCGTATTACCTACAAGTTAGGTGTTATTTTGTTCGAATTGCAAGATCAATATGCTAGCATAGTGGTAGAATTAGCGAACAGTACTGTTGGGACTGTTTCATCTACATACTTGCTAACGTCACAGTTTTAAGCGACCATTACTAGTGGAATGGTTCATAACTGATGTTACCTGAGGACTTGCTCCTTATTTCATTCATAAACATAATTATCTTAATAATATGTTCAGACTGGCTGTAGCGACTAGTACTAGGGACTAGTTCAAGTTAGACTGAATTTTCATTGGTTTGGTCTCGTTATTTACAGACATCGAAATAGTACAACCAACATTCAGCGATTATGATCCTGATGAGCTATCAGACCCAGTCATTACGGCAGACCCAGTCCAACCGATTGACACCAGTCGGACAGATGAGACAGCGATGCCGCTTACTACAGAAATGGCCGCATCTGTTATCCCAGAGGAGTCTGATACAATTGATGTTGACATATTACATCTTCTAGGAGATGACCCCACCGTGATTAATACTTATGGGAAGGAGATACAAAAAGACTTAGCTATTCGGTTGGAACACTACGCCACAACAGGGCTTACAAAAGAAGCACGAAAAGCATTGAAAGAGAAGTATCTTACACCTAGCAACTGTAAGTTAATAGACCCTCCTTCCCTTAACGGTGAGATCAAGGCAGCGGTTAGCGATACAATGACCCGACGTGATAAATCAATTGAAGAAGGACAAAAAGACCTAACGGTAGCTATAGCATGCCTTAGTGAAGTCGTATCCAATTTGATTTCATCAAAGGACAAGGACATGAAAATGGTAAAAACGTTGATGGATGCGTGCACGATTTTATGTGACTGCCAACATGCACACTCGAGAACACGTAAACAATTCATCCTAACTGCCTTGAAACCAGACATGAAGTCACAACTTCAAAACACAAAAATTGACCAGTACCTCTTTAGTGAACATTTAGCTGACACTTTGAAATCAGCTAAGGCTATAAATAAATCCGGCGCAGAACTGAAGTCCAGTCAACTACCCAAGCCCCAAGCCAGCAAGAAGCCAGCGCCAGCAAAGCGTTTAAACTGGAAGAGTCCTCTTCCGCCTCGCAGGCAGCAGGGAGTTCAAAGGACAAAGGAGCTTGCCACGACGTCGATGAAGAATCGGCCGGGTCCCTCATCGAAACCATCGTCGCATCGGCAGCCCAATCAGCAGTACCATCGCAGATAATTCCGGTAAACTATGCTGGTAGGCTTGCGTTATATTATGATATTTGGAAGTTATTAACTAACGATCCAAAAATTCTTTCATATATTGAAGGATATCAAATACCATTTTCCCGTCCTGTTACTCAGAAGGTTTTGCCAAAACCCCAGAATTACTCTGTAGCTGACAAAACACATTTTAGGACAGCCATTGACAATCTACTATCAATAGGCGCAGTATCAAAATGCATTGCTTGTCATGATCAATATCTATCGAGTATCTTTTTGATCCCAAAGCCCAATGGAAAAATGAGGTTCATATTAAATTTGAAATGTCTCAATAAATTCATTGACACCACCCACTTTAAAATTGAGGACTTGCGTACAGCATTAAAATTGATATCGAGAAATGGTTTCATGAGTACGCTTGATTTAAAAGATGCTTATTTTTTGATAAAAATACATCCCCTGTTCAAAAAATATTTGAGATTTCAATGGGAGCAAGACATCTACGAATTTAACGTTTTACCTTTCGGCCTTAACACGGCACCGTTTGTGTTCACAAAAATCTTAAAACCGGTTGTTAAACTTCTACGCCTGAAGGGTTATCTATCTACTGTATATTTAGATGATTTTTTGCTAATAGGCCAGTCTTACGATGAATGTCTAAAGAACATCTTTGATACAAAAAGATTGTTGACAGCATTAGGCTTTATCATTAACAAAGACAAAAGTTGTCTTACCCCCAATAAAATATGCAAATTTCTTGGATATGTCATTGATTCGCAAAAATTCCAGGTTAGTCTGCCTTTAGACAAGATAAACCGCATCCAAACTGAGATTACGAAATATCTTAAACTCAAAAGATGCAAAATTAGAGAATTCGCTAGTTTTGTGGGGCTTTTAGTTTCTGCCTGCCCTGCAATTGAGTACGGTTGGCTTTATACAAAGCTCTTTGAACGCTGTAAATTTTTAAGCTTGATCAAAGATAATGATTATGACAGCTACATGACGATACCTAATAACATAATTCCGGATTTACATTGGTGGAAATATGCAATTTCCCACTCAGTAAATAGGATCAAAACCGACGAATTTTGTTTAGAAATATATTCTGATGCCTCAAAAACGGGGTGGGGGATTGCATGTGGAGATGAGACAGCAAGTGGACTATGGAGTGAGGAGGAACGATTACAACATATCAATTATCTTGAAATATTGGCGGCATATTTTGGTCTTAAAATATTTGCAAAAGATCTATCAAATTGTCAAATCTTGCTACGAATAGACAACACCACTGCCATATCTTATGTGAATAGAATGGGTGGGATCCAATATCCACACTTAACAGATGTTACGAAACAATTATGGCAGTGGTGTGAACGTCGACACATACATGTTTACGCTTCCTATATTCGATCATCGGACAATGTAATTGCCGATGCCGAATCAAGACGCGTACACTCAGACATAGAATGGGAGCTAAGTGATTATGCCTTTGAAAGGGTAATTACAAAGTTTCAACCACCAGTTATAGACTTATTTGCCAGCAGGGTAAATAAAAAATGTAAGGTTTACGTCTCATGGCATAAAGACCCGGATGCATTTACAATCAATGCCTTCACTATATCTTGGTCCGATCTTTACTTTTATGCTTTCCCTCCTTTCACCATGATTCTTAAATCACTGCGAAAGATAGTCACTGATAAAGCTAGGGGCATTATGGTGGTACCGTATTGGCCCACCCAACCATGGTTCCCTCTTTTTAAGAGGTTATTAAAATCTGAATTATTATTTTTCAAAGCAGGTGATAACTTAATCGTTTCTCCTCATTCCAGCAGTCGACAAATCCACACCCAGATTTCCCTGGTGGCCGGTGTATTGTCGAACAAGCCATGACAAGAAGAAATATTCCATCAGCCGCAATGGACATTATGGCCTCTTCCATAGCGGACAATACTATGAAGCAATATGAGGTTTATTTTAGAAAATGGTTTCTGTTTTGCAATCAAAATAATCTGGATATGTATGATCCACCAATTTTCAATGTAATTACGTTTTTAACAAAATTATTTGAAGATGGTGCCCAGTATGGTACTTTAAATACATGCCGATCTGCATTATCTTTAATCATAACAAACGATATTGGAAATGATTGTAATTTGAAGAGATTTTTTAAGGGCATATTCCGGTTAAGACCTCCCTTGCCGAGGTATAACACTACTTGGGACACCAACTTGGTTCTTAACTACGTCGCTAATTGGTATCCAAACGAAAACTTATCTATACAAAATATTTCGTTTAAGCTTGTGACAATTCTAGCCCTAATTACGGCTCACAGAGCTCAAACTCTGTCGAAGATTAGAGTTTGCAACATTGAGTCACAATCCACAAAGGTCATAATAAAAATTCCAGACCTGATCAAAACATCTCGCGTTGGGACATCGCAACCGATTTTATCTATACCTTTTTTCGATGAACGACCCGAAATATGCCCTGGAAGAACATTGAACGCATACTTAAAATTAACTAATGCAATGCGTGGTGACATTGATTATTTATTCATAAGTATTAGAAAACCCTATAAGGCAGTATGTTCACAAACCTTGAGCCGCTGGGTTAAATCTACCCTAGATATGTGTGGCATAGATGTGTCAGTTTACTCCGCACATAGTACGCGGCATGCCGCTACATCTGCAGCTCGTTCTTTAGGTGTCAGTCTTGACAGAATAAGAAAAACAGCTGGCTGGAGTGCTAACTCCAGCACTTTCGCCAAATTCTATAATAGAACGGTAGATAATTATTGTAATGATGATTCATTTGCTAGAACATTATTAAGTAAATCAAACAATTGAAATAAATTATCTATTATTATTATTTCTTAAATCTATCTGGTTCTATCCGATGGCTATAATGTTTTACGATTAACTCTAAAAGTCTACAAGTATTATTGCTAATCTCGAGGACGGAGCACGACCATATAATTAATGATTAAACGAACTTACCTGTACGTGAAGTTCTATCATAATTATAGGAGTGCTCCGTCCGAAGAGATTAGCAAACCCTCCCACCCTAACTTTCTACAAGCTTAGACCCCATGAAATATGATCGTAAAATATAAAAGAATCGGAATAATATAATCTCTGAACTAAATGAAGGATGATAAATGCGCGCGAGTGGAGAAATACAAATCTACCCCAAAAAAAAAAAAAAAACGGATATTAAAATAAAGTATTCCAAAAACATAGTGTGTGAAAGGCGTACACTACGCGGTACTACAAGTATTATTGCTAATCTCTTCGGACGGAGCACTCCTATAATTATGATAGAACTTCACGTACAGGTAAGTTCGTTTAATCATTAATAAAATACAAATACAAATATACCCCTGAAGTGACGGCATAATGTGAGTGAAGATATAAATAGTGGAATCGGGACCCAGAAAGCACTCCTCTGAAAGTGTATATCGGCTTAAATAGATCGCTTGTTTAGTACAAGAAAATACCACGAAAGATTCTTGGAAATAGAAATTTTCGCACTCAATGGATATTAAATTGTTGCGTTATTTTTCATCGTGAAGCTTGCAAGTGTGCTGCTTTCAGTATCCTAACATAATAGGAAGCAAGTTATTATTGTTGTCGAGTATTGTAGATGAAATGTATTCTGTGGGTTTTGAATAAAGGCTGAAGTTGAGAATAATAAAGGGCCGTTCAAGTGTAGGTTCTTAGCGAGGTCATCGAACTACGTTTATATAATTAGGTATAAATTTGAATGAAATCTAGTCTATCCATCTCAAAAGGCTATTTCCTGAAGTTACTCTAAGGAACATCTACTAACTTGCAAATGTTCTCGTAACTCGCCGCTCTGTTAGGTCTAAACATCACGCTGAGTCAACGAGGGGCTAGCCACAATTAAGTTACGAAATTATGAAGTTCAACGCGACTCACGACTCAACGCCGGCGGGGTAGAGCAGGAAGTAGGTCGAGCTGCTCTCGGCGTTGTGACTGAGAGCCCGTGCGCACGAGCGATTTTAGGTTGGCCGATAGTTTGATCGGTCAGGGGATCAGTATAGAGTTATATGATGGCAGCGCGCGCACTTGAGGATTTATAACCTGATCCTCTGACCGATCAAACTATCGGCCAACTTAAAATCGCTAGTGCGCACAAGCTCTAAAAGTTAGCTTTATAGCGTAATGATTATTTTCTTAGATATTAGAAAATTCTTAATTGAATTGAATAATCACTCCTTTGAATGATTTGTTTAGTGCAGTCTGTGCAAAGTTTTTTTGTCTCTGTGCGAACTGTGTGGGGGGAGGGAGAGAGAGAAAGAAAGAGAGAAAGAAAGAGAGAGAGAGAGAGACTCGCCGCGCCGCAAACTGCAGCTACTGTGCTTTTGCCATCCCGAGTGGCACGATAAGACTGTTTGAGTTGAGTTTGTGATATTTTTTACTGAGAATTTGCTCCAGAAAGTGTCTGCTTAATTTTTCAGCAAAGATATAAGACCCGTGCATTTAATTTATGCTCTCCGACCGAACCAAGTTTATTTAGCACTTGAAACGCCCTCTCTTCTTTCTGTGTTTTGTCCCGGATTTTTTATCGTCCACACCGTTACGAAAGAACTTTTTATAGTTGTAAAAAGAAATAATAAACTTAACGTAGATTTTTTATTTTCCCATACGAGGTGGCAAAGGCACCGTACCCACTTTTAGCCAGTTATTCTCTATTCTCTCAATACTCTTTTTTGCGTGAAAGGGGGCTAGCCTGCCGCCGCCGCCGCCGCCGCCGCCGCCGCAGTGATGTGTTTTCTATCACCGTTAGAACATTCGTATAATGTTCTGATACATCGCTCATCTCACTGATACAATAACCGGGTTGGGATACAATTGATGTTGTATCAAGGGTACCATTATCTATAAAAACGGCAAAAAAAATCATGACTGTTTTATGGCTGAGCCCCCTCTAATATTTATTATTATCTATTTTTTTGTATTTGTTGTTATAGCGGCAACAGAAATACATCATTTGTAAAAATTTCAACTGTCCAGCTACCACGGTTCATGAGATACAGCCTGGTGACAGACGGACATATGGACAGACGGACAGCGGAGGCTAGTAATAGGGTCCCGTTTGGCACCCTTCGGGTACAGAACCCTAAAAAGGGTAATAAAATTAATGTGAATTCTCATAGATTTCATTGTAAATTCCACTTTTTTCGTTCACAAGTATGAATATTCTTACTTAATCCCGCCTCAGCTTATTCCGAATGCAGCAAAATCATGTAAAGGGGACGATGAATAAATTCTTGACAAAAACGACTCTGAATTAATGAGGCCAAGGCTTAAAGTTGATTACGTATTCCGACTAGCAATTATAGAATGGCTTCAGGAAAGCTCTGACAGAAAATATGTAATGTACATTGTGTCATAGTCATTCCCATGTGGTGTGGCTGCAGCACAGTTGTGCCCATATTCAGCAAGTTATTTAATTCTTCAATTAGCTGGAATCATGGATGAGGGTTAAGAGTATGGGAGTTCAAGAATAAGCAGGTAGAAACAAACGTGCAAATATTTTGGGTGACAGAGAGCCAGCCCGACGCCACAGCTATGGAAATGTAAACGTTTCCTCACGACTTTTTCAACACTGTTACAACGACAGTCAATTGCACTACCCTCTCATCAGTGGGTGTATTATAACAAATATTTTTAACCCGTAAATAATTAGGATAAACCACGTCAATAATATTGCAGCGCTAATCCATATTCCTTGTTCTTCTACGTATAAAACGTTTTAATAGAAACTATGTAGGTGTCGTGTCTGTCATCAGAGCTGAGACACGAAAACCCTTTTAACGTGTTGATAACTGGACTAAACTAATAATTATATTATGACCTTTGCTAGCTTACGCTATATACGTTTGTTACAAATATATGGCTGTTGGATGTCAGGCTATGCTTTTGCTATTTAAGACGGCGCCCTAGGCAAAAACAGCCCTTAGCAAAACTCAAATCGCTCGGAATGACGAGTATTATTGCTGTACGTTTTTTCACTATTTATAGCTTGTTTATCACGAGTGTCAGCGTGATTTCGCTTTCCCATAAACGTTATATTTATTTTGCTCGATAGAAAAGTCTCCTGAAGTTGCCAGAAAATCTGTCTGTCACAATGTTTTATTTTACAATTTCGCACCGCATCTGAATTTGTGTTCTTGTTATTTATCTAATAATTATGAAAATGGCACAGTGTGTATGTTGGCCTTAACCTTATTTTTTTATATTTTTTTATTTAATTTCCTCTAAAAATAAGTTAAGGATGCCTGGGGCCCGCCCTTATTTGTATTAATTTGGCGCTTTATTTACTGGAACTAGACACGACACACAACAACGTGGCGTGACGGCTTTACCCATATGGGGTGGCAGAAGTACAGTAGTGTTCACGTTTTATCTATTTAATTAATACTCAATATAAAATGATGAGTTTTGACATAACTCCGATGTACTAAAATGACCATAAAACATATTATTGTATCCAATATCCATGAGTTGCACGAAACTAATTTGAAATTATCATATCCTTTGCATTGGAAACAAATCACAATCCTGTGAGATACTAAGGTGACAACCTTAAATTTCAAAGTCGTTTCGTGCAACTCAGGGTATGTCTCTTTTTATAGATAGTCTTGCATTAGTAATTGTGTTATTTTATATTTGCCTGCATTTTATATTTCGATGTACAATAAATATATTCCAAGTATACGAAGTCGCAGCTAAAGCAATATACAGAAACCTAAAACTCAAGGCAATTCAAAAGTATTCGCTACAATTGCGAGAATCTGGGCCGAGCCACTCCAACCGGTAATTATTTCGACTTCATTTGTGAAGATCAGCCTTCACTTAGTAATTCCGCGGTATTCATTAGGAGTTCCGTCTGAAGGAACTGTAATTTGATCCTTTACTCCATTCATACATAATTGAAACAAAAAGTAAACTTTAGAAAAAACCGACTTCCACAAACCCTATTTGATTAGATTGAGTTTAATACAAACTGTAACCCCTTATCCCCCCACCCTTGGGGAATTAATTTTGTCAAATCCCATCTCAGTGCTACCCCACGCTACTAAGGAACCTCTGTACAAAGTTTCATGGCTCTAGGTCCACCGGTTTAGGCTATGCGTTGCCCGCCCGTCAGCCACGCATTGTATTTGTACCTAGTATTGAGCAGATCTGGTGGCCATATGTGGTCTTCATCAGCAGTTCCGCATCACAATATTATGCTTACCATGTGCATTTGCACGAGTTATTATGAAAAACACAAAAATCACTATAGGTCTGCCTATAATATTTGAAGAGTTCCCTCAATTTCTCCAGGATCCCATCATCAGATCCTGACCTGGTGTCAATGGGACCACCCTTGAGGTATTACCTATACGCCGAAAAAAGATTTGTTCAAATCGGTTCATAATTGGCGGAGTTATCGCGTAACAAACATAGAAAAAAAAAAAAACATACGGGTCGAATTGAGAACCTCCTCCTTTTTTGAAGTCGGTTGAAAAGATACATATAGGATAGCGGGTATTCAGTTTTGTAAAATTTGCAATCATGCTCCGAAAAAAATCATTTCAAAAAGATTCTACATACGTTTACGAAACAGTAGAGCGTCACACCTTTTCTCATACGGGGTTGCATAGGCACAACTTTTACCCATGAAGCCAGTTATACTAAGGCACTCCGTATACTCCTTGTGCTATATTTGATATTCTGTTTTGTACGAACTCTGAGTGTATTGCTTAAATAAAAACATATTCTTGTTTAGTTACTAAGAATCTTGATAACTCAGTTTCTAGCTGGTAATGTTTTGACTATCTGCACAGATTACTATCTACCCCAGCTCGGTATAAACGTGATGATAATACATGTGTATTACTTACATTGTGTATTCGCACATAGACTTCGGTTTGTCGGTAAATTACACCGGCACTTTGTTTGTGTTTGCTAATTGTTTCATAACAACGCCGCACGAGCTTTCCTATGGAGCTTTAGGGCGGACGCCAACTTGCGACAACTGACCCAGAGAGACGGTTAATTCAAGTGGTCAAGCAAGTTTGTCAGGTTTTGATATGCCTCATGCTTTGGTCATCAAACTTACTCTTAATACTTGCATCGCAATGAAAACCGTCATATAACTTACAATACCCTGTAACTACACACATACTTATTTAAATATCCTTCTAATAATCAAACACATCAAATCAAACACATGCGAAAGATGAACAATGAAACTTACTTCCGTGCTTACGCGGTTACAGAAAACAATGTACCTACCTACCTTTGTATTGTCGTCGATGAACAAATTGGTCGTCTATGTGCAGCCGCCCTGGCAGAGTACACGTGGTATTAAAAGTGTGATACTCGTATTAGCGCCGCGCCAGAGGTAATTATGCCTTTGTTTTTCAGTAATTACTACATTTTTTTTTGTTTCTGCTCTGCGTTTGTAGTTGCGTTTTCAGTTTTTTGTGGCGAAAGCTGAATCTCAATTTAAAACGAGCCTCACAGTGTTATAAATGTCGTATATTAATTAATACATTTCAAGAGATCAGTTGTTCTGAAACCGGGATTACATATTTAATGAATCTTTTTTGAGATGGTTACCAAAATTCACCTGTGCCAATATACGTTAAAACTGACATTGTTTGATCCATGATGAAACAGTTCCATTGAACTAAAGCGAAGTATTGACAAAGAAAAATAACGCAAATGTGCTGCCGCTGTAACTCAGCATTGTCTATGACACCTTGAAACTTAGCTCACTAATGTAGTTGCACTTCATGATCATCTATCAAAATATCCCTTTCACACGATTCGTAACACCCTTAAAACCTCTTAGTACCGAGTATAATCATGAACCGTAACATTATGGCATGAAAGACCCTAAAAGGGTCTACCCAGTAATAGGCCAATTTAGGGTTAATTATCTGTAATATTAGCATCAGGGTCTTGTTTTTGCTAAACGCGTTAAAGGGTTGGGTAGTGTACACTCATGAAAACATGAATGGGAGGGATTAACGCGTTCATTCTAATATGATTTTTAGGGTACCTTACCCGAAGGGTGCCAAACGGCACCCTATTACTAAGGCTCCGCTGTCCGTCTGTCCGTCCGTCCGTCAGCGGGTCCTAGAGCACGAACTGTTATAGCTAGAAAGTTGAAATTTTCACAGAATGTGTATATCTGTTACCACAACAACAACAAATACTGAAATACGAGAGATATTACAAATTAAAGGGGGTCACCATATAAGGGACGTGTTTTTAATTTTCTTTTTGATTCTGTTTTATTGTTTTAAGTACTTATGTTGTGTTTTACGATGGTACGGTACCCTTCTTGTACGATGGTACGGTACCCTTCTTGTACGATGGTACGGTACCCTTCTTGTGCGATTCTGACTCGCATTTGACCGATTTTATTTTTAAACTATCGCAATATATTTTTCACAAAATCACATCTTCACTAGCGCATTAAAAGTTGGCCAAGACATTCTTGTGTTAGTCTTTTTCGTGTTAAGTCATGTTTAAGTCAAATACAGTGTATATAGTGTACGTGCAGTGTAACAGAATGAATGAATGAATGAATGGACGTTTATTGCATTAAAATCTTATAGGCTACACATACATCCCACAAAACCAAATGTTAGTATGGTTTGTCCGTGGTCTAGTGGGTTTCATGCTTCACGCAGGAGATGCAGGTTCGAATCCTTGTGATGACCATGTGACAATGAGATTATTTATTTATTTTATGTACATTACGGATGCTCCTAACGGTGATGGAAAATCGAGACCAATATTGACAGATGCCCATACAAAATCACTCGATATAGGTGTAGATATCGTATATCGAATGCGCGAGAATCATACCCCTGTCTAATGTCGGGTCGTTATCGAATGATGTCGTAGCTGCGTAGCGTACCTTTGTATTTCGTAGCTACGAAGGCTGCTACATACTACGCCGTAACAGTATGTTACGAATCATCTAAATTCTCACAAGACGTTTATTATCTGCGTATTGAAAACTAAACAAATATCTAAAAAACTACGTTTCCCGATAGATAAAAGCTGCATTAATTTCCAAACTTTAAGCTAAAATTCTTGAAATAAAACTGTCGTCAGCTTGAATTGCGACATCACTTTTTCGTCTATTTCAAACCTCTAAAGGAGGCCTCATAGTAATTATTGATATAATCCATATCTATAATTTCCATAATCTCCCATTAGTCTAGCATTAAGTAGTCCCAAATTACAGAACTAGTATTTCGGCTGATCAAAACATAATATCAAACTTTGCACAATATAAGCGCGATGTTGCAGCCGAAGTATAATTTTAGCCATTTATCGATCTGTCTAGCTGCAGTTCCGATATAACGATGCATTAAGAACTCAGTCTGCAGTTTGTATATTGCAGTCACTGTTTGATTATTCCTTCAGGATTCGGCTGCGAGAGTTTGGGATTGGTGTTTTTATTTGTGTTTGTGTATCGGTACGCGTGTATATACAGTGCATTAACAGATTGCCGCTTACTAATATAATGTTCGTACGAAAGGCAAAGCTCGACAGCTTTCTAGGTATATCTCGTTTCTCTGTTGTTAAGAAGCTTTTAGTTTAGGTCGGTCTCAGCTTCGATGTGATCCAAAATTAGCTGTCAATTCCCGGACAGTGACGGAGGATTTGCTTGCTGATATATCAAACTCTCTCATCGGAACTTGGTTTGCTGGAAGAGATCTCTTTTTACAGATAAGGTAGCCTTTGTACACTGTTTTTATTTACTTTTTGTCATTGCAATTAATTATGTGCAAATAAGAAATTATGAATTATGAGGATTTGCAAGAGGTGCCGGATCCAAATCCCGGCTAGAAAAAGAACTAGAACGGCCGGAGAAAGAAGAAAAAGGCCGGACCATTCATGTGGAGGATGCACAGAAATAGCTGCGGGTTGCATGGATAAGACTGGCTTGCTCCGCGCGTTTGCCTCATTATGACATGAAGTCAGAATGAGGTAGAGGTGGGATATGTCCTGGAGTAAGAAACAAACTCAGATATTGGATATTTATATGTGTGTGACGTTGCTGTTTCTGGTTTCCATGACACAGGCTGTATTTGGATCCAGAAGATAGAAACAATGCTTGTGCCTATATTGTCCTTTCGTCAGGTCAAATTACAACTTAAAAGTAAGTGTCGCTGGCGGTCGGTAAAGTGGCTGTCAAACTGACTTCCGTCCGGTTTTGCATTTAGGCTTTTAATCCTCAATGTCCCCGGAGGAAGTCTCCGGCGTCGACTCTAGCGTGCAATATGACGCAGGTGCGACTGTTCAGCTTTCAGAAATTTGCAGTTTATTCAGTCGATGGAACGGGTGCTTGCTGCGGGGGTGCCTACCACACCGGCACCCCTAGCATGCTTGCCCCGCGGGGAGTCGTGACTATAGATGTGCCGAGCCGGCAATATTGCCCCCATACAAAAATATTGCCGCAATGTTGCCGGCTCGGCACATCTATAGTCGTGACGCAAGGGAGTGAAGTATCGAGCACACCCTTTACATGTCTCTGCGCGGGGGGAGTTTCTCGCCCTTCTTTGCTCCATCCCTAAGACCACAACTTCCGAACGGGCGCTAGTTTACAAAAATATAAATATTATATTGACGTTGAATAAGTATTTATTTATTTTTTATTTATTTATTTATTTATCCACAATTGGTCAATAAAAAATTTGAACTTGAACTTGAACTTAAACTCTATCTCTCACTTTTCGCGACAAAACCTCCCCCCCGCACTCGGCATGCTACGGGTGCTTGGCCTGTAGCATGTCAAGCGAGTTTTCTCGCGGCAGTGTGAGGCACAAAGCTTCAGATAGCGCATAGATCTATACCTCTATGCCCCGCGACATAACGCCGCATGCTAGTGGTGCCAGTGCATGTCAGTGGATGATTGTGCAAAAACTGTTTGAATTTGTAAAAATATAAATTAATTCTGATAGCTAACATTCTAACGAAACTTTTCATGGCAATTGATGGAAACCATAAAGTCAATTGTGATAGATTTATGAGCCCAATTATGCCTTTGCCACACGCTATAAGAAACGGCTTAAAGTTATTCATATTACAGAATGTATCCAAAAAAACAAAATACGTTCTAGTTAGATATCTAAATCCAATCAGTCGTGTCTTGCGGGACAACAATTTCACCAGCAATACCCCGGCCTAAGGCAGCTGTGTTCCGTGATCGATCTGATGAGAAGTTGCGATTATAACGATTGCGATTTTAATTGAATCGCTTTCCACGTGATCGATTTAGATGACGACAGTTTTCATACCGTGGGCAGAATCATCCCTCTACCACGCGGATTGGGAAAAGGCGTGATATTATTTGTGTTACTTTACGACATAAAACAGGTTTTATGATCCTCATATAACGTTTATCGGCCTTTGTATCTGAGGATTATGACATTTCACTGGTTTCTGAAATATCAAAAAATTGTCCATGTTTATCTAGGGATGAAATTAACCCCTTTCTTTGGATAAAATCCATCTCAACTAAACTTACAGGGAAAATCGAGATTAAAAATAGAAGCTTTGGAAACTGGAATAGAGTTGTTGGATTTCAAACTGTCACTTAAGTTTGTGGTTGGTTTTATTTTATTCCTTAAGAATTCTACAGACTATCAAAATGTTCCTTTTCATCTGGTGTGTTTTCAGACATGGTTGTACATTTGCGTTACGCGTACACTTCTTTTGTATGGAAATGTTGACCCATCGCTTTCAAATGTGTTACCAGTTGCATAAAAATAACCAATTTTTATTTTTTTTAGGTATGTCATTTTTCTATTCCACATCGAAAATGGAACCTTACTTGCGGTAAGTACTAATAATTTCACGCACATCTAAAGCCGCGCGCAAAGGTATGTTCAATCATATGTACTTGCCCAGGCATTTGATTCTCGCGCATTCGATATACGGATATCGAGACCTATATTGACAGATTCCCATACGAAATCACCCGATATAGGTGTAGATATCGTATATCGAATGCGCGAGAATCATGCCTCTGGGTGGCATCGTGGATGGTTAAATATATCGAATGTGATAAAATATCACCATAGTGAGAAACGCCCCCTTGGTCACTACGACGCGTAGCTGCGTAGCAATTTATCGTAGCAAACTACGGAACATGCTACGCCGTAGAGTTTGATCTTGATCAAATCTTCTCAACTGGGCATTGAGTCGCTTACAGAATCGCATGGCAATAGCAATATAGGGCGCAACTCCGGTTTGTTTATAGCCGGCGCGGGGCGCGTCTCGGTACCGTCTTAAGCCAAAACAGGTGTTATGTGCCTCGCAATAGCTATTGTCAAGCAATTCCTATATACGACTCCCGGCCCTGATTTTCTCAAAAATGCTAGTTTTCTCCTAAAAAAGATATGTGACAGTGTTACAAATTGTATGTAGTATCTAATCCGCGCCATTCCCTGAATAGATGTAACCTTTGCTCATTGAAGTCGATCCCATTTTATTTTACAATTTGTTTTTTGATAACAAAATAGAATTTTCACAAAGCCCGCAAAAGAGTACAGCGCTCAGTTTAGAAGCAGGTGGTAATAGAACCAATGGAATAGTGGCTCTCCCTGAAAGTTCCGGTCTCCAGTAAATATCGATTTTCAGTCAGCGTCACGATCTGCTGACCACGCGTTTGCCTAGTGTGAGGAACGCTCTACATTTTATTGAAATGTTACTGGAATAGAGTAGAATAAGGCGGCGGGATAGCCCCCTGTCATTGAATCACTGGCTAAAAGTGGACAGAGTTGTGCCTTTGCCACCCCGTATAGAAAAAGGCATGACTTTGTTATTTTATGTTTAGATTAGAATTGAAACTAAGTAACAAAATGCACAGAACTACGAGTATTAGCCCTCGTAAGTGCAATCGGCCGCTGCGACCAGATAACAATTGAAATAAATTATAAATTACCCACTAATGAAAGGTTAAAACCAATTAGGATTTGATATTTTGTTAAACATACAAGTCTTCCCATAAAACATTCAGTGTTATTCTGTTGCATATTTGTAGAGGTTTCTCCTGATTTGTATACTTCCGACTAGCTTGTAAAACATCTCGTAAACATATGGCTGGAACACGCTATGCATGATGCATATAAAATGTTATTTCTATGAGCTTGAATATTTTATGATGATGGAAAATGTCTTGCGGAATCCTTCACATCTCCGGCTGGTGGGCAAGCTGAAGCTGTCATGGAAATATAATTGGCTAGCGTGGGCACAGTAGTTCTTTTCCAGGTACTAAATACATTAAGGTTTCTTTAGTCTAAAGGCTATTATTTAGATCATTAAGACTTGAGTGCGGTCTCAGAATTTATTTACAAAAGCTTTCCAATCAAAGGCGCCCTGAATACTGAAATAGTCTACGCGTTGGGTTTGGCAAATTTTCAGATTGAAACGGATTACATTAGTTACGCGAAAAGATTACTGGAATTGGTTTGACATCATCACATATTCGCTGGGTGTTGTAAGTGGAAGTAAGTTCTCATGGTCGGTAAATTGATAGATAACTGCCGTTTCGTGTAACTGTGAAATTACCCGCTGTACTCACTAACGCAAACCGACAAAAGTTTGTAGAAACGAGTTAGTTTTCGCCAAAATCAGTTGCGTAAAAATAGAAAAATCCTCCAACATGGAACAAGTATTTGGCGACTTTCTTTATCAGCTTTCGAACTGCCGAACCGATCTTTATAAAACATGACTTAAAACCATCGCATGAAACTCTACTACCATTCACAGAAAACTGCATCAAAATCCATCTAACCACTTGAGTGCAGGAGTGCCACAGACAGACCAAACACACGAAGACAGGTGCTACAAATTTTAAACAACCCTTTATTCGTCGTTGAGGTTTAAAATAGATTCTTCCTGCAAACCGTATATCAAACACTTGTTAAATATTCAACAATATACGCAGCTGTATCACAGCGGTGCAGCATCATAGTCGCTAACCCCCTGAAGCCAAGGATTACGCTTGTCGAGATCAGATTTGCTCTGGTCGGGTATAAAGCCTGGCGCGAGGTACGGTACTGGATATACGGCATTGTATAACGGGTTAGTAGGCTTTACTAATAAAAACATATAAACATACAAACATGGCTCCTTTTCCCTACTCGGGAACAGGGGCCGGATTCTGTACGCGAATCGCATGGCAGTAGCTATAGCGAAGACGCATAATTGAAACAAAAAGTAAACTTAAGAAAAAACCGACTTCCACAAACCTTTATTAATCTGTGCACAAACCTTATTTGATTAGATTGAATTTAATACAAACTGTAACCCCTTATCCCCCCCCCCCCTTGGGGAATTAATTTTGTCAAATCCCATCTCAGTGCTACCCCACGCTACTAAGGAACCTCTGTACAAAGTTTCATGGCTCTAGGTCCACCGGTTTAGGCTATGCGTTGCCTGCCCGTCAGCCACGCATTGTATTTGTACCTAGTATTGAGCAGTTCTGGTGGCCATATGTGGTCTTCATCAGCAGTTCCGCATCACAATATTATGCTTACCATGAGTAAATGTACGAGTTATTACTAAAAACACAAAAGTCACTATAGGTCTGCCTATAATATTTGAAGAGTTCCCTCGATATCTCCAGGATCCCATCATCAGATCCTGACCTGGTGTCAATGGGACCAATGGGAAGGTAAACCCTTCCAAACAAAAAAATATTTTCCCAAATCGGTTCATCCGTCTAGGCGCTATCGGGGCACATACATAAAAAATAAAAATAAAACATCCGGACCAATTGTAAACCTCCTCCTTTGGGAAGTCGGTTAAAAATACAGGTTTGTTTGTAGTTGTAGCCGGCGGGGTGGCACTCTCGACGCCGCCGCCGCCGTCGACGAGCCAAAACCAGAATTATGCGCCCTCGCTATTGCTATTGCCACGCGATTTGCGTACAATTTCACGACCCAGTTGGTCCAACAGTCCAGACAAGAGTTCCTTTCATACACAGGGTGCTCATCTCATACAAATTAGAATTAGTAACCCTTCGTAAAAAAGAGATGGCGTGAGGAGTAAGATTTGTACTGTAAACACCATGGTTTCAGTTAGCATACTTCTAGGTGGCGCTAATCTTAGAATAAATCCTATATATCTTAGCGCCATCTCGTGGTGTTTACAATTTTTTGATGGTGCTGCACCAAACCATAATGGCCTCGAACTAAAAAAGCTTCCGTAGCATCTCAGTTTACGCCGGTGTCATATTTTGTTCTAGGTCGTCTATCTGTATTAGTATATATTATCTGTGACTCAAATATTAATAGTATAGTAGGTATCTGTGATTCAAATGAGCTAACTAGCTATGCTGGCTGTCTCGCTCGCACACTCGCGCGGCACGACGCCTGCAGTCGCGGTCGACGACGAGGGAGCACCTTTCTGGGATGAATAACGACCTTTTGACGAGTTTGCTGACACAGCATTAAAGTATCGACAGTGTATAAAAGGGCAAGTGAAGTGGAAGCGAATAAAGGACTTCATCTTGCTGAATTGCGTTGACAAATTATGTGGAGGATACTAAATCACAATGGTAAAATGAATTTGCTGTCGTAGTTATTGTCCGATCTTGAGTAATTCATATTGTAGGTAAGTATCAATAGGAGAAAAAAATGTCCCTAAAATCCATAAATTTTTCAGACTTCCAACTTTTATACCTGTATGATGTGGAAAATGGTAACAAAATAGGAAAAAAAAGATACTGCGACCACAGACTTCAACGATGACTGCGACACTTTTTTTCTTTTGGGGTGAAAAGGGCTCGTTATTTTGAGTGGAAAATTAAATGATTTAAACTTTTCAGAAAATATGACATAAAAATGGTAAAAAAAAGAAAAGAAACGCTCTACTAGCTCGTCCGTCCAGAGTCCATGACCCGCGATTTTCAACCTACCCACATCGTAATAAAGTTTAAAACATATTAAAAACAATACAAAAGAACTGGGTCTTCTTGTCCAATGGACGAGATAGTAGGCAGCAAATAGGTGTTAATAAACATAGTTTATGAGAATAAGTCAAAGGTTTTGTGCATTTAGTGTCACGGGTTATTCCCTACGGGGTGGCAGATCAGAAGAGGCACAATTGTGCCCACTTTTAGCCACTTTCTACCTTTTTGCTACGATTGTATTAATTCTAACTTTGTAACAGTCCATCTGCCATGATTCACCATTTCGCATTTATAAAATTGGTTAAAACGTTCCTGCCAGCTTGAAGCTAGCTTTTCATGTGGTATCCCTAAGAAACCAGCAATTTTTTGGACCACTGCAGTGTAACAAACAACCAAGTATTTATGTTCCTGTGCAATAAAATAAACAGATTTTCGTTTTGAAATGCTCACCCGGTAATATCGCTAAAATCGGAAATAACGCCCCATCATTCTGAACGCAGTATTATTATTCTGTGTAATATATCGTCATTAAACCTCAAAATTACAACAATAGTAAATTGTGACCAACACGAAGTATTTTGTTCCGAATGATGAATTTTCATTGATGTTCCCGCAACCTTCACCAAACATCCACATCCAAGCTAAAACCAACTCAAAACTCCGCGCGATAACGTCTAAATCCGCTGACGAACCTTCCAGGGTTAGTGAACCGTTTCGAGCTGCGGTCCGTTTTGAATATTTAAAAAGATTATTTCGGAGTGGGGCATACGTGGTAATGGACCGCACCGCACCCCTCCGCCGAGTAATTACTGTCTAAGCGAAAAGTTCAAAACTGTGGCAACTGTGTACGTTTCCAGTGAGATGGTTTCAGAAATTCAGTTTTTAAAAGGTGAAAATATGTTTAATGGAGATTCCGTTTGCAACTTTTTTGAGTTAAATGCACCTGTGCAAAGAAACACAACACAAGTAATACAAGATTCCGAAAGAAACAATGCCAAATCTCCGGAGACGTGATAAACCCTCCAGTTATTTTTATACCCATCCTAATCCGTTGCTGAGGATTTTGACTGTAAATACAAGACTCAATTATAAATTCCCAGATAAAACAAATTAAAAACCCTTAAGATGCCGACCTTCATTCCACGACACAAAAGCGCCAGATTACAAACAACTGATTTAATTTTCGTAAGCACCTTCACTTTATTAACCTTTATAATCTTACCACCGAAAATACAAACATATCTTCTCAAGCACAAAGGTTATTTCTCCTTGTAGATGAAGTTAAGGTCCCAAAAGATAGAGGCAAGGTGCTGTAAGTTTTTATTCTCACCTGTTGCAGACTGAAACAGTTATTGTGCTATAAAAACGCTGCTTCTAACCAATGGCACATTTTGTGCGACACTTTCATGAATTTAAACAGCTTTTCAGGGGATTGTTGTGGTACTGTGCTCTGATCTTCGGTACTGGTTTCGGTTTTATAGTATTCGAATTGGTTATGAGATTGGAGTTTGAAATTGGAGCCATTGGTTTATGATTTATGGAGTGCCATTTTTTCTGTGTTTGTAAGATTGTGTTGTTATTCTTATAAATACTTAAAATGTCTTTAAAGTCATAGTTTGCTTTCTCAAAGCTGAACCAGGATTATTGATCATGCAGATTTTGCAAATTATGACAGTGCCGTCCTCAGATTATTAATTTTGTATCTATATTTTGAAATGAATGAATTTGTAATTGTATTGAATATCAAATGGAATGCAATTAATCATGGAATACTCGTACTATTAATTAATGTTAATTGTATTTGTCTAGCGCATTGGATTAGTCTGTAATGCTATACAATTTAATTTGAATAATAAATAATAATAATAAATAATTTGCAATAGGTTAATGTCTAACCCTTATAATCAGATCGCATCTAACTCCCCGAAAGCCGCAATAAAGCATCCAAAAAACTAAACAATATCCACAAAACCAATTATCTCTTGACAAACATGCTAACAGAAAAAGTATGTCGGACATCATGTCGACAATAGCCCGTCATTACCCGGCTGATGTCCCGGCTGTCCCGCTACTCCCGGCACTCCCGGTATTCCCGGCATTCCCGATTTTCCCTGAACAAATAGATCCCGCGGGACGGGTGGTCACCCTTCGCTATTGTGTCCTAATGTTCCTGTGCCGACGTGATGTTGATGTTCTAAAGGTTCTATGCTTCACTGGGGTTGGGTGAGGGGAGAATTTAGGTGTTAAGATATTAGTGTTAGTCAAAGCTGGGATTTTAGAAAATATTGTTAGGAAACCTTCGTATCTACATAGCTTTGATGTGTGCCCACGAAGAATGGAGTATTGGATAACTGGCTAAGTGTGGGTACTGTGCCTTTGCTAGGGGTCATAGGAATCAGCGTGACGCTAGTTTTGGTTTTGTTTCTCAGAACCTCTGAGGTATGACCCAGCCAAGGCGACTATATAGGTGTGTCTACTGCTTTTGTAGCCGTGCCACTAGCTCGTTCAACGTCCACAAATCACCCAGATCTTTTGTTCTGTTTTTGAAGTAAAACTTCTTAGGGCACGGGGGTAAAATTTATTTAACCTCTCAACTGTGGGTTATTCATATATTTGCTTTTCAATTGCTACTAGCCGGGTGCTATCACGAGTGGCTAAGAAATGTAACGGAAATTGGAATCGGTGACGTCAGGGTCGGCTGAAGACTTTTAAAACCGCAACTATTTTCAATACGGTTTTTAACTAATCAGATAAGATAATAATACATTCGTACAATAAAGAATGTTAATTAGTGAGAGAAAAACCTGATGAAACGTTAACAAATAAAAATTATTTTAAGCATTCTTCCACGAGTTCTTGATTTCCGGTATGGCCAAGATGGCGCCGCCGCCGCCGCCGCCGCTGGCTGGGACTTCAAACAAAACCAACTAGCATGACTCAAACTACTTCGTTCAACCTCTTTGTTGGAACCGGAACTTATGTTTGACAGCTGTGCGATGCGATCCATACAGTTTGTAAGAAAAGAGTTTCATCAATGTCACACGGGTCGATATGGATTTCTAAAACAAGCAAAGCAATCTCAGAAAGCAATCATGGAAGTAAATGCATACATTTGAGCGAGACGGCTTAAAGACGTGACGTCAGATGGTATATAATCTGAGCGAGATGCAAATAGTAGTAACCTGAGGTAGTGACACTATTGAATGAGTTAAGTATATCACCACGAGCGCGACAAATTGTAGATAAGGAATGGTGGGAAATAAATGACATGCCGTATTAAAAGTAAGTACAAGTATAAAATAATTTCAAATAATCGGACGTCTGAAACTTAAAAGTAACTTGAAGCAGAGATTGGATCTCAAAATTGGAAATTTAAATCTCTTTTAGTATAGGTAGGTATAGGTGTATAGTATAGGTACCACTTAATGATCTAGCTACAGAAGTTTTACTTCTAACACGTGTACGGTGCTACACGCGTTTTTTTATTTTATAGGTTTGAACTTTAGCTCGATGTGAGTAGGTTGAAAACCGCGGGCCCTAGACTTTGGACTGACGAGCTAGTGTTATGACTAGCGCGACAAGGGTTTTGTCATGGGAAAGTGAGGGACAGAGATATGTGGTTAATACAAATAGCTCTGTCCCTCACCAACGGCATGCTTAGGCTACTCGTTTCCACGCTGCAGGGTATAAGGTATCCCAGTGTGAGCGATAAGGCAATGTATGTGCCTGTATATAAATGTTTGTTTTCTTTGTTTGTGTCAAATGCTCGGGTCCCTGGCGTTGATTGAGGACATTTCCCACACAATAGTGATGTCGCATTCTGGACAAGCCTGTTGTTTGTGACTTGATGGTGAATTTTTAATGTGCTACTTTGTTAAGAGATTTTGATGAAGATGTGACACTGGAACTGTTGTACTGTTGACTTTTTCTTCGTAATTTTAAACCCTATTCATTCCTCTCCGCTCTTGACCCACTTTTCCTATCTTACCTTTCCATACTTTTTGCAAACATCACTTCGAGAACCCAATCCTACATTATTGGCGCCAAAAAAACAATGGCTCCAAGGACTTGTCAAATTTTCTCCAACCTTGTCTTAAGTGAGGGCTTTAGAAAACCCTCGCATACCTGAGACCCATTCTTTAAAACAACTAGACTCAATTTCACAAGTTTAACTTGTACCCACGATCTCAAATAGAATCTAGACATCATAAACAACTGGAAATATTTACACAGCTTAAGTACCAAAATTATGTCAACGTCTTCTGTGTTAAAAGAGCGTTAACAAATTAAAAGTAATTATTAGAAATTACCCACAGATGAGAGGCTAAGTATTTTTTTCTTGTATATCTAGCCAGTATAGGCGTCATACTCCAACTTCTCTAGTTTCACCTAAACTCACCAATTCTTATTTGTAAACTTGTAGCTACATAAATCGGGCCCCTCGCTGAAATTATGTCGTAACCCTCTTAACACGTTTCTCGCAATAGTCCTGAATGCCCCTGAATACTTCTGAATACTTCTGAATAGGCCGGGGGCTATTGACGCGCGAATAAAATGGCGTATTGTAATACGAGCCTCGTAATGAATGACGGATGGGAGCCCTCATTTTTTATGCTCCAATATCTTTCAGAGGATTTGCGAAATCAGTTGAAAAATTATAATTACTTGTCTGTCTATATTTTTGCTACTTTTAACACGGAGCCATCATTTCAAACCCCGACGACCAAAAAGACGAAGACCTTTGAAGCGTCACTATCTGTGTGTGTGTGTTTGTGTATGTGTCTCTGCACTGTCTGTATTGTGTGAACGGATTTTAATACCGTTTTCTGTAAATTTTTGTTGAAGTCCCTGCGATGGTTCGCAGCAATTTTTTATTCAAATCGGTTCAGTAGTACGCATAAGTCAGACAAATTTGAGACGTAATGTTTGATTTATTGTGTCGTCGGCTTAGCGTTCAACCATTACATCGACATACAAAGCGTCACGTCTTCTCCCCTACCGGGGTGGCAGAGGCACGCGTGTGCCTACATTTTAAACACTTTTAAATACTCCAGTTTATGTCACAGGAGGCTAACCTAACCGCACAGCTATTGTGAGATAATAAAGTTATTTATAACCTAAAATTCCAAACAATTTTATTACCTAAAAAATACCGTTTTCCTAAAGCATTTCCACTCGCAACCATGAATACGTACGTGTCAGCGTGTGCCTCAATTTGTTTGTCTTTTTCATCTTTTCGCACGCATTCGCCCAATTCTCCTCTCTACAGTGCGGCTACAACAAAAGTGCTGTGTCACGCAGTTACTATAGACAACTGTTTCGCCCGCAGAGCAGTCGGCTCTGGAGCCGCCTTTGAATAACATAACACTAGTGGCTATTTGAGACTGCATTATCTTTCAATAACACATACAAACTTATAAATGGTTACGTACATGGAGTATGAAAGTAGCCGCTCCAATAACTTTGTAAACTACATTTTGCTATTTATAATACAACCTATTGACTTTTTACTAAAATTATATAGCCTGTGTCACTGTCACGGCCTCCACGAATCCAAAGAGACCTCATTTGTAAATATCTGTCGAGCCGTATGCGTTGTAACGATTATTTTACATTTTAAAAATACCATATCTCCGCCATTTTGAAAAAAAAACTGAATCGACCAAAAATTACATTTAATTCCAACATGCTCACAAAATTTCACGAAAATCGGTTGAGAAATGCGGCCTGTAGAGGAGAACGTCCAGATGGACAGACAGACAGACATACGAAAGCATTTTTGCCCAATCCTGAAACGGAGACGCTTCGCTCGCTCGTTCAATAATATATTGTCACGCCCTTTCTTATACGTGGTGGCAGAGGCACAACTGTGCCCACTTTTAGCAAGTGATTCAATACTGCATTATATTAAACGTTCTACAGAAATGTCTCCTATTTCTTCGTGATGAGGAGATAATATCTACGGGTACGAAATAAAAAAATCGGTTAAGTGCGGGTCGGTATCGCACACGAAGGGTACCGTACCATCGTACAACAAATCAAAAGCACTCAAAACAATAAAAAAATAAACAAAAAGTAAATTTAAAAAGTTTATGCCTTCACGAGGATTTGAACTCACGACCTACTGATTGAGGGTCTACTACACACCGGCTGCGCCACCACATGTGAGTTGACGCGAAATATGCTATCATATTTAAATGTGTAGTAGGTATATGTGTCTATGACATGGTTGCTATGACAATAAATAAACAGTTTCAGTCAAGATCTCCATTTTGAAATGCGTAAGTGTATCTAAACACGTCTCTTGTATCGGGGCCCCCTTTAATTTGCAATATCTCTCGTATTTCAGTATTTGTGGTTGGTGCGGCAACAGATATACACATTCTCTGAAAATTTCAGCTTTCTAGCTATTACGGTTCGTGCAGACGGACCCGGTGACAGACGGACGGACGGACAGCGAAGTCTCAGTAATAGGGTCCCGTTTGGCACCCTTCGGGTACGGTACCCTAAAAAGAATGATGCGAAAATATCTCGTAACAATCGAACCGCTGTGACATCTTCGAGTAACTGAGACAGGCATGAAAAAATAAATATACCGCACATGTCATACATACCTATGCAAGTACAAGGTACAAGTAAGTTCTTTTAACATTTTTTTCTTTGGGAATCGTATTAAATTAAAAATTCGGATGTGTAACGGAAATAACTTGCGGTACCTACCTTATTTAAACAGTCTCATTTTAGTTCAGTGTTCCGATTTCCAACTGAAAGGTATTGATTATGCGTGCAATTTTGAAGTTAAACAAGCACGCTTCGGAAACTAATACTTCGATAGAGGAGTAAGCGGAATGTTGGCTCCTCCAGTGCTAATCTCTCCAAGGTTTCGCCGCGGGCGCCGACGCAGTTATTTTAAACGGTTCTCGCAACTCACTCGCCGTTGTGGCACGGAAAAGCTCTTTCGGCGAAAAAAGCTGTTTTTCCGTAAATGTTGCCACAAAAATGTAAAAGCGACGTTAAAAGAAGGACGGTGTAAGTTTGAAAGGTTGGAACTATGTGTGTTGAGGGGAGCGGTGCCACCGTCGCTAACGGGGTGACCGATTTTAATTAAGTTTTTTGTTATTTGAATGTATGTATCGTGCGTCGTGGCGTACTTAAGGAGGTCTTATTGGTTAAAAGTAGTTAGAAAGTACCTTTCATGGCTGTAATGTAACCTGATTATTTGGCTTCAATCTTGCATTGCGAAAAAAAAGGTAGTTACATAATTTGTAGATTACTCAACCGTCCAGTGTCCCCAAAAGTTACCCAAATGTTTTGTTCTATATTTTCATAGGTTTTGAACTTTATGTCGATGTAGGAAGGTTGAAAATCGCGAGCCGTGAACTTTGGATGGAGACACAGAAGGCTACTTGGTAGGCAGCTAGGCCAACGCCGTTAGATCCATGTCACAAGAACGCCGCGCCCTCCAAACTTGTAACAAAACTCATAAAATCAACTGAAACTCAACCTTCGACTTACAGATTTAAAATACTGTATCCCGCAGATATCCTAAAGAGTTCGGAAGTAAATTCCAATATGTATAATTTTCGTCTATACCTTCCTCCGTTATCTCGAGGCTCCATCCGCTGAGACACCTTGTTAGAGAGATAGACGAAGTTGAATTGTGCATGGCTTAATATAATTTGGTACGCTCGGTATCTAAGAGTTTTGGTTTGAGATAGTTTTACATTATGTACTCGGACTTTTTTTTTGGTGAGTTGAAGTGTTTATCAAACTCAGACGCTTTGACTTTTCGAACTTTACCTATTCTGTACCTCCAACTAGGCCTAACAGGACTTGTTTCCTAGGGAACAACACAACATGATAACACTATTTTAGAAATCTCTTGTTAAAGATAAGCTCCCCTTTGTACAGTGTCTATCTATTAGAAGTTTTCTGTGTGTCAGTCTTGTCTTGTGTATTACAATAAAGAAATTACGAAGCATCCAAAAACGCGCGATCATCAATTCCATGATATCATGACTATCGCTTTCATAGTTCATAAGTTTTTTATCGCACGCAAAAAATGTTAAATAACAAAAAGTATCAAAGTAAAGGGTACAAAGGCGAGCTTATCGCTTTCTTTGCCTTTTTTTCCGCAAATCTCGTACCTTGTTAGTTAAACCTTGGAGTTATAGTAAATGGCGCGGGCGACTCCTTAACTAAAGATAAGTCTTCGTCGTCTCATTATTATCAAAGGGGACGAATCTCACTTTGATTTTGTGAAACTAAAGTCCAGTTGGGAGACGTTTTGGGGGCACTGAACTTGGCATGTTTGTTTTGACTGGGAGTTTTGAGACTGTTCAATTACCATTTACTAAGCTACTTAGCTTTCACAATTCACAATTCTTTATTGCACACAATAATTTAAACAGTTACATTAAAAGACAACACATGTACAAAGGAGAGCTTGTCTCTAAAAAGAGATCTCTTCCAGCAAACCAGGCGTGAAAGGAAAAATTATATAATGAAAGGGTAGGCAGTGCACAATAACAAGTTGATACACAACAAGTTGACAATAACAAGCTGTTTTGAACTTATCAGTTATCATTTACTGGGTAAACATACGTTAATCTAGCTCATAATATGTATATCAATCTGCTTCATTCACGACAATTTACGGAGGCATAGTAAATGGATAGATAAAATCCATTTATTTACTGTAACAATACATACAAATTAGGGTTGTAACGGAGGCGTCTTATCGGAGGCGGAGTCGGAGGCGGAGGTGAGATTCGCCTCCGCGGAGTCGGAGGTTAACGGAGGCGGAGGCGGAGGTAGAAAAAATATGTAGGTATGTTTGATTTCGGAAAAGTATTTATTCAAAAGCTATAGGACATACACATTACACTTTAACAATAATTTTTAACGGTATATTCATAGTTAAGAAGAGGCAATTTAGGTACTATATCACTCAAAACAATCGAGGTTCAGTCACAAACACAACTAAGTATTTACAACTGCTCGCTAGAGTCTGTTTCATTCCCCTGGATCATAGCATTTTCTTACTTAACCTTTGACAATAAAGACTTCGATAAAGGAACTATTCGGTGAAACGCAATCTAGTGAAAAAGTCGACAGGTTGATTCCTGTCAACATACCTACCCACCGCCCGCGCATCCATTCGCACAAACAATCTTCACTTCATTCAGTTACGTTCTCATATCAATACTCAGCCGAGCGGCCGTGATGCCCAGCGTCGCTACTGTCACATTGCGTGTACATCTTTGAACGTAAATAAACTCCGTTAAACCTCCGTTCAAAAATGGCGGAGGCGGAGTCGGAATCGGAGTCGGAGGTACGATTTCTATCGGAAGTTCCAAACTTTTGGAGGCGGAGGCGGAGCTCCGTTTCAACCCTAAATACAAATACAAAATAATACAGATTCGAACAAAACTTGAGATATAAAGATATAAACTATACATGTGCATATTCCACTGTGAATAGACCCTGGCTCAGAATATGGTGCAGATACCGGCAACGCTAGTATTTCTGCCAGATCATTTTAGTAAAAAGAAAAAGTTATATTATTATTATGTAAGGAAACACGGGACACATCACCGAACAAAATATGTAACCAGTAAAGCCCTATAGTGGGACTTAGCCAAACGAATCCGCAATAATATGTAGGAATGGGCGGCATCCGTCCATTAACCTGAGGGGCGACAAAAACATTGGTACAGTGGGCGACAGATTGAGGAAAAGAGCGGGAAAAACTGACGCATTTCGTGTTGAGACGATAGCGCCGTAGATCACACAAAAACTCGTCCAGACTAGAGATGGACCAAACGGTGGTCTAACGCATAAGAGAGTCGGGGCCCTACTTTTGATAGTTTCAGAATGTATTTTGAGAATGTACTATGACGAAGCGGTTGTTGTGGATGTTTGACATTGTTTTTTATTGATTTTATTTGTAATTAATGTATTTATAATTGTAGTAAGATAATTTAATGTAATTAATTAATATGAAGTTTGAGCATTAAAACAATATATTTTTGAGAAAAATCAATTTCAAACACCTGACATAGCCTCACCCTTTTGACCATTAGGGGTTGCCAGGGGGTGGCAGAGGCACAACTGTGCCCACGTTTAGCTAGTTATGCACATCAAAGTTGTCAATTCCATAATCACGCTTTATTCTACAGGTTATTGTTATTGTTAGTGTGGGTACATATAACAATAAACTGATCGACTTTTGACATAATAATGATTTTGTTATTCTCTAATGGATGGATAAACTAGAGGAACAAGATTCATCACAAATCCAGGTGTTATTCATCACAAATCCAGGTGTTAATCATCACAAATCCAGGTGTTATTAGAACACACGCCATCATATTCAACCAAACTGATTTGAAGGCAGGCTTAAAATAATTTGTCTTTGCTAGCTTAAGGACCCAGATACACAACATAAAGCTGTAGGAGGAAACGTGAAAGCACAAAGTCAATAAGGAGTTAATTCAAATACTCGGCCTTAATGAGTGTTAACCGAAGACTGATGCAAACACTTTTGACGTCTACAATCAGGTCTTGTACGCGAATCCCCTCCCTTGGGGCACAATCTCGTAGGGAATGTGTCAAATGGGTTAGACAAATGGAGGGCCACTTGTACGCTGCTTCCAAGCGGAGGGGCGGATGCTAGGTTTATATAGTTTTGTGTAGTGAGCTTTCACTGGCGATCATGTTGGACAAGGCTAGAAGAGATTGGGGATACGAGAAAGCTATAGTACGTTTGAAATATCATAAATAAATAAACAGAGAGTTGAAAAAACACAAAATCTTCGCGCCTTTCTGCTTCAGCGAGTATCGTATCAGCCATGTTGGTGTGTGAGCTTTTATGAACTTTTTTGAATATGATTGTGTCCAACATTTTAGTTGCTAATTTTACTGATAAACGAGCTTTAAGGCTTCAGTTAAGTTATAGTCCATGGAATTCGTACCAAGCTAGTACTGGCGCATTACATCAAATGAGGTAGTTCTATTTTTTTTATGAGTTGGTAGTGATGAAATGGGTTATGACAAATCTAAGATTTCCACCTCGAAAGCCCTCCGGATCACAGATAAAAACCTGGTTTTTATTTTTGTTATTTTTCCGTTTTTCACTTTTTATTCGAAAATCGTACATACTTTGTTAAAAAATGTGTACGAGTAAATTAAAGAAGACAAAATTTCGCGTCAATAACAAAAAATATATGAAAATTGATACAGTACCTAGTTTGAATTTTATGGGGGTCCAAAATATAAAACAATTAAAGATTGATTTTCAGTATAGAATCAGTGTGTGTTCCATCTTTTGTATTTACTAGGCACATTCGCATAGTAAATTTTGCGACGCAATACTAAATCCCTACTGCATGTTCCAGATCATCTTCCAGGTCCAAAAGGTTTGTGCCATACCCGTTCAGGGTTTTGAATTTTGGAGGGCTTTCGAAGTGGAAAACTTGGATTCTCTCAAAAAAAAAAAACTACCTGGTTTAATATAAGGCAAAAGTACCAATTCCATGGGCTATTAAGTTACTTTTGACGCATTTATGAAGTAACCGGCAAAATATTTAGTACGTAACATTTTGAACGCTATTTCCGTTCCTTTTCCTAGCACGTATTGACGTACCTCACGTACTACGTACCTACCAAACGTATCCGTCCATGTACAGACTTGTGGTAACCTTCATGATTTATAGCAGCAATTCTATTATTGGCGTTTTCTCTGATATTGAGTGTCAGTATGTATGCCAGTGCATTATTTCCGGGACGGGTCGGAAAAAGTTCCGTTTCCGAGAAAAGTTGGGTTTTGATGAAATATACGGGTGGAGTGGCTAAAATGATGCTTCTTTTCACTGAACATTGTCTTTTATCGCTTCAGTTCACAAGTTGTTTTAGAATGCGATGGAGTTTCCGGTTTTGCTCATGGTCGGGTTAGAGTTTTATAATAATTTGAAACATTAACAACGAATGGGCGGAGTCATAGTAGTTTTCACGTTTAGCTAGTAGGGTGACACGGGGCAAGCCAGTCGTGGCAGCTGTATAAATTCATCATGATAATTTCCATCATTGTTTATGATGTCTCTTTATTAATAATAGTCTTAATAATAATCTCTACAATATTTTTCTAATTGTCTCTATATAATTTGAATATAAATGTAATCATCTTATTATTCGTAAAGGGACAACCGGTTGTCCTTAAATGTTGCTGTGCCCTAGCAGGGCGTCACAACGTACTAACCTTTGTTCTACCACCTTGTGAAATTTTGTGACTTTGCAATAAACTATTACTATTACTATTATCTCATTGTATATGGTCAAAACTGGGGATCTAAACCGCACCTCTTGTTTGACAGACGAGCGCATAGTTGGTACACGGCCGCGACCACGGACAACGGTGATAAATAAGACGAGAATAAGATGCAGACGGAAGAAAATAAACTTTTTCAAGCGCACGCAACAGAATTGCTCCAAACCTGCATCAAACATACTTCCGTTCAACTTAACCCATTATTTGTAACAACCTGAGAATGATCGTTTGCCAACTTTTCACTTTATCCCTCACAAGATAGAGTTGTTAATCGAGCGCGAAAATGCTCTCAAACTTCAAGCTGACTTGCTCTTTACGGTCTTGGTAACAGGGACTGTAATCCGATGAAGTGACTAGGGATGACTAAGTGATAGAAATTTGCAGAAACTTCAGCGATTTTGAGGTAAGAAGAGTATTAGTTCGACAGGTGAGGCGGTAGGTAGTCAAGTCATTTTGAGCTCACCTCCTTACGTTTAAAATTAGATCCAATCCGCTTTGGAATGGAGATGTTTTTGCAGTGAGTTGGGAACGTGTGTGGAACGAATTTGTGAAGTGCTGACGCCTTGTTCAAGTGGTATTATGTTTTGCTGTAGTTATGTTTGTGTTTGCGCAGCAGCAGAGGTAAATGTTTAACCTGTAAACTTAGACGAAACTTAGTACGCGGATGGAGGAGTAAAGATTCAATTATCAAATCCACCTTAACCTTTGAGTTCAATGAGATGCGTTTTTTTTTTTTTTTTTAATGAAAAGTTTATATACATAATAATTAATCATTTGTTATTGTATAATACAATAACAAATGATTAATTATAACTAAAGTATACGTAAAAACTAAACTAACTACAACTAAACTAGGTCAAAAATTTCGCCCAGATCGCTGCCGGGCGGTAGGGTGCCCAAAACGCTGGCACCGTTACCTCGCTGTATCGCAATGCTAATGCGTTGAGCGAGGTAGGTGCCAGCTCTCTGGTCCCCAGACGCTTCAACGAGACGCTTAGATATATCTTTAAGTACTCGTCGGGCGTCTGGGCCCCACGGCCCGAGGGTCTCAAAACCGAACGGCACAAATATATATTCTTCGCCAAGTGCGGCATACTTGCGTCGTTTGAGACCCTCTGCCGCTGCCGCCGCAGCGCCGGCCGTGGCAGAGGTCGCTGGTAGGTGACACGGGGCCAGCGTGTCTACGCAGGTCGCGTCCCAAACCAGCGACCTTCCGTTCTGCCAGGGAATGAGCGTCATTCCGTCTGGCCTCTTGCCATCGTCGCGCGCTAGCCCACTCGGTTCGAGAACGGCAGGCGCGCCACAGCTGGCAAGGGCCCGACGGATGACGTCATTGAGGCTGGCATGGCGTGACCAACGGCCGGCACTGCGCTGACAGGAGAGGCCGTGGTGTCCGAGATGGTCCACCCTGGTACCGCAGCGGCAGCGATGTGGCTCGTTTGTTCTGACGCCGAGTCGCAGACAGACGGCGAGTGTCAACGTCGCTCGATCGAGCAAGGTGCCGATGTGCCTCGACGGGATTGCGTGCAGCCAGTGTCCTGATTCTTTCTCCCTGGTTGCGAGGAGGCGAGCGCGCTCTGCTGGGCCATTCGCCGAGTCAACCAAGTCGACCCGTGTTTTAGTGCAGAGCGGCTCGTCCCATAACCTTTGGGAGTTACAATTTAACGGAAAATTTTGCCTCGGACAGGCTTGCGACCAGGCATTCCTAGCCTCGGCCAGACACGAGACCTACCAGATGCGTTTTTTGATTAACCTGTAAATTAAAAAAAAAAACAAAATTCAAAATAATTTATTTTCTGTAGATATTTACAAATATACTTAGAACACGACATTTTTTTGCCTCTTCTCTACGTTGAACCACTGCACTGTGAGAGAAGGGCAAAGAAACTCACAGTACATGTTACACTGTAGTGTAACCCAGGGCTCGTTTAATCTGTGATGACAAATTAATTGATGTGACGTTGTACTCAATGAGTTTTTTAAATCACGCGTTCCGTGCAACTTTACTTTTAGTTTTGTATTTTTGTTGAAAGTCCACGCTAAATTATATAATGAAAACGTGCAAACGAACTCTTTAATACGCTTTTATACAGTTTTAGGTCTCAAATTTTTATTAAATGTAACAAATATCTATACCGCAGCATTTCCTTCGTTTATGTAGGTAAATGTATCAAAATATGTCCAAACCTAGTCCAAAAAAAAATGGTATTTAATTTAATATATTTTATTAGTCTACTAATTGTCGGTACACAACACAAGGGTACCTGACTACAATATTTGCATGCCACAAGTTGGCTGAATGTGCCGTTCTGCATATTATTATTATAATTTAAGATCTATGACTATACCACATCAACGCAAATAAATTTTCATTTCATTTCAAACCCACACGTTAGAGACTCAAGCTAAAGCTGTCCGGCTTAAAATATAATTATTATCTCTTCTGTGACCATAGAGTAATATTATTTATTACTATCGTCTACGCCTGCAATAAGTTTGTAATTGTCAGGCGCTGACCCAGGCTGAATACAATTCCAGGGGGGTTACTCCAATCTCTTAAGTTAAGTCAAACTCAAGGTTGAATCAATACCATAACGTTTTTTCGTACTCCAACCGTCCTAATTAATCTTGAGTTAATCTTGAGTTTGATCTGACGGATCAGCTGAAAACATTCATTCAATTCGTACCACAAGGTGCCATTTGACAGCAAAGAAATTCGATTTGCATTGACCAAACGTCAAAAAAACCAGATCAAAATAAGTTCCTCGGTATGCGTCTTTTTTAGTGTTAATATTAGTTTTACTTTAGTTTTCGTGGTTTCTGTGCTTTCTTACAGCATCAATCACTTAACTAAATTTCTAGCCGTGTTTCGGGACATCATTCGGACTAACTCAGCGGTTGTCCAAGACCTTTGGGCGCGGCAATCTCTCAATGAAAGATCTATCTAGCTATCCTATAATTTAGAGCAAAACACAGGTTAAATCGAACGAAACACTTTATTTTATCAATCATTAACTTAATTGACATGGTTAAGCGGCGAGAGCCTCGCTCCTTAACTAGGCTATAAGAATTTAGAATTATACTTACGAGACTCATCGGAACTTGGTTTGCTGGAAGAGATCTCTTTTTAGAGATCCAGCTCGCCTTTGACAACTGCTTTTATTTACTTTTGGTCCTTGCAATTAATTTTGTGCAATAAAGAAATTATGAATCTAACACGGTAATTTACAATGCTATGGTGACCTACACAGTCCATTGTAATATGGTATGCGGCTTACTCCTAGTGATCAACAAAGTTTTTGAGATTTACAAATTAACCTAAAAGGCGTTCGGCGTCCTTTCAAGGCGATGATTTGCAGATCTACCAGGGGTATACCCGGTTGACAATACATAACTCAGCGCCTCACTATATTGCCAATATGGGATGGCAGAGGCACAATAAGTTTAGCTAGTTAAATTCAATACTCTATTTTGCAGCTGGGGCTAGCCCAGCTAATAGGTTACCTCGCAATGTTTGCCATCACCGTTAAAACCTTAGTCATTTTTGGTATGTTATGTGGGGTCTGCTAATATGAGAGAAGAGGAGAGAAACTCAAAGCGGCCCACAGAAATGTGAATATATTTTAAATATTATCTAATTAAGACACATAACAAATAAATAGGTACTTAGGTCTTGAATGCGCTGGTCTAGTTTCCATTAATTTTGCTCACATATTTAGGTATCTAAAGGTACATTGTCAGCACCAGGATTTGAACCGGCATCTCTTGCGAGAGAAGCAAGCGTAAACCCCACTAGACCACAGAACTCTTGCAGCAATGGGCACTCCAGAAAAAAATACATGAAGATGCACATGAAGACTCGTTGCACAATTGAAAGGACAATGGCTTTTTATTCATAAGCAAGACTTGCTGCCTTCTCTCTCATCGAGTGCTGCACTACCGACACAAGGTGGCTGCAATAAGCCAAGGTGGAAGCCTGAAATAAAAAATAGGTAGTTTAAAAACTGCATTTTATTTCATGAAGTTCAGTGTTTGTAACACGTTTAACTTACATTTTACCAGGCTCATCATCAAGACTGGAACTCCTTGACTGCACCATCTCTATGTTATGCCAAAAGCTTTTAGATCTTGCTTGTTTGGGAATCCTTGTTATTTATAACCTTTAGCCAGGCTTATATTTTGAATGAAGTTTTTCCACATACTCTCTAGTTGCCTGTGGGTCACCTTACGACGCTGCCCTTCACTGAAAAATCGAAGAAATACGTTGGAAAACTATTGTTGACTAGCTGAGATAGCGATCTTGTTATCTTTTGTTCCTGAATTATTTTTTCAGATTATATTACTATAGGGTACTTACGACATAGTAATTGCTGCAGATTTTTAGCTTTTTGCACTTTTATCTGGACATAACAACAATTTCATAGTTTCTATCGAGTCTGTCTACACTACACAAACAAATACAAGTCGTGTTCCGTGACATCGCCGTCAGCGCCACCATCGATTACGCGTATCTACAATGCCATCGTTTTGTATCGCCAAAACTGACTCGGAACGGCTTCGTAGCCGCTGTAATCGATTTTGGCGTGACTCGGAACGGGGGGACAAATATCATCAAATGTCAAACTCAGCCACAATAAACGTACGTTCAGAATACGTGATGAAACGAATGTTGTCATGCTGCTGAAAATTAAAATTTCTTTCAAAACCACGAAAACTTGTATGAAAACCACGGAACATTATGATATAAGATTGGTATAGTGTAAAATGTAGCAAGAAAATATAGTATAGTATATAAAACACCTTTATTGTAGTTTATGTAGAAAGATTAATACAACTTCTGAATGTCGTTTTCGGTTATTTCTCGGTTTTTGTTCAGAGAAAATCCCTTTTTCCAATTCCGGACCAGAGACAATTTTGTTTTTTATTCATCATTCACTCACTCCCCGGATCAAAAGCAATCTTCAGTTAAGGCGGTCATGGTACGAAATTTGGCAGATCAAATTAGTGTTGTAGTTTGGATTGAGTGAGATTTGGTCTGACTTAAAAAAGATTGTGGTAACCCTCCTGGTTGTATTTCATAATAAATAATTGATCTTGTCATATGTTTATACTGCGGCTGCCGTACAGTTTCACGATAACACGCTGTTTATTGCTTTTTAATTAGTTAAACTGCCATTTTATGTGGTTTATTGATGCAATTACGCATTTAATTTCCTTTGTGGACCATTTGACACTAACAATAACATACAACTTGTAACGACATGATTTAAAGTTATTCCATTTTGGGCGGTTTTACGATAAATAAGGTGACATTTACGTAATTAGCTGATCGTATTATTGGGTTCAGCCTACCAATAATTTTGAACAACTTATCAATTTTTTGGGGAAATTTAAAACAATGAAGGAAACTACAATCTCGTAATTGGTAATTTCTTTATTGCACTCTGAATCTCCCATTAGATCAACTGATTAACAGTCTTTAATAGTAGATTGTTTACCAAGGGAGTAAAGAACTATTTTTAGGGCGAGAGTGTTTTTTGAATCCTGAGCGACCAAGGGATTCTAGAGTTGAGTCCCGAGTGTAACGAGGGCACAGAAGAGATAATAGTACTCCGTACAGAACGGCCACTCCCTTCCCCGCGCTGATTCAGATACCGCACCCCACCCCTGGCGTCTAGGGACTGGTTGAAAGTTCAATAGACGCGGCTGAACGCCTGACGAGTGACCGCGCGTATACGGTGAATAATAACCGGCAATGGTGAAGTTTTGTGCATTATTTGGGTGTCTGTCGTCAACTAGAAACACCAAAGACAGGAGATTCTTTCAGTTCCCGACTGATGAAAGAAGGTAAGCAACAGCAACTCTATTGTTGTTTTTTTGAGAAATAAAAATTCTAATACCTGAACTCCCGGAATGTAACTTGGTCAGCGTTTGCTGTGTGTGTCTCGCTCTCTCACAAGGACAGACTTTGTGCGAGACAGAGACAGAGTTATATGTTTGTAGTAATTACTAGCTACTGACTACGATAATTGATAATAAGTCAGTGTCGTAATATTTTATTTTTAACCGACTTCAAAAAAGGAGAGGTTCTCTAAAGGTTCTCTTTCATATTTTATTTTCTAAGATACCTAGTACTAAACCTTCCGTAATACATAATTATCAATTAAGTACATTTATTATAGATTCATTTCGTGCTATTCGTTGTTGGTGCGATTCAACAACGCGAACGAAGCACTTCGAGTTGAAAAGTAGGTAGTAGGTGGGTCAATCAACTATTTTACCCACACTTTGCTGTCCCCGACCATTTATGATTAAACTACGCTAAATGGTTAAATTTACACATTAAAATTTGATGAATATAACAATCGTATCTAAGCTAGCAGGCACTACGGGGAACTTGATTACGTTCTCGAAGATCTTCGTTTGTGTTTTTTTTGCTCGCATGGCGCGGTATGGTGTCCTTTGATAGTGCCGTTGAGCTGCTAGTCCTCGAAGAACGTTCAGAGGGAGTGCGTGTGTTGACAGAAAAGTGTGGGTTAAGTTGATTGACCCAGGTACGCACGCACTAACTTTGTCGCGGCGACGGCGCGCCATTAGCTGGGTCCACATACAGCGAGCTTCGGCCGGGTCTCGCTCGAACCCTGTAGTGGTTTGGTTGTTTTGAATCTCTCAGAGACTATGTACCTACTTAACATAAAATTCGAATATTGTACAATCCTAACGATGTTTTTACATAGGTAGGTACCTACCTACAGTTCACGCCAAGTGTACTTACCTACTTCAGAATAAGTAATAGTAGGTAACAACAACATAACATAGCTTCACGCCTTTTCCCATAAGAGGTGGCAAAGGCACTGTGCCCACTTTTAGACAGTTATTCGGAAACGGCAGCGCCCCTACAAAGTCACTTCATAATAATGCAAACGCTTGTGTTCGGGTCGCGCCGTCGTCGTCTTTCGGTTCGCCCGACGCAAATCGCTGCATTTGCCGCGCTACCAGCCCTAGCAATATTTACGCACACATTTGCACGTATACAAACATCATTTGATCATGTAGTAGTAATAGGTTATTATTTTACGAGCGTTCTATGGAGTGTCCGAGGTGTGACGAGGGACTCAAAAGTAGAATCCTGAGGGAGCGAGGGATTCAAAGTACATCACTCGAGCCAAAAATAGTTTTTACTCCTGAGGTGGACACTCTACTTTTCATCACCCTCTATGAGAAAAGTAGTAAGTAATCAATAAAATAACATACATGTACAGGGTGTAACAGAAAGGGGTGTACAAGCGGAAAGAGGGACAACATTCTGAACAATTCACTATGGGACCGACTTGATCAGAGCAACTTTATTTTTATTAACTCAGTACATTTCGGGCCTAGCGCTGATCAGTATGGTGGATTGAAAAATAATGTTGCTCTGATCAAGTCGGTCCCATAGTGAAAGTTGTTCAAAATGATGTCCCTAACAACCTTCTTTCGGCTTGTACACCCCTTTCTGTTACACCCTATATTTATTTACACAATTGTCATGATATGTTGTGTGTAATGGTTTGTTGGAAGAAATCTCATGTTATCTATTATAAGTTTTCTGTATGTCATTATTGTATTAGTACGATAAAGAAATTACGAATTACGAATATGTCCTCCACATAGTTAAAGCTTGTTTAGTTTTGGCTAAATCTTGAAAATTGGTTCAAAAAGCCTTTTCAGATAAACACTTTGTTCCTCTTGAATTTTTCTACAGGATTACAGTTTTTACATACCTATATTCCTCGTGATTTTATTGGTAACAGATCTTGTATTTGTCATTCGCGTTTGTTGTTATCATCTGGAGTTAGACACTCACTTTCACTCATATTCTTTACTCATATCCGCAAACGAAATTGAAATAATTACAGCATTCAGATTTGGCGCGCTTTGTTTACAAATTTTCCACAACTTTTTAATTATTTGGTCCGTGTTTCGATATCAATTCTGTAAGGTTGTTTCTCTGTTGGTCACCAATCGGTATCAATCGATTCGGTCGATCGGATTATCTAATCTGTGTCGAGTACGCATTTTAGAGCATTTTAGTACAAACTTTTTTTTTTATTGGCTGCGTTTTGAATCGATATCTCTTTTAATTGGGTTTGTCAGCCTGAGTGGTAGTGAAACTGATTAGTGACAGCATTGTTTTCCCTTTGTACTGGCAACAAAATTAAAAAGCTACTTTTAGTCCCTAGGGACTAAATGACCTACTTTAGTCCCTGTTTGCCGGGACTAAAGTAGATCTTTTTGAATAGATGTGATGAAAAATATATTTCTTGCACACAATAAATTATATAATAACATTTTTTAATTTTTTTCTGCAATGTTAAGTTATCCCTTTACTGTACAATACAGAACGTGCGTGCTCACTGGGCCATTCGTTACTTAAACATATGAAAAGATACGTATCCTAATTAGTCTAAATTAAGAGGACACGTTTAAACCCGCTCCAGGAATGGCCAAAGTTGGCCCATTCCAACCCCGGCGGGTAATCGAAACTTTTTCTTGCGTTTTCGGGTTACTCAACATACAATATTTTGAGGTTGTGGCTTACTGTAGCTGAGCGGTTTTTTTAATAGGACCATATTTGAAAATGTTTTCTGCAACTTTTAAGTCATTTCTATTCAGAATCACGAGCTCTTCTCACCCCTATGGAGAAAAAAAGTGTCCCGAAAATTCCATTTATATTTTTGTTTCCACTTAGTCACTATCATACAAACCATCTGGAAAATCGTGACGAAATAGGAAAAGAATAATTTGGGACACTTTTTCCATAGGGGTGAGAAGATCGTGATTCTGAATAGAAATGACGTAAAAGTTGCTGAAAAAGAAACTTTATCAACTATGGTCCTATTAAAAAGCGCTCAGCTACAATCTCACATAAAAAGCATAGCGTTAGCCAATTCCTATACGGGGTGGCAGAGGCACCACTGTGCCCACTACCCACGTTTAGCTAGATATTCAATTATTCGTTTTTTGCGACGAGGGGCTAGCGCATTGTCGCAGTTATGAAGATTAATTCTTCGCGATTACCAATATGCATATTTATGAAGATTTCTTCTTTCGGTGATGAAAAACATCGCGAGGAAACCTTTATATCTCCATTTTCATGGTTCTTTATAGTTTACTCGTATCTTCGTTTGATTGCTTTCAATCAATCAGTAAAAGATGCATATGCCAAATCTTATGAAAAATCGATATTTAAACTATCACTAATAGCTTTAACAGCCATACATCATTACAAAGCAGCGACTGGCTAATAGCTGGCTTAGTGCCTAATAACCTTAGTTAGTGTTGCGAGTGCTATGATTAATTACCCTGACATTATTATAGCTATGCTATAACTCAATCATTTACCGGAAGTCACATATTTAGTTGACATTTACAGACAAGCACACACAATGCTTCTGGCCCCACACTAGGAAACTCTGTATCGTGGAAACTAAACAGCGACGTCTCAGATATTAAAGTAGACATTTTTATAAGTATGTAAAATAATCAAATTAATTAAGTTTGAATTTTCATTATTAGTAGCTATGACATTATTATTTGTGATTTTAGTTTTATTTTGGTTAGATATGCATGCATTATTTTTGTGTAATTAAATTAACAATCAAATTGTATTTAAAAAATTGGATTTATAACTATTTTACTTTAGTAATTTTAATGATACTAAGTCTGTAAAATTGATGAATTCATGTGAATGTTGTGATCGCCTGTAAGACGTATATTCTCTAGAACCATAATGAAATTTAATTTAAATGTGAATTGTATATACTGTTGGTGTTCCTATATAAATAAATAAATAAATAAATGAATTATGGAATGTTTTTCTTTCTTCTCGACCAAGATTCGAATAAAAATAAAATACTAAATATTTGACCCTTGTTGTCTTGAGTCCTTGATGTTTGGGAATAATACATAATATAATTACATGCTCGAAAGATAGATATAAAAATGTCATTCATACTCTAAACTTTACGCTTCTTCCTAAAGATTTAAAAGACTCCTTGTATCTGTATCCTTGTTAACACGTAACTGAACTAAAAGTAGTACAATATTGCATTTACTCGTATTATCACCTAAATTACACGCCGTGTCTCATCACAAAGTATTAAATTTTCACACGAACGTCGCTTGAATCCTCGCTCCAAGCTTCAGCAGCAATTTTCTGAATACCCAGAACCCTTCAATGCACTTCAGCAGAAAACCTTTTTAAACGCTCCGAGAGAAGTGCCAGATTTACTCAAAAACAAGATCCAAATGACATACAAAGAGAGGCGACAAGGAAAAGGCAGTCCTGTTGCACACATTTTGCCGTAAACGTGTCCTTATGATCCCTTTTATAAAGGCTAAAATCCAAGAGTTATATGGGAAATTGCCTTATGTAACACGGGGGCAAAGATTTTCTTGTGTACAGTAAAAAAATATAGCTACGGGATTCCATAAATTTTATAGTATACTTAAAATAAAATGCTTACCCTAACAAAACAAGTGGACAATAATAACAGAAGCATGAATCTTTGTACCTGGGGTGGTCTTAGTTACTTATTAAGTGAAGCCCAAATAGCAGACACAGTATTTATAAGGACCCTGTTACATAATAATAAATTCCAGGTTCTATTTTCACTGATTGAGCTTTCAGTCAGTCAGCGTTAGCGTTAGCTAAGTATTCGAGCCATTTTAAGAGTGTTTGTGTCATTTCGCTATCAGCAAAACGACTCTTCATGCACTGTCGGACACGATTGAAGGCAAAACGGGACGCATTGACAGAAGGAAACAATTTTGTGCACTTCGCTTTTGTCACCGCACGATCTTTGACACGTGAGGCTTGCTCACAAACGGCGGGAAATATGCATTTGCAATACATTTCGTCGGAAGCCTTTGAGGTGAACTTTCCGTTCCATGAGGCGCGGCGAATAACGACTTCAAATGAAATCATTTCTCGAGAATGGCGTTAGAGTATAAAGCTTTGAAAGATTTTCAAAGAATTTCATTCTAACCTAGACGGGGTACTCGTGAAATTTCAAACGTCTTTGACCTCACTCTAGGAGCTTATTTGTCGTATGTCTGATTTTAGAAGAATCGACACCTTACCTCACAACCTCACATACACTGACAGCACTATTTGAGAGTTCGTCAAACTATACGTTGCTGGTTGTGCATCCGAACAGTCGCTGAAATAATAACATGCTTTTCCCCGTAAGAGTAGGTAGTAAGTAGTAGAGACTAGAGACGTCAACTTGCTACGATCCTGCCATACACATCTCGCTCCCTCGACGTTCATAAGTCTCTTAGTTCTCATTTTTCTTCTCTGAAATAACAAAGGTCTCCGAATATGCCATACCTATGAATATGGAGAGGAGTTTTCAAATCATAGTTACTCCATCTTATTTTTCCAAGGATCTGTCTGCAGGATTTGTGCCGGGCGAAACATGATTCATATTCATATAAATGATAATGTGGGACTTAGCACGTCTCGAGTCCCCCGCGGCTGTACTGTCTGTGCATTTGTGTATAAGAGTGTGTTAGTGTGTGGTTGGTGCATAATTGTGTACTATCCAGTACCAGTATGTGAGCCCAAATACAGTCGATCAACATCATCACAAATATTCCTCCTATAATAACTATAGGGTGGCGCGCGGTGGCCTCTTGACTACCGCGCGTCAATAGTGGATATCAATCAGTGGATTTCCTTTTGACAGCTCCAAAGCTAGATACGTTATTGATATCCGGAATGAAAAATGTTTTCGCTATTTTTATTCATGTAAGTACGTCAATGTCCAAGTCCTGGATTCATATTCATCCTCACCAGTCAGGAATTGAAACTCACACTTGAGAGGTAAAGCCTCGAACCGCGACATAATAGGTCACTCACACGGCTCACACCAGCTTAGTCCTCGACCCAACTTTTTTGAACTTGAACTTGATTTCAAACTCAACCTAACTGGGGGGCAATGCTACTAAAATAAGCGTTCCATTAGCAATTTGCAAGGCCGCGAGAATGCCTCAAAAACGCCTTGCGGATACTGGCAATCCATTTGCGATGTGTTACCGGAATACCAAATGAATAACGCCATTTCGGGCGTTTTAGAAGCGGTGGCGTTCCAATTTAACCCTTAAATGCATCTTGTATCGAAAATGATGCAACGAAAAAAAAACAATAAAATAAAAATAAGTAATTTATATGTGTCTTAATTCTTTGTTTAATATATTATTGTATATTAAAATGTAGAAAAACATAAAAAATATGAAAATAATATTTTTCATGACTTCATAAATCAAAAAATGTTACGGAAGGTTGAAAATTTTATGAGAAAAAAAAAAGCTAAAATTGTTTTTTTTTAAATCGCTATAAATTCATTTTTTTAAATATTTATTAAATTTAAAATAAATAAAACTTGTTGTCAACTTAACTTTTTAATTTTGTCCACACATACAAAAATTAAATAAAAAGAATAGGTTTTTAGAGGGTTTGAAAAAAAAAGAAGTTCTTAGGGGCTTTTTAATTTTTAACAAAAACAAATAAAAGATTTTTTTAAGTATTTTTTCAGTATTTCTGACATAATTTTCTATAACATTTATTTTTTTCATCAAAAAAGAAAACATCATGCATTTAAGGTTTAAACGCGTTTCCCAGCGCAGCATCGGGCCCCTGAAGAGTTGTCAAATTGAATTATTTGAGGACGCCTTGGTATAAAACCTAGTCAAGGAGCCGTCAAGTAAACGACTAAGTAAATATAGCTTTCCAACGATGTTTTGGCGCGCGGTGACAGATGGAACTAACGCTTGATGACAAATGAGGAATGAATGTCTGTGTTGATGACAGGTCCGTAGCATTAGGTTACGTAGAGCTGGAGTGGCCTTTTTTAGGCCTTCAAAATGAATCTTGAATTCGCGCTTAAAAGTAAATCGTGTTCGAACTTATTTTCTAGTGGTCCTCTTTTCATGCATTTTTGAAACACTCGAAATCAGTGTTACCGTTTTATTCAAAACCTTTAGCAAACTTCGTTTCACGCAAAAAAAACCAGCCAGCCATAACTCATTAATTTTGAAAAAAGGTTATGTATATTAAACAAGAAAAAAGGTTATATATATATAGCATTTAAGAACTCATCAGTCAAATGGACATTTATTCTATTAATAGAAATCAAGAAACGAGTGGGTAGGACCAGAGGAAATGGCGTTTTTATAAATTCGTGTATGAAAGTGGCGCTTTCGGAGTGTGGTTCCCGAAGGCCTTAAAAATACACCTCCTGGCGCCCCCTAGCCGCGACTCATCAACCGAAAGATCGTTGGAACAACTGTATAAGGGTGTGAAACATCTCACTCACACTTCCACTCGGCTCATTTGCTATCGAATTTCACGAGCATAATGCACGTGGTATTATAACACTCCGGGGACCGATTGGATTTCAATTACGTAGCGGAGTAGAGGAATCCTGCCTCATCCACCATTATGTGGGACCGAGCTGGAAATCCTCTGGTATTTGAGACCGAGGGTTAGGGGCTGTGCATACGGCGAGGTTTTGCGACGACTTCTATTGCATCGCGTTTTGGAGCTACAAAAACTTCATAAAATATTATAAAAAGAATAGAGTAATGAAAACTAGTTTATAGTGGGTACGGTTGTGCGTCTGCGTACCCGTATGCGTATACAAAACACTTTTATTTTGGTCAATCAGCTTGTAATAAGTCTTAGGTCTTGTCTTGATCTTTATTTGTAAGAAATTTATTTTAGGTAAAGTATACGGACGTTTTAACGGTCATGGTTAAAATCGTGATGAAATCTAAGTGGCGGTCGAAGTGAATAATGCGGTCATTATAAATATCGTCTGTTTTTTTTTATTTATTTATTTATTTATTTATGAATGATGAATTTGAAAAGACGTCACTTGTTTGATCTTTGGCCGTTACATTATATTATACCTCGATACGGTAACGAGCTTACCCCCTGTTACTCAAAATAGTGATTCGAATAAATCGCTAAACGTGGTTGCAACTGTCTCTCCGTATTGTAAAAGACTTGACGCTATACAATGTGTAAACGAATTAACGCAAAATGAGAAACTACTTTGTTAGGGTCATCATTCTGAGCAACCTTCATTATGAAACCGATTTGATTAGAACAACTATATTTTTCAGTTCCCAGTACATTTTGGCCTGAGTGGGTCAGCTGATTTCTATGGAGAAGTGAAAAATAAAGTCGCTCTGACCAAATCGGTTTCATAATGAAAATTGCTCAGAATGATGTCCCTAACAAAGTCGTTTCTCATTTTGCGTTAATTCTTTTACACCTTGTATAGTATTGTAAACCCTTTTGTGAATAGACCTTTATGCGGGTGATAGGACCTTGTCTACCGGAATGGAATGAGATACATATTCTGTGTGTTTAATAATAATATGTGATATAATGATTAACCGAACCTTACCATTCTTAATCGCTTTCACATGTTCATAAAATGTACATAATTGATATAAAATAGATCGCAGTAATTGCATGCTATATGTTGTGTTGTCAAGTTTTATATTAAGAATTTAATGCGAACCTGTAATTGGAACATATTCATAAGAAATCCTATCAAATAAGTTATTTTATTATTAAGTTACTGTGCAATAAAGAATATGAATATGAAAAATAACTTTATCATAACTGTGTGTATTCTGTTGGTTCGCTTACAAAAAAAAAACGAAGTTTTTACGTATATGGCTTCTTGCCTTACACTATAATTTGTTGATAATTCATTGGCCCTGCCTTGTTCTCGATAAGCTCTATTTGTCTGATACATATGCCATTTTACTTACATTTATTATTATTTATATAGATATACCTACTTAACTTATTTTAGCAGACGAAGACTTTATGCTTATTTGTATGCCCAAGTACAACACTGTACTTTGCAAGTATAAATTTATTGTAAAAGTTTTCGTTATGTATGTCATTCTATTGTAATAAAACTCCTCAGGTCACTGCAACGAACTGTATATAATTCACTTCCACACTAATTATCAATTCAGGTCTCAGGGTACGACCAACACGAACAACTGCCACCGACCGACTGCATCTAGCTAGGCCGTCTAGAAATTCAACGTCGCCATCTTTGCGCGCCAGTCATCGCGCCATTTTTATTTCTTGTTCGTGTTGTTCGTATCCCGGAAGTTGAACAAAATACTAATTCCTGAAATATCGATAAATACATTATCTTAACTTAAATAAATGTAGATAATTTTAGCTATAATTAATGCAATTATTCCTACAACCTAACAATTTCTTGTTAGTGTTGTTCGTATCCCGGAAGTTGAACAAAATACTAATTCCCTAAATATCGATAAATACATTATCTTAACTTAAATAAATGTAGATAATTTGGCTGTAATTAATTCAATTATTCCTACAACCTAACACTATCATACTAGTAAATCACTCTTCCAATCTCAAAACTCACTGGATTCCAACTCTACGATACTCTACTTGAATTCCACTTACATCGCTACCTTAACTCGAAATTCACCCTTTTATATTCAGTATCAAAACTCGATAGGTTTCTCATCGCGCACCCTCTCCTTCAGGGGTAACCTGATCGCCTCCCACGCAATAGTGCAGCAAATGAGATTTCGTCCGTGATATTGTGATATTACAGCCACTGTCACAATTTTTGCACTGAATCTTGTTTCAGGGCTGCTTTCGTGAAAATTGGATGAATTTTACGCACTTTCATATTTGCAGATATGAAAGATTCCGACTGAAAATATTTTACATACTTTGGATCCGGGTAAAGGCCTGTACCCCTCGGTGGGGACAATAATGGGCTACATTTACTTTACTTTACTTTAAAATTGACACTCTGAAATACAGGTGTTAAAACTTTGTTAGATAAGTTTTACTAACTAAACTGACAGCTTGAAAACCGACCGTTCATAGGTTCTATTACAAACTCGGTGTATAAATTAATTTGTAGATTAGACATAGACTTAATCATATGTTTATTCACTGAAGAAAACATGGGTACATCAACAGGCAATTACGCAGATATACTTCTTAATTATCATAATGTTCCGTATTTACCGTGTTAATATAAATTCTGAATTTTAGGACATTACGTTACAATACTGTTACGGTCCTTATTATTATGAGCCTATTACTATTACAATAGGATGTGTGAGCGAGAGCGTTAAGTCTAATTATTAATTACTTTCTTGTGTTAATTGATGAATCTTTTCTCACAGGTAAGTCGATGAACTCCTGATGTGGCTGTTTGGTATGTTTTGTTAATAATATAAATTCTACACATCGCTAGTTTGCAGCGTAGTTACATGGAATCAATAATCGGTGCTGTCTTTCAGCCTCCATGCGACCGAAGCTTAACCCAAACCAACCTAAACCGACCCAGAACAACTGCCAAGTCTGACGCTAAAACGTCATAAGTCAGTTAAGGGCCGACCAGTTAGCCACTAACCCATTTAAGGTCGAAACTAGAGCATGGCGCGCGCGAGTTTCATAAAATATTTATGAGCCGCGCTGCTTCGCGTTAAGTCTCGTCCGTGTGAGTTTGATTACTGGCTATGGGGATTAGGTTTCACGCGAACGTGGTCTTGCGGATGCGCTACTGACAACTCAAAGTTGACGGATACTCAATGTCATGCGCATGTCATGGGAATTGAAAGCGTAGAAGTGAAATATTGTCATTTTCGAATGACAATTTGCGTCTACGCTTTCAATTTATGACACGAGGCGTCTGAAAAAAATATTGAACATTTGAATTGACTCGAATAAATATTTTACGTTTAGTTATTACTATTTTAGTTAACGTTGACAACTTCAAAAAAATTACGACTGTCAACTATCAACTTGAATCCGAGAAAAATGCCAACTCGCTGTCCACCTGTCGGCCCTCAACCGTCTAACAACATCTCCGTCGATGCGTTTGACGTATCCTATTAACGTCCCAGCTCAATACAAGCTGCAATTGAGTATGAAATGCAGAATGTTTTATTTCCTGTGTCATTGCAATGTCTGCAATACCGCGGTGGTTGTCGCTCGTTCTAATAGACAACTCAGCGGTTGTCGATTGCAGGTCCGCATCGGGGCGGTGTCTTTCGATGAGCACTTGGCATAAATTGTTCTTTGTTTAATGATTAAGTTTCAAGACTACGCGGCAAAACCCACCGTACCGGGGCGATGATGTAGCCTTTATATACTTGCTCGTGCAACAACCCCAAAAGTCTAAATCTTTTGATCTGTTTTGTCATAGGTTTTAAAAATGTCCTTTTTTTTCATAAAAATCTGCCGATTTTAGATTACGAATATGAATTTTAACGCACAGTTTTTGAAAGAGAAAGTGGTTAAATGCAACTAGCGATTAATCAATGATTCATTCATAATAGCGGCACTTGATTGGCAGTAATGAATTTAACAAGAGTTTGAACAGCTGTCAACGCTAACGGATACAATAGACTTGACAACGGAGACCGGGCGTCAGGGCATCCTAGTGTGGGGCCAGAAGCAATGTATCTGCCTGTATGTAAATGTTATGTATGTATTGTATATTCATTGAAGAAGGGGGTGATTAACCAACATAATATACATTATAATGTACAGTGTACACCATCATGAACAATTGTTAGTGTTTGGCACATGCAGGATATTAAATGTTTGGATCAACAACCGTGCATAATTAAATTATATCTAAACATGTATTAATATCCTGTTGCATTGAACTTAGAGCTACAATGCCAGTTATTTATGCATGTTTACTAGTATTGAGCATCAACAAATATAATGTATGCAGTATGGTTTATATAATGTAGTACATATTGTATAAATAGCCTCTGGCTCTATGTCAGGAACTATCTATGTCACATATCTTATCCTGGTTAAGCGTTCTAAAATATTAAGTAATTCGGTTGCTTTTTAGTCATGTGTACTTGTATGCAAAAAATATTTCTCATTATTCGAATTCTCCTCTACATATAAGTAATCTGAAGGTGCAATGCTATGAAGGGCCGCTGTCGGATTGCCAGACTAAAACTAGTACTTACCTAGAATGGCATTTAGTGATTGGTGATTAGGGTTTGTTCATTGCTATGTAGTTTATAAAAGACACATGTAGGTAGGATGTTGAACGAATCCGGTTTTTTTTAAAAATAAATCCAACATTTTCAACCGCAACCGTATGAAAAGTTACAAATAATCTGAAATACTCGTATCAGCGTAACAAAATGCAAAAATCTGTCAAGTGCGAGTCGGAATCGCACACGAAGGGTACCGTACCATCGTACAACACAAGTCAAGCACTCAAAACAATAAAACAAAAACAAAAAGAAAATTAAAAACAGGTCTCTTGTATGGGGACCCCCTTTAATTTGTTATATCTCTGTATTTCAGTATTTTTTGTTGTTGCAACAGATATACACATTCTGTGAAAATTTCAACTTCTAGCTATTACATTTCGTGCTCTAGGACCCGCTGACGGACGGACGGACGGAGGGACAGACGGATAGCGGAGCCTTAGTCATAGGGTCTCGTTTGGCACCCTTCGGGTACGGTACCCTAACAATGAACATCCCAATTCGTGGGTGGACAAGTTAAAAACGTTTGTTTTTAAGTGTTCTGCGGCGGCGCTGGGCTCATAAATACTTGTTGTTCGGTCGGGCAGCAGATATTGCACCGATACCGTTGAAAAACAATGATTTTTAGGGTTCCGTAACACCTAAAGGGTCCTAAACGGGATCCTATTACTAAGCCACCGCGCTGTACGTCCGTCTGTCTGCCCGTCAGATGGTTAATATCACGAACCGTAGAGGTAGGGAGTTGAAATATTCACCGAAGTCGTCATCAGGAAAAAGGGAACTACTCGTTTTCACTTTTTCTTGTACGACAACGTGGAACCCTTCCCGTAGGAGTTTGACTCGTACTTGACCGTTTATTATTATAAACACGCCTACCTTACTTTATTTGGAAAAATGTTGCGGGAAAGTTCTGATCCTTATTCGAGATAAAATGTTAATTTGAATCGGTTTTGTTGACATATGGCTGTTGGAAGGTAGGGTAGTGGTTTAGGCCTTTCTAAAGGTTTTTTTTAGTTCTTTTGTAGTTTTTTTACAAGGGACTTTTAAAAATATAAATCATAAACACAACAGACTTAACAAAAAAAAGTTATCAGTGCCACAAAATATAATTATTTGTGCATCTTTTCCCCTAAGAGCTCGTAACAGTACACTGGTGCCCAGGTCTAGCCAGCAGTAATAGTACACTGGTGCCCAGGTCTAGCCAGTAATTTAATATTTTCCTGGCCAAAGACTACACTGGCCAGAAAGCATCGTCTACCAGCGCTATGGATCTTGTGACCTGAAATAAAGGTTATTATTATTAATAAATAATACTCCACTGTGCATAACACGGGGCTAGCCCATGGCCGTGGAGAAAAAATAACATTATAATTCTAATTATAAAATTGATTTGCACTTGAGCATATTTATGTTTCAGCAGTGGTCGGGTGCGTCATGTGCCGGTAATCTATTAAAGGGCAGAATACGCGGGACCTACCGGGTCGCATCAAATATTTATGAGTTTTTCCTTCTTGCCGCTTATTCCGTGGCCTGCGTTATAAGCGGCAGCGGGTTTCAGTGGAAAGTGGGTTGCGCGGCGGAAAACATTTCGCGGAACGCCTAATGAAAATGAAAGTCTCGTTTAACTCGTAACATATTGCGTTTTATTTATTACTAGCTGTTACCCGCGACTTCGTCCGCGTGGAACCCTTGGAATATGTTTTCTGTAGAGTGGCAGAAAAAAGGTCTTCCGCATATTTACATACTTTTATTCTATTCATTCATTTCATTTCATTTTCATTTATACTTTATTGCACAAAACATAAAAAACACGTAAAATTTACAAAAAGGTATGTAAAAATGCGAGCTTATCTCTAAAAAGAGATTTCTTCCAGCAAACCTAGGCATGACATTTAAAGACCATAACTTCAAAACTGACGGACTTTCATACAAACTTTGGACCCCAGTTTCATCCGCTTTGGAGGTCAGTTTTGAAAAATTCTTTTTAGTACACCCCTAAACCTTATAAAGAACCTATGTGCCAAATTTGGAGTCTATAGACCCAGCAGTTTGGGCTGTGCGTTGACTTTATATACACAACTTCATCCCTCTTTTCACCCCCAAGGGGGTAGAATTTTCAAAAACCCTTGAGACACGTATTCAATCGTTTTCAATTGATATCCTAAACGCAAAATTTAAATACCATAACTTCAAAACTGACGGACTTTCATACAAACTTTGGACCCACGTTTCATCCCTTTAGGGAGTGAGTTTTGAAAAATCCTTTCTTAGTGCACCCCTACACGTTATAAAGGACCTATGTGCCAAACTTGGAGTCTCTAGACCTAGCGGTTTGGGCTGTGCGTTGATATGTCAGTCAGTCAGTCAGTATCTTCATTTATATATTTAGATAATAGGTCGGGTAAAAAGTCTTTTCGTATTTATCCGACCTAATATATAATTTGTGCCAATACAGCCAAGGTCGACAGAAGATATAATGACTCAAAGATCAAAGTATCATACAATTATAAGGTACTAAAACCCATATAAAACATAGGCCAAACAATTTGCATGCAACTTAAATGCATTTGTAAGGGTGGATTCACACAGCAGTCCGTTTCAATACCGTATAAGTTTTTATTGTGCGATGGCGTATTGACAATGTTGCCAAATGTATGAATGTATGGTGTAGTGGCAGACTGACAGCAGCTATGAAGAGTTCCTTATTATTTTCATCTGCCCCGCCATCGACCCGCCTCGACTCTTGTCACTCGAGCCCCGCCCCCGCTCAAGCGGCGCGGATTAAACCCGGCTCGGACGGGACTCGGAACTCCGGGAAATCACGTTTACAAGTGAATTTTTATGGAGTTTAGCGAACAGTTTCAGAACAGTTTGCCTTGAATTTTATATCGCGTTGCGTCTTGCGGTTTGCTTTGACGATGCGGAATCGCTGGTTTGTGCCGGAATTCGTTTGTAACATATCATACACAAAGGGGTTGGTGAATGCTTTCGGTGCATCGCTGGAGATTTTGAGACTGTCGTCCACTTGTTCTATTCTGGGTCGTTGGTGGCACCGTACTTGTTCTTTTTAGGGTTCCGTACTCGAAGAGTGCCAAACGGGACCCTATTACTGAGACTTCGCTGTCCGTCTGTCTGTCTGTCTATCTATCTGTTTGTCTGTATGTATGTCTGTCACCAAGCTGTTTCTCATGAACCGTGGTAGCTAGACAGTTGAAATTTCCACAGATGATGTATATCTGTTGCCGCTATAACAACAAATACTAAAAAACAAAATAAATTTAAAATTAAGGGGGGCTCCCATACAACTAACGTGATTTTTTTTGCGGTGTTTCATAGATAATGGTACGGAACCCTTCGTGCGCGAGTCCGACTCGCACTTGGCCGGTTATTATTGTACATGCAGTATGCTCTCGCTTTTATCTCAGAAGAGGGGTTAGCAGATACTAAATTCCTTCCTTTTGTTGGAGAGGTAAAATGCCCAGGTATCAGAACTTCCTGCTATGACCGATTCTCTGACAAACAGACAGACGGACGGACGGACAATAGGAGCTTAGAAATATAATTTAGTTTGGTAACCTTCGGATACAGAAACCTAATGTTAAAATGATTTACCCATTTTTGTAAAAAACGCCACGCGGTCAAGCCACAGTCCATTAGTGCCACGCCGTGTGACCTTATAAACGCAGTATTTTACCAGCAGATGGCGCTAACAAGGCAGGGTTGTCGCGGCGATAAAAAATAACGTCCCGTCAGGGTTGCGAAACAGATCCTTCTGTATTATTATGTCCTGTTTATTCTCTGTTTATTGTCGCTTTTTTAATGTTGCCTGTCGTCTGCTAAACACATTCTTTAGGATCATTTTTCTTATGGACTACTTAGATTTTCTCAAATTCAATTCACTTTTTTGTTAAGCTGATTGTGAACTTAGGTTAGGTTAGGTTAACTTAGCTGCGCCGTTCAGCCAACTATTTGCGTGACAGGTACCAAGTCCATCGCTGAAACAAAACATCGAATATTTCGTATTCAGAAACTGACTTCATATCTGCTACCACACGTCGCACGGTGGCGGCCATTTTGTGACGTCACGTCACGTGATGTCGTCGGCCAATCAACGAGCCGCCCCAGCGGACGCGTCCGCTTAATTACAACAAGCCGGGCTGTGTGGCCACGGACATGGGAGGAGAGCGGGGCGAATGTCATCTGCCTTCAAAAAACTACTGACGCTGCACCTACTTAGATTTATTCAGTACAAACAATTTAAGGTCATCCTTGGGTAAGAAAATATTGTTAGTTTAGAAGAAAATCTAAGGATCGCTCGCTAGAAAATCCGCTTTATTATAATAATAATATCGTATTTTACTAATTTCAATTAACTCCCTTATCACAATTACCTTAATCGTAATAAGCCTTTCTGTTGCATGCACCACTTCTTTTTGATTCTAATTTGCCAGAAAAATGAATGACTCGAGTGGCTTCCGGCCTAGTCTGTGATTTGTGAGTGAGACAGAGACAAAAGATACAAAACAAAGCGAGAAAGCATGTTTGTTTTGTCTTGAAATGTCAGCAAACGTCAAGTCAGTTGGTAACCATGGCAACTAAGTATCACATGGTATTTAACATCGCCCAAACTTGGCCGATTATACTCGAATTAACTTAAATGCAGGTTAGTCGTGATCAGCAGTGAAGTCAGCGTGGAGCAAGACGAGAGAACGGAAGTTCATTATTATTTTTATCTAAAGATGTTGAAATTATAAACTTAGTTTTTTACAGAGATTTAGGGTGGCTTTCACCACGATTTAAACAGCTGATTAGCGTAGAATAATTGTAGTTTAAATTGAATTAGCGAAAAAAAAATACAAATAGTCTTGCTCCACGCTAATTTCACTGCTAATCACGACTATTCTGCATTTAAGCTAATTCGCGTATAAGCGGCCAAGTTTGGGCGATTAAACTGAATTTAGTGGCTGTCAAAATACCATGTGATTATTTGCCGTGGTTACCAACTGACTTGACGTTTGCTGACATCTTACGCAAAAGGAACATGATTTCTCGCTCTGGGTTGTATCTTTCGTCTCTGTCTCACTCACAAATCACAGAGTAAACCGGAAGTCACTCGAATCATTCATTCTTCTGGCAAATTAGGATTAAAAAGAAGTGGTGCAAGAGAAATGCTTATTACGATAAAGCTAATTGTGATAAGGGAGTTAATTGAAATTAGTAAAACACGATATTATCACAATTAAGAGGAATTTCTAGAAGCTAAACTTCTCGCAACACAAACACGATAAACGCTCGGCTGTCGCGCGTGGCGTGCTATACGGTGGTGTGGAGAGGTACGGGAGGGGAGTCATTACCCGCGATCACGTCACCGCAGGAGTCACAAAACGCTCATTGGCTGGCCCCATAGCTCTTGGCCCCAGCGCCAGCCACATACGGAGTGTTAATAGCCACACAGCCTATGGCATTTCATTACGAGAGTATGTTTTTGCATATCGCTTTTATGATATTTCTCTGATATATCGGTCATTTGTAGTATTTATTGTCGTGTTAAAGGATTAATTAAAAAAAAACAGTATGGCTTATAGCTATCAACCATACTAAGCCAGCAGGGTAGAGTATGTCTCAATCTGACTCGTATCCTAGTATTGCGGCAGAGATATACTACCTACTACAAATACAATCTACTATGCGTGGCTGACGGGCAACGCATAGCCTAAACCGGTGGACCTAGAGCCATGAAACTTTGTACAGGGGTTCCTTTTTAGCGTTGGGTCGCACCACAGATAAAATATCTAATATGATGACATTGTTTTGACGTTTTAATCTAATGAATTATTATTACTTATTATTTAAATTATTTCGTGACTTTTAATTTATGTTTTTGACTTTGAATTATTTATGGTTATGATTTATTTTTTTAATACAAAACTGACATGTAATGTATAATTATCAATAAATAATCTTATCTTATCTTATCTTATGTTATCCAATTGGGTAGGGGGTTCTAGTTTGTGTTAAACTCAAAAAGCACTTGAGATTGGTTTCTAATTAATTCGATTCGATTCGTAGTAACACTTGCAACGCTATGGCGTCAGTAACACTTGCAACGCTATAGCGTGAGTAACACTTGCAACGCTATAGCGTGAGTAACACTTGCAACGCTATAGCGTGAGTAACACTTGCAACGCTATAGCGTGAGTAACACTTGTAACGCTATAGCGTGAGTAACACTTGCAACGCTATAGCGTGAGTAACACTTGCAACGCTATAGCGTGAGTAACACCGTTCGTGGGTCGATTTCACGTCACATGTGACACAAAGATCGTGAAATCGACCCTTGTTAGCTTCACTGATACAACAGTTGGGTGACAAGGAATTTAGTATAAACTTGAATTCAAAATAAATAGGCTCTAATTTTCTCGGAATCGCTCAATTAAGACTTCAACGTGACCATCATCAATAAATAATTACTGAGTTAGAAAAATTGGTACCTGATAACCGATTAAATTTCATCGTGTATAGCATAGCATGTCCACTTCAACTCTGCGTTTTGTTCACGAAATTAATATTTCCATATCACACCAAGCGTCGTCACACAAGATCTTCATTTCACTCCGCAACTCACAACACACGGCAAGTCGACATCAAAGGCAATAACATGTAAATAAGTAAACTTGGAGGTCTGAAACTCATTTCTTCTGCTCATGCCCCCACTTTCATTAAGATTCTTTTTCAGAGTTCCGTGCAGGGTGCCTAACGGGACTTCGCTGTCCATCGGTCCATCTGTCTGTCCGGTCATGCTTATGCAATACAGATCAAAACATTTTCTACAGCACCTTTTTTGTAGCAAAAATACTTACGAATAGTGTCAGCCAGCTGTATCTCATGAAATGTACCGTGACAGGTGGAGGGTTAAAATGTTCATATGTTTTACTTACACTTACTAACTTATTTAGTCACTGCCTAATCACTGCTGTAGAAAAAATACTTTATCGCACAAAATAAAGACAGTAATAAAAGGCGTGTTTCTTTGCGTTGTTTGCTCGAGTTACTTTAGCTAGTCTTCTTTGTGTGATAGAAAGAGTTAGAAACCCTTCGTGTGCAAGTCCGACTCATGCTTGACCTTTTTTTTTCACCAAAACATCCCGTTTTTGGGTAGAAACAGTTCGAAACTCTATCTTTCCAGTTTTGTGGTGGAATATTGCGTGCGAGGAGCCGACTGGGTAGATATCCAGAAGTATTGTTTCACATTATGCAAATTTCCGGAATTACGTATTTTGTACCACCTGATGAGTTTAAGACATGTGTGGGGTTTTGTATGAGGCTCACACTGATGGCGTCTTTTGTGCCAATTCGTTTTTGGAATTAGATTTTGGAGGCTGATAAGTAATTACGTATTTGGGTGTTTTCACCATCTCATCTGAAATTGCTTCGTAGTTTTAAACTCAGATGCTACGGTTTTGACGGATTCTTATGCCATTACCAACAGTTTTTCAGTCTTATTGAATCAAAGCGGTGAATTTGTATCAATTGTGCTCTATCTAGAGTAATGTCTCTGAATAAATAATACATTAGGGCTGAATACGTTAATTTCTGACTCAGAAAATGTCCGAAATACTATCGGGTGTCATTTAAACGATCGCCAATTAAATCGGTTTTGAATTTGCTAAATAATAGGTTTGCAGGCAAAATTGTAGATTCGCCAGCAAATGTTTGCCCCCAAACAATTGTAAATTAATTCAACAATTATTAATCACCTAAAATCGCCGGGATTTATGATCAAGTGCCAAATAAGTGTTTTTGTATTTATTATAATAGTTTCGTCCTGATAACTGTACAGTGAATCTAATTGAAAGATATCATTATAAAATGTTATCGTGTCGGACAAAATCAGAATCTTAGGGTAGAGGGGTTATTTTTTATATTAAATTTTGTTTTTAATTTGCATACGCTCGCTCCGCTCCGCTTCGCTCGCTCCGGTTTTGCTTTTTTGAAGTTTCAACAAAATCTAAATCCAATTTAAAAGGCACAGTAACCTACTCTAGCCATTTCGATTTATTTGCTGACAGATCTACCATTCTGTGGACAAAGCTATTATTCATCTAATGAACTGAATGAATGAACTGAATGAACGATTTTATTGGCAATACATCTCTTATTTTAGATATATTTTTAAATTAGTTTGATTCATACCTGGGTGGGTACACTTTATATTTATCTTATGTCTTTTCTTTTATTTCGTGGTGATAAATCAATTAATTAGATGATACAACTTGATGATATTGTAATACCTACTTGGAGAAAGGTTCGTAAGGTTTCCTAGTGTGGTATCCAGGGCACCTACTGCGTATTACTCACCTAGTTTTATTTTCCAACGGCTTTTACATTTTAAGTTCCCTGATGTTATTACTAGTTTATTTAAGTTGTTTTTGTAACACGGAAAAATAAATAATTTGAAATTTGAAATGACAAATATAAACTTTGCTGGCAAGAAATATATGTAGTTCCCAATGAGAAACTATTTACCACAATGGGGTAACTCCTTTCTCGCAAAACAGAGTACTTAACAACTGGCTGTACGTGGTCACAAATGTGTCTTTGCCACCTGTTTAGGGAAAAAGCGTGACGCTATAATTGGAATTATTCCTCCAACGTCTATTCCTTGATTCCCCGCCAACCGCAGATTCACAAATTATTTTCTTTCTCCCATTTTTTCAACAAAAGGTTCGTCTAAAATCCTGCCAATATCAACGGTATCCCTTCAGCCAGACACTTCAGCTAGATAATGTGAGTATTTTCATTATTTGGCTCCCGTCCCCCCACATAGTAGCTCCACAAAGGTTTAGATAAAGGCTTTTTCTTTATAAAATTTCCTCGTCCTTTCTTTGGATCTAAACATTTAAATTCAAAGAACATGTGGGTTTAATTAATCTTAGTATTTTAAGCATAAACAAAACGTTCAATGAACATGCGGATCCTTTGATGATGATATATTTTACTGCCTAATATTTTTGCTCTAAGTTTACTAAAATAATACCTACAACTATTTATCTCTCACGCATCACGTCTCCTTTTGACCACCGCACGGCCAGTATTTGCGACCATAGCAGTAATGCAACTATTATGCAACATCACATGGTTTATTAATTTGATAATCTATAAGTAAGTAAATAATCTACACACTTCGTCTACACACTATAAAGTTCTCAGTATGTATTTTATACGCATTCTACAGGTACAAAAAAGAAATTCTTATTTAGCCCCTTGAGCGTCTGTGTTTTTTCTTTATGCTCAAAGTCTTATTGACTTTCAATTACGAAGCTATTCGAAAAAAAAAGAGTTTGTTTCTTTAAGTATGTGCCATTTAATCCGAGTCGGAAGTAGAGCTGACGTCCGTGCTCTCTTCAGAAGAGGACATACTCTTATCTTGGTAGCTGCTATCATCACCACTGAGAACCACCTGTAAAGGAGATAAATAGACCAGTTATAAATAACTTCTACAAGTTGAACAATTTAACTATAAATAACCGGCCAACTGCGGGTCGGACTAGCGCACGAAGGGTTCCGTACCATTATCTATAAAAAAACCGCAAAAATAAACTCGTTTGTTGTATGGGAACCCCCTTAATAATAAATTTATTTTGTTTTTTTTTTTAATGTTGTTATAGCGGCAACAGAAATACATCATCTGTGAAAATTTCAGACAGACAGACAGACAGAAGGCTGTGTAATGTTTTTGATGCCTAAAATTATGATGTTGAGGATGTTAATGATGATGATGGTGACACGTTGTCGACATCAAGTGTTGTCGATGATGCTGTTAGCTGTGTAGGATAAAGAAGCAGATGGTGATAATGTAGATTCCGATGAATAAATAAAATCCAAAAGCTTACTCTGTAGTCGTAGAAAAAGTGGTCGCCATGACGCAACGCGACTGTGCCGTTCCGTCGATCATCATCCTGGCAGCGGTGATCGTGGATCTTCACGAACACTGGAAATAATAATAATAAATTTTTATTTCGGTTCACAAGGTTCCATATTATGTTAGTAGGCACTTAAATAACATTAAAATTATAAAAAATTAGGGAATTTCATACAAAATTCGATCCAAATAAATTAAACTAAAACACATAAAATTTAATTTAATTACATTTACTACGGTTAATTAAATCAAAACTATTAAAAAAATATAAAATGTGACTTTAGCACTACATATTACAATTACAATTACAAAATAAACACAAAAAAAAGTTATTATAGCTCCGTGACATGGCAAACAGAAACGACTAGATGAATCGCTACCAAATAACATTCAATGTCCTGACTTTAGAATATTTAATGCACATTGTGAATATACGGTTGTATCCACATGCTAGTTATTCAATATATACTCTACTTTGTAACGACAGGGGGCTAGTTCATCACCGCAGCTATGGACATTCATACCTTTCCCTGAAGTTTCCTTACGAAACCGTAGAAGTCAACTTCTATTATATCTAGAAAATGTGTTTCGTCACGATCGATATGAAATGATTCAAGTGGTCAAGATGGGAAAGGTTGAAGGTAAACGAACCATCTGAAGAAGGACATAGTGGCTCTCGAATATGCGTAAAAGACCAGCATAGCTGGCGTGGAATACTTGTTCCGTCTGACGAAAGACCGAGAGAGGTATTCAGAGCTGACTGCCAACCTCTAGTAGTGGAGAGGCAATGAAAGAAGAAGAAGATGTCTTTAATTGGACTTACTGGTTCCATCCTGGCAGTTTCTGAGGTACATCATGCACGGGCTCTTGAAACTCCTCCGCGCTCTCTGGTAGCCGCCGCAGATCCAACTGATGGATGGGTTCCGCCACTTCAGCTTCATGACTTCAGGGCAGGGCGTGCACTTCCTATGCCATCTCCGCCTGAACAGGGAAAATAACCAATGCTAACAGCTGCAGCTGCAGTATTGATTTGCGTCACGTTCGGCCAACTTTTAAATATTCTCGAATTATCAACAGGTGACGTTAGAAGAAAGCTTCAAAAGGTAAACTAAGAAACTATACTCTGTCGCGCAGTAGGTAGGTACAAAGATAGCATGTTAAGAATAGGTCGTAGGGCCTCTTGGACTTGCTATGATATTGGCAATGATTATGGAAAAAGGCGAGGTTGTATATTAAATAGCCACTCAAGCGTTGCAACTCGTAAAATCTTACCATCCCCTTCGCTCCTTGGAAGCTTTCAGCTTCTTATTCTTTCTTTTACTATCACTGCTGGACGAACCTGATGAACTGAGATCTAAAGATTCTTTATTGGCATCTGATTTCCCTGACCCTGACTTCTCGCCTGATGAAGACGAGGTGGATCTGTCTTTTTTGTTTTTACGTCTCGCGTTGATTATTGGTTCTGCTATCTCATTCACTAGTTTAAATCCACCGGTCGCTGGTTTTACTCCTTCATCTGCTGGCTTCACCTGTGTCTGATTTTGAGCTGCTGTAGTTGTCGATGATGAAAGGGAGCTGGATGTGGTTGTCGTATTTTGGCTGGTAGTACCATTGGCTATACTGCGCCGCAGTATTGTTGATTGGGCTGTAGAAATTAAAGTTGTTATGATTAAGTGTACTAACGTTTAAACCAGTTAAAAGAAAATATATAGTGAAAATCATCTTTATTTTCTAGCTGCTAGAAATAAATATAAAATTTAAAAACTCCGTGGTTCCTGATATTTTTGTATGATACTAAGGTTTCAGAAACAAAAGACTCACCCAAAACAAGTAAGGCGCCGCCTATTAGAACTCGTAACGAATACATTTGACTCACTTTCGTAGCGTTTCAAATACCCATTTCGAAATCGACCGCGCACTTTTGTACAACTTTTTTATTGCCCTCTTATATTTTTGTTTTACGATCTATGTATATGCTGATTACGAAATATCGCGATTTTGCGGTTTGACGAAAGTATATGCCAAAACCTAACTTAACTCGTATTACTAAGGCACATTCATATTTTATTGGTTCTTGATCTACGTCTTATAATTTTAGTTCTTATTTTCATCAAAGTTCCTCCTCCCATTTTTAGGGTTCCCATCCTTAAAAGGAAAAAAGGAACCCTTATAGGATCACTTTGTTGTCCGTCCGTCCGTCTGACCTTTATATCAAGAACGCGTGGACGTATCAAGCTGAAATTTATATTAATTGTTAAGGTCTGTGGTGTGGGCTGTGAAAAAATCAACCTTCTAGGTCAACGTAATCGAACGATACGACCGTTTATGCTGTAAAATTGTTGGGTTTTCATAGTAATCGCAATGGACCCAAAACCTATATAAGGTACTTCCCGTAGGCCTAATCATGAAATTTGTCACAAAGCAAGGTCTTGTAGCACAATTGAGTTTCCCACGATACAGGCATGCCTAGTGTGGGAATCATTATTAATCTGTGCTGTAAACTGAATTGGAAGGGGAGAGAGGCCTTTGCCCAGCAGTGGGATATTACAGGCTCATAATAATAATAAACTGAATTTGCAAAAATATTTTTTCATTTTCATTTAATTTTTTCAAGTAAAGGGAAAAATCTGTAACTGCAAATTTCTGTCTTTCTACAAAAATATTTAATTTGGTTTACATTGATGACATAATACTTTAGTTTTTTATGTGGAGACCTAATTACACATGTTACACTCTCCAAGTGTGATCGGAACCCTTGGTGCGCGAGTCCTACTCGCATTTGAACGTTTATTAACCCCCCCCCCCCCCCCCCCGCCCGACGAAGGCCAAAGGGGTGTTATGAGTTTGACGTGTGAGTCACTCTGTCTGTCTGTCTCTCAGCACGCGGGGCGCAAACGGGTGAACCGATATATTTTTTTATATTATTCGAAAGTGTATTTCTTGGAACTGGTTCTTCTGGTACCATAGAGCTGATCTGATGATGGAGTGTGAAGATCGAAGCTGGGAGCTGGAACCCTGGGATGTTTACTAGTCAACGCATCAAGTTTTGACTCATCAGATTCGTTGTGATGACACCTTTTAATTTCACCTGATGATGAGACCTGGTGATGAATCTAAAAGACTGTTTTTTTTGCGGGGGTTTTTTAATGCTTAAATTATAGCATTGTTGGTATCCATATATATATATATATACATATATATTATGATCTCGAGGGTAAATTGAGGATGAATCTATTGTTTGCTATTGTAAGTTTGGCCCGCGTGTGTCTTACGGCGCCTCATAAATAAATTAGGGGTGCTTTTTTCATGTGTAAATAATACACATGAAAAAATTCTCGGCAAATCATAATCAAATTCTGACATATGTAATTTGACTTTATAATCTAGGGTTGTAAAAAAGGACAACGAGTTGGGATACAATTTTGTCGATAGAAAATAAATCCAAAGTCAACCCTTTATTCCAATATTTTTTCCTATTATACCGCAGTTGTAGTAAATATGATCTTTTTATTAATTGTAATATGTGGGGCTATTTGAAAATTTAAATATAATTCCCCGAAATAGCTTATCTTTTATGATATTTTTTCCGTTTTTACGTTGATTCAGATTAGGTGCGAGCGCACAATTGCCATCCCACTTGTCCCTATTCCCGAGTTATATTCGCTTCTCACTTCCGCAATCTTCGTTGACTTTGGTTTGTAATTTTTCATTCGTCTTTTTTACGCGACGGAACCGATATCATTCATTCTCGTCCATGCCGGGACCTTCGATGTCATCATCGGACCATCTTGCCATAGGTCTTTGAACATCTCACATTCCCTTACATATCCTCCAGAACAGATATTTGTAGCCTCATCTTCCGTCTTATCAGTAACAGATTTGGTTTGTTCCGATTGCTTTATCCATATTAAAACAAAGGTATAATGAAAAAGGAATCTTATTAACCATACATAACATATTTTTACACTCTGTAAATGTAGAACCAGCTGCGACCGTTCTTGATATCTGTATCACATTTCCGTTCATACATTTTCACGAACACTGTCAACAAAGCAAATAATATATTAATGTTTACCTGTCTGAATATTCACGGTATTCTAAAAAGGTACCATACGAAACACGTTTATCTAATGCTGTTAATGTTATTTTAACTTTACTTTAAATTGGAAGTTAATTAATTTCTTTATTGCTTCAGTGTAGTAAGATATTGTAAGCATGACTCAGGTGGATTGCTAAGTAGGGGTACACCCATGTGTACAAACACACATAAATAATAATAGATCAAGGAATCAATGTAAAAAATAGTCAAGTCGAGGTTTTGACAACCGCTCCGGGGCTTTCCTGCTCCAGAGAATCTCACTCGCTGTGCATCGCGGTAACGCTGGTGCCTGTGTTATGGGCACCTTTATGCTGATATATTGTATTTTGATTTAGAGACAAATTGAGTCTTACTAGTTCCATCCTCGCAGTTCCTATACCGCATCATACACTCGCTCTTGAAGCTTCTGCGCGCGCGCTGGTATCGGCCGCAGATCCAGCGGATGCCCTTGTTATCCCACCGCTTCAGCATATCGTGGGGACATGGTGTGCAGATGCGGTCCAACCTGATACAGTAAGCATAGCGTCACGCCTTTTCCTATATGGGGTGGTAGAGGCGCACTTGTGGTCACTTTTAGTCAGTCATTACTCAATTTTGCAGGGGCTAGCTATCACGGCAGCTATAAATGAAGTATTAAAGGTTCATATTCATATTCATATTCATTTATTTGCTTTTAATGTGGTTATATTCTTCTGGGGTTCTTAAATATTTAATAGTCTCACACATTAAGCCGTCGCTGGGCATGCAAATTATTAACATAATATATTTGTATCATCCACCTAAATTTAAATTGAGTAGGTACCTAACTAACATAAATCTATAAGATAATAATAATAATTTTAAATCCTTTATAATAATTAAAATTGAAATAAATGTCAAATAATATAATGATGTCAAAATTTACAGGCAAGTACTTACTTAATTTACAATACAAAATAGTCAGAAAATTAGTGTTGTTGACAAAAATATACAATTAGATCTACAGGTACCATGTTAAATAAGCAATTATGTATTATATTTAGATTTAAGTTTATAAAATTCGGACATGTCATAAAAGCCATTATGTACTAGCCACTTTCTTAGTTTTATTTTAAAAATAGTCAGGGGTAGATATTGTATCTCTGCTGGAATACCATTAAATATTTTAACAGCCATTGCATAACAGTTTCTATTGTGTAATGCTGTATTGGCTCGGGGAAGAACTAAGCGATTAGGAAATCGAGTATTAAATGAAGTGACACTGGACATTTTAGTAAACAAATTTATGTTAAGTCTTACAAATATGCTTATTTCCAAAATGTAGATACCAGTTAAAGTAAGTATATTTAGCTGTTTGAATAATGGTCTACATGACTCATATGGGCTTACACCACATATGGTTCTGATGCAGCGTTTCTGTATGATGAACAGTCTTTTGACAATGTTTCTTACAATGTTATCCCATCACCATTGGAACTTGCGTAGTTAATTCTTAGATCAAAACCGGGATCCAGGAATTGTATCTCCTGAGCACTCCAATAGATTTCTGATAGAGTATTATCATGGTAATATTGGTAATTAATGACTATGATGATACTCATGTATTTTTGCCCAACTGCTGCAAGGCCAAAAGGAGAAATGCATGTGTACTTCTACACATCTGTACAACTCATTTTCATTTTCAAAGTTCTTTATTGTCAGAAATAAATTATTGGAACAAGAACACTAGTCTTTAGATACTTAGCGACAATACAACTAAAGGTAGGTTCGCTTAACAGGCTGACAGCGCCTTTTAAAGCTTAGGGCTATGGAAAACAAATATCTAGTTAAATCGCGATTACGGAAGATTGTCATAAGTTGTGGTAATGTCTATTTATGGTATAGTACATTTTGTTGCCATGCGAGGAAGCCCAAAAACAGGCAAATAGCTAACAATGTTAGCAAATTAATTATGACCTTGATAAATTCTATGCGAAAGCGAGCGCCGATCAATCAGTGATAGTTATGATAGTGCGCAGAAACCGGTCTGTCGCAGCCCCGGGCTGCCTCGGCAGTCCCGATAGCAACAGGCACGCACACAGAGCAGAGCACACAATAGTGAGTGAGTGTAGGCAGGCGTCAGTGTTCGTTTAGAATTAAGTATCGAGTCTGCTCTTTTGTTTGGAGACTGCCACTCCAGTGGCCGGGTTGCTTGCCGCTTGCATTTGCTTTGGAAGACGGCCTTTGTAGGAACTTGTCCATGGTTGTGTCTACTATCGACAACTATCGATAACTCAACGTGCGGGTATCTGTCCCATCCCTATGGGAACGGGTTACTGCTCGCACTTTGAATATTCTACGAGAAATAAAATAGATGTTTACTTGTGTAGTGAGAATCACGACCGTCCAGGAGAAGTGCCGAACGCGAAAGACTATGACTATGATGGAACTCATGTATTTTTGCCCAACTGCTGCAAGGCCAAAGGGAGAAATGCATGTGTACTTCTACACAAACATCTGTACAAATGCCATTTCATTGTCGTGCGTGGTACTTTCACAATACCACATAGTGATGCTTACCGTACCTACCCAATTTGTTTGTTGTTTAAAATGATTATTTATTTGTAAATTGTTTAATTTAAATGTTTTTTTTCCTATGTTAATCCAGGTTTTATTCTATTTTGTTTATTTTTTTTAATTATTTGTCTGTGTGTGTGTACCTTTCAATGAATAAATGAATTCATCTATCTATCTTATCTATCATTTATACTCTATTTTTTAGAAAATATTTTAAGTCTTGCCTTAGGCCCTGTATTTTGACTTTAAAATATTTTGTAAAAAAAAACAAGGTATAGTTTTATTCTCCAAGTGTGATCGGAAGCCTTGGTCCGCGAGTCCTGCTCGCACTTGACGTTTTTTATATATTTTTTCTTTATAAATTGTATAAACTTACTTTCTCTGACTGAACTTATATTCCTGTGATGATGCATCTCTCGATTTTGACTCTGTTGATAACTCAGATGATACTGAACTGAAAATTTCAATTAACGTTAGTGATTATACTTTATAACATTTGTTTAAATATGTAGTTTGATATTTCGGTTTATTGTTCATTTAGTCAGTTCTAGTTCTACCTTTCATTCTTTATTTTATCATTTCTTTCATTCCTTCTTTAATCATTTCTTACTCTTTACTTCCTTCTTTCCATTATACCTTATAGCGCAGCCACACTCAGCTCCTTGTCCTGCTACTCGTGCTGCTACTTGTCCTTGTGCTGCTACTCGTCCTCGTCCTCGCACGAGTACTCGCGCGAGTGTGGCTGCGCATCTCTTTCTACGCGAATATTTAGTAAATAATGGCGACGCTCCGCACTACGTTACTAGGGTCCTTTTCCTTTGAATTGCGCCGACAAGGTGGCAGCCCTAGGACGAGGACGAGGATCAGGACGATGAAAGTGGCCACACCACGTCCCTGCCTCATTCCCTCGTCACTCACCACGCTACCTGACGAGTTATATGGCTGCGCCATTAAACATTTACATACAGGCAAATACATTGCTTCTGGCCCCACACTGGGATACCCTGTCGGAACCAGAAACAGCGACGTCACAAACATGTAAACTTCCAAGACCTGGGGATACTTTTTTTTGTTTTCTTTATCGCCAGCTGGGAATCGATCCCGGGACCTTTCTTCATTCCTTTCTTTCATACTTCCTTCCTTTTCCGATTGTTCCTTTCTTCCTTTCTTTCTTCTGTACTTTCTATCTTCTTTTCTTCCTTACTTTCCTCCTTCCTTCATTTCTTCTAAGTTTTCTTCCTTCTAATCTTTCTTTATTCCTTTCTTCCTTCCTTTTTAGGGTTCCGTACCCGAAGGGTGCCAAACGGGACCCTATTACTGAGACCCTATTACTGAGACTTTGTTGTCTGTCTGTCTGTCACCAGGCTGTATCTTATGAACCGTGGTAGTTAGACAGTTGAAATTTTCACAGATGATGTATTTATGTTGCCGCTATAACAACAAATACTAAAAACAAAAGAAATTTAATATTAAGGGGGGCTCCCATACAACAAACGTGGTTTTTTGTTCATTTTTGCTCGATATTGATAATGGTACCAGGTAGACGCTTAAAATATTCACAATATATTGAGTAATATTATTTTCTTAAAAAATAAATAATAAAATAAAATAAATATTTAGGGGGGGCTCCCATACAACATGTCGGTTTTTTTTTGCGGTTTTTTTATAGATAATGGTACGGAACCCTTCGTGCGCGAGTCCGACTCGCACTTGGCCGGTTATTTAATTTTATTAATCAATAAATGATTGAATTGAATTTTCTACCTTCCTTTTTTCCTTCCTTTCATCCTTGCATTCTACCTTCCTTCCTCTCTGCCTCTCTTCCTTCGTTCCTTCATCAACCCACCTAGTCCCAGACAGTGTATCCAGCTCACTGCTCGAGACAGCCTCCGGCGATCCAGATTCGGCTATCGAGCCGTACCACTGCGGGCCTCGGGCCTCCGCATCGTTAAAAACTGCCGGCTGGGGAAGGTCTTGCAGCCCCACCAGGTATGGCCGGGTCAGGAAGGCGCCGTTTACTGGAAATTAGGGCCAGGTTTTTTGGTACAGTTCCATAACAGATAAAAAGGATGACCTTGGAAGATGCTTGATGATTTTGATGAAACCAAGGAGCGTCTTGTAACAATAAATGGTCAAGTGCTAGTAAAACTCGCGGACCACGGGTTCCGATCACACTTGGAGAGCATAACTGGTGTAAATACTTTTCATCCCTTTCCCCACCTAAACCCTGCCTTACTTTTAGTGTAATAACAGCTAAGTACTACTTATATCAAATTAATACTTAAGTTAGCGTAAGCACGGATCCACGAACAAACCTACATGGTTTCTGTGGGTCCTCCAGACTGTGAATTGTTTTTTTTTTGTAAAAAATAAAAAAGAAAAAATTAGATTTCCACGTAAAAAAAAGTGTGATGATTACATATTTTTGCAGAAGGACATAAAGGACAATGCTACGAATGTATGAAAAAAAAAACCCAGGCCCGGCGCAAACGAAACTTAACTCAAATAATTGGTATAATTGAGTAATAAAATAATCCATGGGAGACATGATCGAAATCGATGGCTAAGTGCGCGAAATTGCTATTCGAGTTTTTACAGGAGTCATACTAATATTTTAATAGAACTAACAATACTTTTACCATAATTATATTAAATATTAGCTCTGATTACGTCAGTGCAGTTGTCACATGTCGTGCTCTGATAAAGAAACAAACACTCACCTAAAACCATGTCGTTAAGTCAAAGTCCACGGCCCGCGATTTTCAATCTACCCACATCAAGATGAAGGTATGAAAAAACATAAGTATGGAAAATGGGTCTTTTCGTCCGTTGGGCGGTTGAGTGGGCATCAATTATTGTACGAATCATACCTTGCCCCCTGCTCCCTTACCTATTAGACCAACGTTATAGTAATAGTAACCTTACGACTTCATCTCCTTAACAAATGACGCCACCAACTGGTTAAGAAATTTGGATATATGCCTGTGACGTTCCTACTCGGAGATGTCATACGAATAAATAAATAAATACGACAAATAGACCGAGTCTACCTAGAACAGAGCGAGAGACATTTACGAGCTCCAAAAATGTATGAGCGAGACTTATAGAAACTTACAGCATGCAATAGTAATAATCACTTCATAGAACTTCACTGCTTTACGCTTTTAAACTGCAATAATATATTAATTAAATAAATATTAGTATGACGCCTGTAAAAACTCGAATAGCAATTTCGCGCACTTAGCCATCGATTTCGATCATGTCACCCGTGGGTTATTTTATTACTCAATTAAACCAATTATTTGAGTTAAGTTTCGTTTGCGCCTAGAGTGGGTTTTTTTTTAACATTCTCCTTTGCAGTTTTCAGATTTTTCCCTCTATTTTTTCCTTCCCTTACGTGCTATAAAACCTTGCTTTGTGCCAAATTTCATGATGTAGGACAACGGGAAGTACCCTATAGGTTTTGGGTTCATTGCGATTACTATGAAGATCCAACATTTTTACAGCATAAACGGTCGTAGAGTTTGATTGCGTAGACGTAGACCTAGACCTAGAAGTTTGATTTTTTCACAGTCCATGTGCGGCCACAGACCTAAGCAATTGATATAAATTTCAGCTTGATACGTTTACGCGTTCTCGATATAAAGTTCTTGACACACGGATGGACAGACAGACAGACAGACGGTCGGACAACCAAGTGATCCTATAAGGGTATCGGAACCCTAAAAATTTACTAAAAAGTAATGATTCGGCAAAAATGCCATCATTTTCTTTTCGTACTTATTAGACCATGAAAAATTCATTTCATATTTTGTAATTGAATTGCATAAATAATTAAAAACGTACTTACTTCGTAATAATATTATGGTCTATAGATGTCAGTCCCTACCATTTGCCTCAAATTGCTGGTTTGTCTATAGATTCTGTTAGTTATTAGTCACAATAAATTGCTATGTACCACGTGGAGTAAACATTTAACAATAATAATTATTAAACACGCGAATGTTAGTTTCCAAATCTTGGTTTATTTAAATGCTACTTTGCAATTTTGCAGAGCTTTGCACCAACACATTATGACAATTAATTGATACATGCTTTGAGTAACATCGCCGCTGCTAAAGCTCTATTTGATATTCGTAATATTCACGTAATTTTCCTGTGATTTCGCGATTGTCAAAAAAACTTTCTTACCATCTGTAAATAAAAGTATGAAAATGAGTAAATAAATCATTTCGGATTTTGTTCTATGCGCCATTGAAGTTACATTTTATTCCATCGTGCTTATTATTCTCGTCGAAACTGTTTTATGTTTTATTGTTCTTTTTATTGCATCGTTTCTCGTCTATGATGCTGGTAGTTCATATTATTTTATTAAAATTTATTTATGTGGTACTCTATATTGCACGAATGGTTTCAGACATTCAACATATTTTATTACTAAAACAATATATTTACAACTCAATAATTGCTCTAAAAGGTATTTTCATAGATAGCATAGATAGAAATCACAGGTTCGTCAAATCTGATGATAAATAAATAACCTATTCCATACATTCTCCATTTTAATAAATTAAACATCACAAGAAATGCTTTCTTATATTTATTTCAATAACGTATAAAGGCAATGTAAGACGTGCTAAAGTTTGCTAACACACAATACTAAAGACCAAATGCACACACTCAAACAAACTGTTGCTTAAAGACCTAAAAATAGTCAACAAACTCTTCAGTATACGCTCTGTCCCGAGTGAGAGACAAGAGTATGACTTTCAGTGTCCGTCAAACTGAGTGTTCGTTTGTACATCCGGGTCTAACTACAGTAAATCTATTATTTCAAGTCCGAGTCCGACGCCATATTGTCTGATTAGTCCTCTTCGTGTTATATCTGAAACGGAATTTGCATTTTAGATTTCGGAATCCGTCTGTGACTGACTACCCAATGGAGTGTTTCTCGGCTCATTGCCTTGGTAATTAACGCTTCGTACCGGGTAACCTGAGAAATTCTTGTAGAATACCAGTTTGCAGTTTTATTCGACTATCTGGAGTGGATTTCTTAAAATATGGAACCGAATTGTTCGATCCAGTGAAAGGTCTGCTTATTGCATTTTACTGGTAGAGCTAAAACACCTAAACTTTTAAAAATAAAATGAATATCATTTTCTGAAAATACATGGTCATACCTAAATATATTTTTAAGAGTAGGTAATCATGCGCCTGTAGAAACTACCAGAAAAATAATTGTCGAACGTCGAACGATGTCTTTAAAAAAATGTAGGTGTTTTCCTTTTAGGTAAGGTCCTGTGACAAAGAGTGCATCAGTATTTTTTTTTTTCAAATGTTGACTTAGTAAAATGAACTTACGTGGATCGTTATACCGCTTGTTTCGTTAAAGTAGTTTTTGTAGTTTCTACTTCTTCGCTTTCCTTGCCTATAAAAATACATAAATTAGTATGCAATTTGTACAGTTATGAAGGTATTTTTTATATGAGTAAGTAACTACATTGTTCATTGAGTTGAATTCCCAATATCACATTAAATTTCAGCAAGACGGAACATGTCTTCTATGCCGGCTATATCTTTAGTTCAGCAAATTGTAATACAAGATAATTCCACGCAACTGTACTGCGCAGTGGGTTAGAAGTTTTGGCTGCAGAGCAAATGCAGCCCGCTTATCAAATCCTATAAACTACTAAGCAGCGACTTCAGACGAGGAAAATTTACACTGGGAAGTTTGATTAAACTGAATTTGCATGGGGTCGCCATCTGCTATCGTAATACATTTTTAATTTATGTCCTGGAAGTTGTCAGGCCTGGAACATGGCTCCCCCGGGATTACCATCGCTTCTTTGTTTGAAATTTTAAGTGAAAGTGAAACAATTTCTCTTTGTAAACACGTTTTGATTAAATCGTTGCGGAATTCTTTTCTGCTGTGTGTGGAAAGTTTTTATGAGACACAGTTGTGCGTTGCCCTTGTATGTGTTAGGGCTCAGATGCACGAGGGGCAACATTTTTCCCAACAGGGGCGGTTTGAGATACTGAATACTGTGCAACGTTGTAGCGACATGTTGAGGTCAAAATATTGTATTTTATTATTAACCGCTATTGTATCCAGATATTGCAAGCCATTCTAATCACTATTGGTAGTATACTTACCAGATCTAATTAAGCTACCGCCATTTCCTGTAACATATTAATTGTAAGCGTCAACCATTTATGTAACTTGAATTATACAACAATTAGTTCACATCATACATACACACCTGCTCCAAAAGACGGTGACAATGGGTAATTATTTAGAAAATCTGTTCCTGGCAAGACAGGGTTTAATAAGCTGCCAGTGAAACTTGGGCTGTATCCTGAGTTCAGAGGTCTGTATGGAGAGTCGTATGATGAAGATCCTGCGATGGCGTTGGCTGAAGCTGATGCATCCGCTGAGCCAAAGCCTGCAGGGTATGAGGCACCAGGGTATAATGATCCAAGGTAAGATGCCCCAGCGTTAGCTATTGCCGAGGCATCTGCGGACGCTGATGATATACCACCTCCTGATACAGGGTAAAGAGATGCAGGGTATGTGGAACCAGGATACCCAGCGCTAGCGATTGCAGAGGCGTCTGCTAATGCTGATGCGATTCCACTTCCTCCTATTCCAGAAAAGGCTGGCGAGTATGGAGTAGGATATATTGATCCAGGATATGTGGATCCGGCGTTGGCAATAGCGTTTGCTTCCGCTGATGCTGAGGCAAGTCCTCCTCCAGTTATTCCAGGGTATGTGGAGCCAGGGTACAGTGATCCAGGATATGAAGATCCGGCGTTAGCGATTGCAATTGCATCAGCTGACGCTGAGGCCAGTCCTCCTCCAGATATTCCAGGGTATGTGGAGCCAGGGAACAGCGATCCAGGATATGAAGATCCGGCGTTAGCGATTGCAGATGCGTCCGCTGATGCTGAAGAAAGACCTGTGGTTCCAGGATATATTGAGCCAGGGTACAATGATCCAGGATATGTAGATCCGATTGCGGCGGCGTTGGCGATTGCAGCTGCTTCAGCTGACGCTGAGGCCAGCCCACCACCTGTTGCTCCAGGGTAGATAGTTCCAGGGTAGATGGAGCTGGGATTGGAAGATATGGCGCTGGCGATAGCTTCCGCTGATGCTGATGCGCTGCCGCCTCCTGAGGGTCCTGGGTAAATAGACCCTGGTGCACCACCGCTTGCTGCAGCGTTGGCTCCCGCGATGGCAGATGCAGAGGCACTGCTACCAGCCCCTCCACCTGTACAGTCATAATTGATATAATGTTTATTAGTATAATAGGGATATTAAAAACATTTGTATGAAGACTATTTCTAATGAATGGACGACATACTACAAATACGAAAAAAACTCACTCAGCTCACGCAGAAAAAAACTTCTAGTAGTACTGAACTAACTAATGAAACAACATGACGTTCGAAAGAACATGAATTAGAATGTGACAAACGAGCAGAAAGAGTCGAGATATTCAACCTGATGAAGAAAGGTTTTTTTTTCAATCTTCCTCTTATTATATCAATTTGTCATCTAGTAAATTCAGCTTTAGGTTAGACGTGTACACAGGCTTTCAGGTATGGAATCAGTGTACCATCCTTCACATATTAATCTTGTTTTATTTTAGAAGATCTTGCTGAGGAAAGATGAAATAACGGAACATGGTGTAATAAAGTTCTGTTATGGAGATCCTGTTGTTTCCGTTGGTTTGGTTTATGATACATTCTTTGGCACCCATTCGGCTGAAAGTGCACTTGCATGGATCTCTACGGAATAAATAAATTGGTCGGCCAAAAACACCCTGACGAACAAACTTGCGAAGGACCCGAATGACTTGGGGCTTGAACAGAACAGTGTCATCCAGAAGGCTCAAGATATGATGTAAATCTAAGAAGATTCTAAAGGACGTACCAACCCGTGAAATAGAGCAAGGAGAAGAACAAGTGACCAACAGTAAATGCATAAATGCTAAAGATGAAGAAGTTCTAAAATATAACCTTGGCAAAAAAATAAATAAAATAGGACTAAAACACGCAAAGGAGATAATAGCATTAGCTTACAATTTGGCATTTTGGTGCACTGAGCAACAACGTAGTTGTAAATTACATTACAGGTGCATAAGTCACAGCCTTCTTGGAAGGGTTGGTTCGGTGGACGATACCGACAGGATGGCGCTGTGGATACATGTTACATTTACATATAGACACAGTTGTCTCTAGCTAGACCCGCAGTGGACTGCCCAGCCATCTTGGAAAGACAGACATCTCACAAATATAACATTATGCGCTTGTTTTGGTTTAAAGTCTTGATAGTTTGTCTTACCTAAGTAAATTGGTTGCGCCTGCACTGGTCTCGGGGGCGCTGAAATTTGAAAAGAATTGTCAATATATGCTACATATACTATATTTTGTGTATTGTGACGTCTAAACGCTTCTCTTATCTTATTTTATACTTCAATTACAGTTTCTTGAGTTACAATTCTGATAAATAACTTTATTGTTTCAGGTAAGCAAAAGACCCTTCTAGACCACATTTCATTTTGGTAAGTAAAATGTATTAAAACGGTGAGCTCTTAGGTCACCTTAGTGCCATCACCTTGACGATAAGTATAAAAAAATGAAATTAACTTCTACAGGTCCATAAACATACTTGGCCATGTGGCCAAAGCTAGATTTTAAGTCGCCGAGATGAAATTTAATTCATATTCCATTGACGCTTCGCCAATTTTTACCGCCTGGTTATAGAATCTTTATCTTTATCTTTAAAAGTAAGTGGCACCGTAAATACTGGACACTCGTTAGAATCGCCCTCAAACAAATTAATCGGCATGCGATTGGTATAAACAAACTTTCGTTTGATTACGATCGGAACCTTTATCGGAATCTTTATGACCATCAGTTAAAAGGTGGCGCGAAAAATTGGGTACCTACGCAACACACTTAGGGACTCACAGTCAAGGAGGCTTAAGGTCGGAGACGCATGTTGTTGTAGTAGAACCTTTTTTCCTCGTCCTCGAGTCGTCGTGTCTCGTAACGGTATTTGAAATAGCAAAAGAGCATCGCTTGCTACCTAGGGCACAAAATGCCTTATTTGGCAGTCAGTCTTCAAGCAAATAGGCGTTGCCGACAGGCCAAACCCCCCATTTTGCTTTCTTGCGAGCAATCGGTACATTACTACTATTCTTTTTCCATTAGAGACTAGAAGTCCAGGTATTATTGCCCAGTTGTATGATATGCGCAAATCTTCATAAGAGGAAATCCAAGAATGAAAAGACGAAAAAAATAGACTTAAATCTTAACACGCGTCACTATCACGTTATTTCCGTTGCACATCCGAAATTTTAATTCAAACAACGTCTATCTTCCCTCATGTGTACGGCGGTGGGTGCTACATCCGATTTTTTTCCGCCACATGGACGGCGTTTCCAGTCCAATGACTCCAAACTCACAGTCAATCACCGGCTAGCCTCTTTTCTCCGGTTCCACCCGGTTTTAGCCGCTTTTCGTCAGTTACCCCGACCGATTGCTTCGCTGATTGGCTATTGATTGTCAGGGGGCTATTTTTGGTTGGTCACTTTTATAGCCTTTTGTGGTAAGTGCCTTTTCGCGTGAGGTGTGAAATTGGACGCGCTTTTCGTCTATTTCTCTCCGGTTTAGTGTCGGTGATCAGTGTGTGAAGTATTTGGTTTGTATTCTATCTGATTTGGTCGGAATTACAACATCACCAGTCTCTTCATTACTTGGGTTTTTGGAAGAGATATTTTACTAGAGATAAGCTCGCCTTTGTCTACTATTTATTAATTATTTCTTGTGTAATTGTTTGCATTGTGTTAAATACTGACTGTTGCTCAATAAAGTGCCACTTAGATGTCATGCTGGGCTGGCAGCAGGGACTGGAACCCTAACGGCTTTGATCAACGATATCTCGTACTCTTATTATGCTATATTTGTAACGTTTGCAAATCCAATAGGGTAACCCTATCAAGGAATCTGATAAACATATACTTATTTTAATTATCACTCTGTAAATACTTATTACCCTAACGACTGAAGGGGTTTTTTACCCGGTAATCCAGTCCCTGGCTGGCTGTAACAATTTGTATTTTGAGCTGTCGGTTACACACCTACGACTTTGATAAGACTCACTGATATTTTCTTTTAAGTTAACACTTAAAAAAAGTTTACTGAAATCATTAATTTTGTTCGAGAAGCAGTGTTATTATTAAAAAAAACGCGTGTAGCACCGTACACGTGTTAGAAGTAAAACTTCTGTAGCTAGATCATTAAGTGGTACCTATACTATACACCTATACCTACCTATACTAAAAGAGATTTAAATTTCCAATTTTGAGATCCAATCTCTGCTTCAAGTTACTTTTAAGTTTCAGACGTACGATTATTTGAAATTATTTTATACTTGTACTTACTTTTAATACGTCATGTCATTTATTTCCCACCATTCCTTATCTACAATTTGTCGCGCTCGTGGTGATATACTTAACTCATTCAATAGTGTCACTACGTCACTACTATTTGCATCTCGCTCAGATTATATACCATCTGACGTCACGTCTTTCAGCCGTCTCACTCAAATGTATGCATTGCTTTGCTTGTTTTAGAAATCCATATCGACCCGTGTGACATTGATGAAACTCTTTTCTTACAAACTGTATGGATCGCATCGCACAGCTGTCAAACATAAGTTTCGGTTCCAACAAAGAGGTTGAACGAAGTAGTTTAGAGTCATGTCAGGCGGCGGCGGCGGCGCCATCTTGGCCATACCGGAAATCAAGAACTCGTGGAAGAATGCTTAAAATAATTTTTATTTGTTAACGTTTCATCAGGTTTTTCTCTCACTAATTAACATTCTTTATTGTACGAATGTATTATTATCTTATCTGATTAGTTAAAAACCGTATTGAAAATAGTTGCGGTTTTAAAAGTCTTCAGCCGACCCTGACGTCACCGATTCCAATTTCCGTTACATTTCTTAGCCACTCGTGATAGCACCCGGCTAGTAGCGATTGAAAAGCAAATATATGAATAACCCACAGTTGAGAGGTTAAATAAATTTTACCCCCGTGCCCCAAGAAGTTTTACTTCAAAAAAAATTGTATATAAGATTGAAGCAAGTGGCAGATTAGCCTGTACCTATCTTAAATAAATCCTGCTAATTTGGGGTGATTTAGGATTTTCCCCCCATGGCTCTCCTATTATAAGTGCTGTTAAAAAAAACGAATTACCTGGTCCTACTGAAAATGGAGGTTCGATACCTGTGAACAAATTATTATGTTTAAGAAATGAGAGTTAGATCTATCTTTGTTTTTGGAAGCTACTAATAGGACGGGTTATATTATACTAACAATGTAAGGTTTTCTGACAGATGATAATTCAAAAACCTTGAGCACACATCTAAATAGCTGCATCCTTATCGGTTCTTCCTATACTAAAAATAGCGAAAAATAGATGTAGGGGCGAGGATAATGATGTTTTACTCGTAGTTATTGCGCAAAGCTGTGAACAGCATTTTAGATTAGACAACGGAAAGAAACTTACAGCATTCCTTCTTGGTGTAGCAGTTAACCTCTATAGTGATGAGGCCTCTCGCGGCAGTCTCCTCACAAACGCAAGATTGACACGAATCCCATGGATGCTCGAATGGCACGTTGGGCGTGAACGGACGGCACGACTGATCTGGAGAACCACATAAACAAGTCAGGGCATTTCCCATACCAGGTGGCAGTGGCACAGGTATCACTATATTAAACCAGTAGTTAAATTTTAACCCAAAAAACTTCATATAGAAGCGAACTAAGACTAAGTTGAGAACTTACTGACTCTTTCTTCGATACGATGTGAATCAAGAAATAAAACTTAGTTTCAGCTTTCAACTGATTTTAGTGTGGAACTGAACGGGGAAAAGAACAAATAGACAACAAGGCTGTCCAGCCATGTGAGAGAGGCACAGAAACAAGCCACGGGTTACAAAAGCTCCATGCATAAATCTAAACCGTAGGTTTGCTTCCCCGCGTTTGTCTCATAGTGACATGAAGTCGGAATGAGGTTGGGAGTATACAGCTGAACTATGGAAAATAAAATAATAAGTAGTATACTAAGCTAGTACTCACGTGGTTTGGGGCCAGGTAATGGACTCGGCCGTGATGGGAACGTTTCTGGTGATGGGCCTGGTGGGGGGCGGCCGGGGATTGGAACTGGTGAGGGGGGTAGAGGCCGCGGGGGTAAGGTCGGGCGCCCGGGGGATATGGGACGTGGGGGCCTTGAGGGCGCTGTAATACAAAACATAATTATTTTAAATAATAATTATTTTATTATTAAATAAATAAAATAATACAATAAAATTTTAAACGCACTGTTCATTTCTGTAGGACTTCATATACTAGGATGACCTAATAGAAACTGCCCAAGGTTGCACTAAGTAAAATAAATGTTTTAAGGTGTCCCAGTTTAGGGATGTTATGATGCAAAGTAGGTTTACCATATCGCTGGTCTAAAGATTTGTGGTCAATTTCGGTCTAATTGGATACGTTGTCCCTAGATTTCAGGATTCAGCCGGAAAGATGCTTGATTGAAAATCATGGTCATATTTTACTGGTATGGACTAACTAAGGCTAAATCGTTGAATGATTCTTTGGTTCTCTGAACAGCTATGATTTTGCCAATCTAAAGCTACTCTTGGTTAAATATCAAGACTTACTGCATTCAGGCACAGTAACACAAGTTATGTATGGTTCCAGCAGTGCTGTAAACGGGTTTTGTTCAACCGTGCACTGGCAGTTCTGACATTCCTCGTTAGGGTGCGGAAACCAAACATTTTGTGGTAACTTGTCACAAAGCGGCTCTGAAAAGAAACGGAAGGAGAAAGGCGAAGTTGAGAGAAAACACAAAGTGGTGGAGAAAAGAAACTTAAGTCAGTAGTTAGCATTTGGGGGAAACCGAATCAGCTTTGACAAAAGTTAGTAAGATCGTCATGAATTTGGAAAAGTGAGAGTTCATATAACAAAAGTATATTCGTATTTGTAAGAAGTAGAAAGGCTTTCCGTCGGACTTACGTGGCGTTGGGTTTGGTGCCAAGGGCGCTGTAAAAAATACCAGATATTTCCGAATTAGGAATATCTTTAGATCGAGCGGTCCGTAGTTAGTTAGATAGTAAGACTGAATAGAAACAGATAATAATAACGAGCAGAACTGTACACGTGTTAAAAAGTTATTACAGGACCCAAACACTAAATGGTAGAAATATAATACATAAGAATTGGCTGTATGGTCGAAAGACTTTGACCTGTTCAGATGGACGAAGAATATAAACAAATAACTCGATACTCACGAAATGGCGTTGCCCCTGGTGGTACAACTGAAACAATGATATATTTTTTGTAACAGTTGGCTTTTTATTTAATTGATTTTTTTAGTGTTGTTTTGATGAAGATAATATGTCCACCCAAGATCAAAGTCGAAAAGAAAAGAAGCCCAAGATTAAAGTAGTATCGGCTTAACCATCATCACTCAGCCTGCATTATACCCCTATTCTGAGCCTTCAGCACCCTCTAGCTTGCTACGGAGAGGATTTCATGTTGCATGTTTGAAAACTATCAGAAAGCGCAGCGATTTTTTCACGTCGTAGCCCGTAAGGTGTCCTACTGCTGGGCAATGACCTCCCCGCTAATCATAAATCAAGTGCGTGAGTTGTTGACTTACCACAGTCAGGGTTGTCTTCGCAGGTGATCTGTATGTCTGGACCTCCTACTGGTTGGGCCACCTGGTTGCAGATGCAGATCTGGCACGGGTTCAGTGGGTTTTGGAACGGAGTGTTAGTTGGTAGAGGAGCGCAGGTGTTGGCTGAAAAACGTTAATACCTATAATAACAATGTCCATTTTTTGCGTACCCTGAATTTAGAGGAATGTATTTGACAAAATGATTTTTATTAAAAAAAGAAAAATTTTGAAGATCAATAAATTAAGTATAAACGTCAATACATGGACATATTTGATAATGTAAAGTTAAGAGAGCTGTCTGCCAATCCAACAGTGGAGATGGAGAGGCATGATAAGTAGTAACTTATAAAACTTACATGACGGTGACGGCCCTGGAGGACGGACTGGAGGATCAGGATATGGTGGCCGTGGCAAAGGTGGCAAGGCCGGAATGGGTGGGAAGATCGGATTCAATGGAAACGCCGGTTCGGTCGGAAACGTCGGAATGGGAGGATACGCTGGAATCGGTGGCGCTGGCATCGGCATCGACGGATACCCCGGCAGTTGGTTGTCTGGCACAAACTGACATCCGCCACAGCTTGCACACTTTGCCTGGAGCACACCATACTCGATGAGACACGCGCATATAGAACACTCGTACTCGGGAGACCAGTAGTAGTACATCTCTCCCTGCTGTCTGCATACGATGCCATTTGGTCCTATGAAAATCAAAAAATATACAAGGTGTAAATGAATTAACGCAAAATGAAAAACTCTTTTGTTAGGGACATCATTCTGAGCAACTTTCATGATGAAACCGATTTGATCAGAGAATCTTTATTTTTCACTTCCCAGTACATTTTGGCCTGAGTGGGTTAGCTGATTTGTATGGAGAAGTGAAAAATAAAGTTGCATTGATCATATCGGTTTTATAGTGAAAGTTGCTCAGAATGATGTCCGTAACTAAGCAGTTTCTTATTTTGCGTTAATTCATTTACACCTTGTATAAGATACTAGTTTTAAGCTGTAGGTCCCGGCGTCTATTGCCAGTTTGAGACTGAGTCAGAGGCTCTAATCCTGCAGCATGATAACATCTGTCAGTCAAGTTTGTCACTAGGCCTACCACTCCTCTTTCAAATTCATTCTTAATCGAGTAAGGGCATATGCCCCTCTATGGAGGAAAAAGGCTATCCTGCAAAAATAGAGAGATAAAAGTGCGAAAAGTTACCTGAAGTTGCTGGCGGTAGGAAGGATCGGCTCAACGGCACGAGCCTGGCTCCCATCCTGCGTTCTGCAATCACTTCTGGTGCCGCTATCGCACCTGCTAACGCGGAACCTCCATTAGCTGCTGCTAAAGCATTTGCAGTGGCTGCAGCCGATGATCCTGAGTTCGGATAGTCCCGGTACTGCGCAACTGGTAGCTGATGGTCTAAACCAGCTTGTGCATTGTCGTCAAGTGCAGTCGTAGGGTTGAAACGGCCGTCGCCGTCTTCTTCGACTTCAGCTAGGCTTGGACCTGAAAAGATGACGTTGACTGGGTTGTTGCTTTGTTTAAGCTTCTGTGAAGCTGCTAGTGCTATAGTAGCCTCATGGCTATCTTGGCCTGCGACAATAATTGTAACAAAAATATAAATTGTAGTAACGTCATTGTTTAGTAGTGTTGCACGCTTGACAGACAATGCTTTTTAAATATATTATTAGTGAGAAGTGGTAATGATGGGCTGCATTCCTTGAAAAAAAGGAAAAGGTGTGGTATAAATGTGTATATGTACAATACCATACGAACTACAACCTTCATATAATTCGTAGTCGTCTGCAGAACGGTTCGATATTTTTTCTTCCAGCTGCTCCTTATTGGCCGCTGAAATTAAATGACATTTAACAAATAACTATTGTTTAGTTAAACAAATCAATGCGATATCTCTTGGCGGTGATAACTTGAAACAAAATGACACTTTCTTCAAATATGGCTCAAAAGGGCCATTCAAATGAGGCATTTAATTTTTTTTTAAATGGTCAAGTGTAAGTAGGACTCACGCACCAAGGGTTTCGATCACACTTGGAGAGCGTAACACGTGTAATTAGGTTCCCACTTAAATAACTAAAGTATAATGTCATCCATGTAAACCAAATTGAATAATTTGTAGAAAGACAGAAATTTGAAGTTTTCAGATTTTTTCCTTTACTTGTGCTATAAGACCTTGCTTCGTTTCGAGCAGGTTTTGGGTCCATTGCGATTAGTATGAAAATCCAAGAATTTTACAGCATTAACGGTCGTAGCGTTCGATCGCGTTGACTTTGAAGTTGGTTTTTTCACAGCTATATGCGACCACAGACCTTAACAATTGATATAAATTTCAGCTTGATACCCAGACGGACGGACAGATGGACAGACTGACGGACAACAAAGAGATCCTATACGGGTTCCTTTATTTTCCTTATAAGGATCGGAACCCTAAAAAACGTTATAAAATTCCTAATTTTTCATCTAACGCATACTTTGGCTTTTACTGGTGGGAAGTATCTACTCATCCTATGCCATAGGGCTTGCCCTTTTTTAGGGAGTAGAGATCATCCCTTGTTCTTTACAATGTAAATAACAAGTTTAAATGTATATTTTTTCTGAATAAATTATTATTTCATTTTTTTCACTTACCTTCTTGCCTACTGGCTTTATTGGAAACTACATGTTTTCCACCTGTCTTGCCAGAAGAATGACCTTGTGATTTGTGATGTGTGTTGTGTGTTGTGTGTGATTCTTGACCTCCTATAATCACAGTTCTTTTTTAAAATAGGACAAAGAAACAAACATAATCATAAATTAAATACTGAGTAGATAACACCACACACAAACCTCAGTGGTTCAAGTAGTTGTTGTCAATGTAAAACTCTGTTCAAAATTAGATGTCAGCAAATAAATAAATTAAAAATTTAAAGCGATTTTAAATGTAATTTACCTGGTTGCGCTGCAGCATTATGTTGTAATGCAGCGAATTTATCTGCACCAGCTCTGCTGAGGACATTCGCAGCTTGTAAGTTTGCTGCCTGGTGTTCTATGAAAAATATATTTAAAATTGGTATAGAGGGAGTCTATCGTTTCAAGATCATGGTTTTTGATGCATGTGTAGAATATTTATCTTCTTTTCCCACTGATGTAGTACATTTGTAAATATCTACAGTAATAAAAAAGTTTTAATTTGGGTTAAGAATGATATTGCCATACTGGAAAAGTACCTATTATGTTATGTTTGCTTTGAAATCGCACATACTAATTAGTTTATGTACCTTGAACTCCAGATTTGGTATCAGCTGAGCCCAGGTTTTCAGCATCAGCTGCATTGCTGGTTTTAGACAGGTCTACATCTCTTTTACCTGCAATTAGTCATAAATAAATAAACAAAAACATATTTCCTTTTGCCAAAAATAATAAAATTAACAGATTTCAAAATTTCTCGGGCTTGTAACGTTAGAGCCTTCGAAATTAGTTTCAGTTTATGCATTCTACTGTTCCTTTAGTGTTGCATAACCAGTACCACTTTCTAAATCAAGCGTAAAAAATATATATAAATACAACTTACTGTTTTTAGACTGGTGCTGGTCACGACTCGCAGTTTTATCTGCCTTCGCCCAACACGGGCTCAGTAGGAAGGCTAGGAAGTATACACCTCCCAACGTCCATACTTTCATCTTTCTCACAACCTATATCACAATTAAAACATTCTCCCTTAGAACACCATTTTTATATTTCCCTCAATCCAACTATGTCAATCGATTGGTTCTGAATTGTTACTTTCGATGTGACGTGCATAATCTGTTGTTTAGTAGCTCTCCGTTGTGGTATATTACTGTGATAAATTACTACTATGCCTGTCAATGTTAGTAGTCTAATTAAAATAGTAAGTACTCATACTTTTGATCACTAAGTATATAACAATGATACCACTTCTGTCTGTCAGTTTGACGAATCTGTAGAAATCTTGAAGGGATTTTGTTCAGATTCTTAGCTATGACTATTTTATTGGGTGTAATTTCTGACGAAACGGTTTAACTTCTTGCCCTTCTTTCCTCCATCCCTAAGCCCACAACTTCCGAACGGGCGGTAGTATACAAAAATATTAATATAATATTGACGTTGACTAAGTAATATATATGATTTTATGGTACTAATAAAAATTTTGAACTTGAACTGAACTGAACTGACGTGGTGTGGTTTCTGAGATTTTGAATTGGTAACTTGAATATATGACAATTCTAATTGAAATATGAATCTGGGAAACGAATTAAAATTAAAATCTATTTTATTAACTGTGCTGAGTTTATTCAAAATAATTTTATTAATCCGAAAAGGTATATAGATTACATTCACATATATTGTAATTTGGAATAAAACTTTGATAAAACTGCTTGTAGTTATGTTGCTGAATCTTCAATGTTTATACATTCTCGAGTTCCGGGTTTCAGAGCCAGGTCGCCGTGAGAGATCATTTTGAAGTCGTGAAGGTCTGGTTCTGGAAATGTACTCAGTGTTAATTTCAGAAATCAAAACCACACAAATTATTGAGATTATATCCGGAACAATCTGGTGACAGATGAAAAATCAAATAGCTTCCTTAAAAAGTTGAGGTTTGCATGAAAAGCAAATAGCTTAGGTGCAATAAACTCTTGGGTTCTTTTTTAAACCGATTTCTTAGCTAGTTATGACTTATCTGGCAACAATCTGATAGTTCGATTAACTAAGGATTAACTCACTCGATTTTCAAGCTCTACGTCTGAAAATGGCGACGCTTCGCTTCCTCCTGGCTTCGGCTGCGGTCTCGCCTTCCCTTCCGGCGATAGCTTGGGCTGTAGCTTGGGCTTGGGCACTAGCGCCACCGCCCCATCCTCCGATGCCACCGATACCACCCATACCAGCGGCTTGGGCTTGGGCTTGAGCTATAGCTTGGGCGGCGGCTGCGGCTTGTGCTTGTGCTTGGGCTTGGGCTTGCGCGGCGGCGCCTCCCCATCCTCCGATACCGCCGATACCTCCGATACCCGCGGCCTGAGCTTGGGCTTGGGCTTGGGCTTGAGCCATGGCTGCAGCTTGAGCCTGAGCTTGCGCTTGGGCTTGGGCTTGAGCTATGGCTGCTGCTTGTGCTTGAGCTTGGGCCTGTGCTTGAGCTTGGGCTTGGGCCTGCGCCTGTGCTTGGGCTTGAGCTTGTGCGATTGCTTGTCCTATGATTGCTGCCTGCGCTTGCGCCTGGGCCTGTGCTTGGGCTTGCGCTTGTGCTTGGGCTTGTGCTTGAGCTTGAGCTTGAGCAGCAGCCATTGCTTGGGCTTGAGCTTGAGCTTGAGCCTGAGCTTGGGCTTGAGCTTGAGCTTGAGCTTGGGCAGCGGCCCAGGCTCCTGCAGCGGCTTGTGCCTGGGCTTGAGCTTGGGCTTGTGCTTGGGCTTGCGCTTGGGCTTGTGCTTGCGCTTGCGCTTGTGCTTGAGCAATGGCTTGGCCTATGATTGCTGCCTGTGCTTGAGCTTGAGCTTGTGCTTGGGCTTGAGCTTGAGCTTGGGCTTGAGCCTGAGCCATTGCTTGAGCTTGGGCTTGAGCCTGAGCCATTGCTTGAGCTTGGGCTTGAGCCTGAGCCATTGCTTGAGCTTGGGCTTGAGCTTGAGCCATCGCTTGAGCTTGGGCTTGAGCTTGAGCCATCGCGGACGCTGAAGCTTGAGCTTGGGCTATGGCTGATGCTGAGGCCTGGACATATATAAAAAAAAAAACAATTATTCAGGAAACTTCTTGGTCGATGACTGTCTGACATTCAGTATGATTTTGTGGTAACTATGATGTACATATTAATTAACACTTTTACATTAATAATAATCATTATTAGCCTGTCAAGGAATCCACTGTCTTACTTCAAGGGATGATTTATGTCAGGACGGGACGTGGATGGGATGTGCTCGGAGCAGACCGTGGAGGGATCTAAGACGTTGCATACATTTTGTATGAAGCAATTTAAATTATACAATGCATGATCCGTGCCTGGGGCGTGCCGTGGATGTGGGTCAGACGGGGCAAAAATGTCTCAAACGCTGGGCAAGCCCCGGGCATGTCCCGTCCACGACCCGTCCTGACATAAATCATCCCTAACTCACTTTTGTGCAATTCGCATTAAAAGTATTTTGGCTAACCTGGCTTTGCCACCTGGTTACTATCTATTAAATCACATCAGAGTAAAATACCTGGGCGCGGGCTGCGGCTGATGCTGTGGCTTGTGCTTGGGCGGATGCTGACGCCGCGGCTTGGGCTGAGGCCTGAGCTTGAGCGGCGGCTGAGGAGCCTCCGCATCCACCTGCCATCGCTGATGCTTGAGCTGAGGCGGCGGCTTGTGCTGCGGCTGAGGCTTGAGCTTGGGCTTGGGCGGCGGCCTGTGCGGAGGCTTGGGCAGCTGCTTGGGCTTGTGCAGCGGCGGAAGCTTGGGCTTGAGCTGACGCTTGGGCTGAGGCTGAGGCGGATGCTGAGGCCTGGGCATTTGCTGACGCAGCAGCTTGGGCTTGAGCGGACGCTGAGGCTTGAGCTGAGGCTGCGGCCTGCGCTGCGGCTGATGCTGAGGCTTGCGCTGAGGCTGCAGCAGAGGCTGACGCGGACGCAGCGGCGTGAGCGCTAGTACCGCATCCGACTGAAATGCAGCAAGCGATAGTTATATTATCATATTAGATTTAACAGTAACGCTTTCAAGCATTACAAGGGATTTCCTGAAAAGAAAGTTTCCCTAAAGTTACACGGTCATATGTTAACAAATCATTTACACTAAACTCACCATACCATGTGAATGTTATATTATTATATTACCTCAGGGTGTAGGTACTCACTGCTGTTTGGTACGTAAGGCTGTTTCAGTATTGCCCAAGACTGTGGCGGTCCGTGGATGTACTCTTTCACTATTACTGGAACGCGTATAAACCTGGTGATAATTTTCGGAGGAGCCCTGATTGTGATTATCATTGGCGGTTGACGGAAGACCGTGTGCGGTGGACCTAGATTTCACATGATGACGAAAATATTTAATTATTACTCACATAATAATTTCAAAGTTACATTGTGTATGTAGAAATTACAGTCATACTTACATATGAGATCAAAGGGTGAGGGTGGACTCTGGGTCATTGTTGGTATCGTTGCAGACCACAGTGGTCTGGCTATAGTTAACCCTGGCCTGGGTATGGTGGAGAGAGGAATAGGCAATATAGTAGATGGTATGCTTGGAATTGTAGTTAGTGGTTTTGTTAATGGAAGGATTGAAGGCAGTGGCTTAACAGCTGTTGGCCATAGAGGTATGCTTGAGTCGGGGATTGGCATTGGTCTTATTGGCATTGGGAGGATTGGTATTGGCCGAGGGATGAGTGGCTTAACTAATGGCCATATTGAAATGGCTGGAATAAGGCTTGGATTTATTGGCTTCGGTTGGGGAATTGGAAGGAGGGGTTGAACTGTAGGGCGCCAGACAGGAGTTATAGGCTTAATACTTGGAGACCAAGGAATAACAGGGATGGGTCTTGGCATTGGTTTTGGTTGTGGAATGGCTTGAATGGGTCTTGGCATTGGTTGTGGTTGAGGAATGGCTTGAATGGGTCTTGGCATTGGTTGTGGCTGTGGAATGGCTTGAATGGGTCTTGGCATTGGTTGTGGTTGTGGAATGGCTTGAATGGGTCCTGGCATTGGTTGTGGTTGTGGAATGGCAGGGAAGGGTCCTGGCATCGGTTGTGGTTGTGGAATGGCAGGGAAGGGTCTTGGCATTGGTTGTGGTTGTGGAATGGCTTGAATGGGTCTTGGCATTGGTTGTGGTTGTGGAATGGCTGGGAAGGGTCTTGGCATTGGTTGTGGTTGTGGAGTGGCAGGGATGATTGGAGACCAAGGAATGGCTTGAATGGGTCTTGGCATTGGTTGTGGTTGTGGAATGGCTGGGAAGGGTCTTGGCATTGGTTGTGGTTGTGGAATGGCTTGAATGGGTCCTGGCATTGGTTGTGGTTGTGGAATGGCTTGAATGGGTCTTGGCATTGGTTGTGGTTGTGGAATGACTGGGAAGGGTCTTGGCATTGGTTGTGGTTGTGGAATGGCAGGGAAGGGTCTTGGCATTGGTTGTGGCTGTAGAATAGCTGGGAAGGGTCTTGGCATTGGTTGTGGTTGTGGAATGGCTGGGAAGGGTCTTGGCATTGGTTGTGGTTGTGGAATGGCAGGGAAGGGTCTTGGCATTGGTTGTGGTTGTGGAATGGCAGGGAAGGGTCTTGGCATTGGTTGTGGTTGTGGAATGGCTGGGAAGGGTCTTGGCACTGGTTGTGGTTGTGGAATGGCAGGGAAGGGTCTTGGCATTGGTTGTGGTTGTGGAATGGCTGGGATGGGTCTTGGCATTGGTTGTGGTTGTGGAATGGCAGGGAAGGGTCTTGGCATTGGTTGTGGTTGTGGAATGGCTGGGATGGGTCTTGGCATTGGTTGTGGTTGTGGAATCGCTGGGAAGGGTCTTGGCATTGGTTGTGGTTGTGGAATGGCAGGGATGGGTCTTGGCATTGGTTGTGGTTGTGGAATGGCAGGGAAGGGTCTTGGCATTGGTTGTGGAATGGCCGGGATGGGTCTTGGCATTGGTTGTGGTTGTGGAATGGCTGGGATGGGTCTTGGCATTGGTTGTGGAACGGCTGGGATGGGTCTTGGCATGGGTTGTGGTTGTGGAATGGCTGGGAAGGGTCTTGGCATTGGTTGTGGTTGTGGAATGGCAGGGAAGGGTCTTGGCATTGGTTGTGGTTGTGGAATGGCTGGGATGGGTCTTGGCATTGGTTGTGGTTGTGGAATGGCAGGGAAGGGTCTTGGCATTGGTTGTGGTTGTGGAATGGCTGGGATGGGTCTTGGCATTGGTTGTGGTTGTGGAATCGCTGGGAAGGGTCTTGGCATTGGTTGTGGTTGTGGAATGGCAGGGATTGGTCTTGGCATTGGTTGTGGTTGTGGAATGGCAGGGAAGGGTCTTGGCATTGGTTGTGGAATGGCCGGGATGGGTATTGGCATTGGTTGTGGTTGTGGAATGGCTGGGATGGGTCTTGGCATTGGTTGTGGAACGGCTGGGATGGGTCTTGGCATGGGTTGTGGTTGTGGAATGGCTGGGAAGGGTCTTGGCATTGGTTGTGGTTGTGGAATGGCAGGGAAGGGTCTTGGCATTGGTTGTGGTTGTGGAATGGCTGGGATGGGTATTGGCATTGGTTGTGGTTGTGGAATGGCTGGGATGGGTCTTGGCATTGGTTGTGGTTGTGGAATGGCTGGGATGGGTCTCGGCATTGGTTGTGGTTGTGGAATGGCTGGGATGATTGGAGACCAAGGAATGGCAGGGAAGGGTCTTGGCATTGGTTGTGGTTGTGGAATGGCAGGGAAGGGTCTTGGCATTGGTTGTGGTTGTGGAGTGGCTGGGATGATTGGAGACCAAGGAATGGCTTGAATGGGTCTTGGCATTGGTTGTGGTTGTGGAATGGCTGGGTAGGGTCTTGGTATTGGTTGTGGTTGTGGAGTGTCTGGGATGATTGGAGACCAAGGAATGGCTTGAATGGGTCTTGGCATTGGTAGTGGTTGAGGAATGGCTGGGAAGGGTCTTGGCATTGGTTTTGGTTGTGGAATGGCTTGAATGGGTCCTGGAATTGGTTGTGGTTGTGGAATGGCTTGCATGGGTCTTAGCATTGGTTGTGGTTGTGGAATGGCTGGGAAGGGTCTTGGCATTGGTTGTGGAATGGCAGGGAAGGGTCTTGGCATTGGTTGTGGTTGTGGAATGGCTGTGATGGGTCTTGGCATTGGTTGTGGTTGTGGAACGGCTGAGATGATCGGTGACCAAGGAATGACTTGAATGGGTCTTGGCATTGGTTGTGGTTGTGGAATGGCTGGGAAGGGTCTTGGCATTGGTTGTGGTTGTGGAATGGCTGGGAAGGGTCTTGGCACTGGTTGTGGTTGTGGAATGGCAGGGTAGGGTCTTGGCATTGGTTGTGGTTGTGGAATGGCAGGGATGATTGGAGACCAAGGAATGGCTTGAATGGGTCTTGGCATTGGTTGTGTTTGTGGCAATATGGGGTTAGGGCGCCAGATTGGTGCTATGGGCTTAATAATTGGAGACCAAGGAATGGCTGGGACGGGTCTTGACATTGGTTGTGTTTGTGGCAATATGGGGTTAGGGCGCCAGATTGGTGCGATGGGCTTTATAATTGGGGACCAAGGAATGGCTGGGAAGGGTCTTGGCATTGGTTGTGTTGCTGGCAATATGGGGTTAGGGCGCCAGATTGGTGCGATGGGCTTTATAATTGGGGACCAAGGAATGGCTGGGAAGGGTCTTGGCATTGGTTGTGTTGCTGGCAATATAGGGCTAGGACGCCAGATTGGTGCTATGGGTTTGATCATTGGAGACCAAGGGATAGCTAGGATGGGTCTTGGCATTGGTTTTATCAGTATTGGTGCTGGAAGTAATGATGTTGGCTGCCAGAGCGGTAACATTGACTTTACCAAAGGAGACCAAGGAATTGTTGGAATTGGCCTTGGGAATGGACTTATCGAAATCGGAAGTGATGGTCGGATGATTGGAACAATTGGCTTTGGACTAACTTGTATTGGTCGGGGTATTGGAAGCCATGGTCGTGGAACAGCTATAAGAGCCATCGGCTTAAGAGGCAATGGAATTATTGGGATTGGTCTTGAGATCGAAACCGGAAGAAGTGGTTTCAGAATTGGTGATATCGGCCACAATGGCCTCATCTGTGAGCGAGGGAGTTTCGGCCGCGCTTTTGCTGAAAAAATACGTAATGTTAAATGATATATTTTAAATTATATACTAAGATGCATTGCTCGTGGATTATTATCCAAATAAAAAACTTGTTTGGTCTTTATGATGGATAAAAAGCAATATCCTATCGAAGCAAGAATACTGTACCAACGTTTCGAGAACCTCAATTCTCTCACGAGTTGAATGTTACAGTTTTTATTTCCACCAGTTCATTTGTTACCTTTATTCTTATCACGATTATCATCGGAGTTTTCTTCATTTTCCGCATAGGAATCTGTAGATTTATGCTTCCACTCTGTAGAATTATGTAATTTTGTTGTTTTGATTTGTCTGTCAATATTTGTTCGTTGTTGTAGTTGTTTGAAAGCAAAATTTATAAGCAAAGTAATTTAAGAAGCTAAGCTTAAGTGTTGTTCGCAATCATACCCTTTCCAGCTGAAACAATCGTGTCATATCAGTTACAGCAAATATAACAAATAAAAAAATTAACACATATTTTTTGGTGTAAAGTTAGTTCAATAGGACTAACCTGGACACCTGTGGCATGCGGCACATTTAGGATACAAACTTCCGTGTATCCCGGTGAAACATCCACAAATATAGCAAATGCCTGCTGAGTTAGCGTAGAACATGTCACCCTCTTTTGTACACTGGGCCGATCCTGGGCCTGGAAGCGAAGTAACAAAAGAATTCTATCTTCGGGGCCAACCACATGAAATGCCGGAGGGCTAGAGTACACAGTATGACAGTGCCCCCGCATCGTTGGATTGCGCCATCTATAATATAAAAGATTACAAAAACAACGATACACGGGCTACCGCCCACCGACGATTAGGGACATCAGCGACCGCATGCTTTCTCTTTCCTTATTCTTCACAAAATGTGCCAACGAAAAATTACCACAATTATTACCCTTTTGAACGAGAAACTTTTTAATAGTTGTTTGGTTCATCTTTCGTTTGATGACATTTTCGTGTTTTTTTAATGTTGTGGTGTTTCTGTGGCGCTCATGATTTGTGAGGAATATCATAGGATAGTGTCGCTGATATCTTCTATTCGTCTTTGTACGGCAGCCCTTTAGCATACATAATTATAAAGAAATTTGCAGGATTGCAATACCGATACTTTTGGCTTTGAACATCATTATTTTGTATTGATGTTGCAATCCCATTGACTCCCCGGACTTTTATAATGTATCAATTTTGAGAGTCGACGAAGGATTTTGTGACTTGCAACAAGCCCTTAAATTCAGTCCGCTGAGTCGTGCTTTGAACACACGATAAACAAAATGTTGAACAAATGACCGTGTACACTTGAATCAGGAATAGCTGTGAACACCTTAAATATCTAGACAGAAAGCGATGTTGTGTCATCAGATGACAGCAGCTCTTGATGACAATTATCTTTGCGTTGGAGTAAATGAAAATTGCGGATAGACCTTAAGTGTATGAATCGGAAGTATTCGCTGTTTTCACCCAAACCACCGCAAACATTATTTAAAACCCCAAGGTTTATTTGTTTGTTTTTATAAATAATAATTATTACTTACTTGGGATGGCTGGGATGAGGGCGTTTGCGGCGGCGGCGGCTTGGGCTTGTGCTTGAGCTTGGGCTTGAGCTTGAGCCTGAGCTTGGGCTTGGGCTTGGGCTTGTGCAGCGGCCCAGGCGCCGGCAGCGGCTTGTGCTTGGGCTTGTGCTTGAGCTTGGGCTTGAGCTTGAGCCATTGCTTGTGCTTGAGCTTGAGCTTGGGCTTGAGCTTGAGCCATTGCTTGGGCTTGAGCTTGAGCTTGAGCCTGAGCTTGAGCTTGGGCTTGAGCTTGAGCTTGGGCTGCAGCCCAGGCTCCTGCAGCGGCTTGTGCTTGGGCCTGTGCTTGAGCTTGCGCTTGTGCTTGAGCTTGGGCTTGAGCTTGGGCTTGAGCTTGGGCAGCGATTATAGCAGCCTGTGCTTGAGCTTGAGCTTGTGCTTGAGCTTGTGCTTGGGCCTGTGCTTGGGCCTGTGCCTGCGCTTGGGCAGCAGCCATGGCTTGGGCTTGAGCCTGAGCTTGAGCTTGAGCCTGAGCTTGGGCTTGAGCTTGAGCTTGGGCAGCAGCCCAGGCTCCTGCAGCGGCTTGTGCTTGGGCTTGTGCTTGAGCTTGAGCTTGTGCTTGTGCTTGGGCTTGAGCTTGGGCGGCAATTATAGCAGCCTGTGCTTGAGCTTGAGCTTGTGCTTGAGCTTGTGCTTGGGCCTGTGCCTGCGCTTGGGCAGCAGCCATGGCTTGGGCTTGAGCCTGAGCTTGAGCTTGTGCCTGAGCCTGAGCTTGTGCTTGAGCTTGGGCAGCGGCTATAGCCTGTGCTTGAGCTTGCGCTTGGGCCTGTGCTTGCGCTTGTGCAGCAGCCATTGCTTGTGCTTGAGCTTGAGCTTGTGCTTGTGCCTGTGCTGCGGCCATGGCTTGTGCCTGTGCTTGAGCTTGGGCTTGAGCTCCTCCGTAACCGCCGATGCCTCCGATGCCTCCCATGCCAGCGGCGATGGCTTGTGCTTCAGCCTGGGCCAGGGCAGACGCTCCGCCGTAGCCTCCAATGCCTCCAATGCCTCCAATGCCTCCGCCTCCGATGGCGTTGGCGATGGCTTCTGCGTTGGCGGAAGCGGAACCGCCTCCAATTCCGCCTATGGCTTGCGCGATCGCTGAAGCATCAGCGCTTCCGCCTATGCCGTTAGCTTGCGCGACGGCGTTTGCTGATGCCGACGCTCCGCCCCAGCGGTCATCTTCGACGGCACTCTCGACGGCGTACCCCTCTGGAAATATCACACGTTGAAGATTTTAAGCTCACAAGCTAATGACCTCTGGTATTGATGAGATGGAGAAATAGCGACTCAGGCTGTACTCCGATCTCCAATCAATGCTGATTGGGAAGGTACCTAATCTGGTCTGAAAAATTACTATGGTCGTCTAAACAACTCTTGGTATATAAAGGTAAAATATAGTTCAGTATGGAATATTCCATTAAAACCGGCCAAGTGCGAGTCGGACTCGCGCACGAAGGGTTCCGTACCATTATCTATAAAAACAGCAAAAAAAACATGTCTGTGGTACGGGAGCCCCCTTCGGTCGAACAAACTAACAAAAGAGAACAAAAGATGAGGCAGGGAAAGTTAATATTTATTATAATCTGTTTTTAAGAATACAAAAAATGGATTTAATTGTGATGTATCTGATAAATATCGGATTTGAATCGCTTTAAAGGTTGAAGCTCGTAGAAGGCTGGGAAGCCGGTAAGGCTGCTGTTAGATTAAATAAATGAAAGCCTTGAATCTAAGGTGTTATAACTAAGTGTGTTATGTAGCTGTTTTTGTTTCCGACACAAGGTGCCATAATTTTGTAGAGGTATCTTTGAAGTTAGTAAAAGATTATTCATAATTCATAATTTCTTTATTGCACACAAACAGTTACATAAGACAGTAAAAACATAGAAAACGTGTACAAAGGCGAGCTTATCTCTAATAAGAGATCTCTTCCAGCAAACCAAATAGGGATGAGACAGGTGGATTGCTGAGCAGGAGTAGACCCATGTGTACAATACATGTAATGTAAAATATTATTTAATTTTAATTAATTTAATTAGCCGACCATATTTTGGGGTATGATAGTTCCCATCAGTATAAAGAACTTTCCCCAAGGAACATAGGGTCGAAAACGAAAGAAAATTTTTTGGGTCTCCCATAGTAACTTTAAAATCAGCTGATCGTGGCAATCTACTGGGGGACGAAAAATTTTTTTCAATTGCGACTATATGTATCTTGGAGAAAGTTGTTCATAATGATGGGTACTATCGTTCCCCAAAATATGGTCAACTAATTAAATGTCAGCCTGTATTTAGCTGTCTGAATATCTTCATGATGACTATCGTCTGTTACAGCTTAGTCATCTTAAAAGAGATTTTCTATGTTGATATGATATATATTTTTAAACATATATTAGATTGCAGTAAACTTGCAACTGTGTAGTTTTATGGTAGCTTAGAGTCAGTGTATATTCCCATCGTGCATCGGCACATATTGCGCACTTATCTTTTATGTAGGTACATTACTGTTTACATTATTTTATAGCGTAGAACTATCAACCAGTTCTTTGTCATCACATTCGTCTTTTAATAAGTGCGGCACCAATAGTAATCTTTAGAAGCAAAGTGATTTATCAATCTATCACCTTTTTAGGGTTCCATACCCGAAGGGGGACCCTATGACTAAGCCTCCGCTGTCCGTCCGTCTGTCCGTCCGTTTGTCACCAGGCTGTATCTCATGAAACGTGATAGCTAGACAGCTGAAATTCACATTTCATAGAATGATGTATTTCTGTTGCCGCTATAACAACAAATAATAAAAAACCGATTATAATAAATATTTAAGGGTGCTCCCATACAACAGACATGATTTACTGCCGTTTTTATAGATAATGGTGTGGAACCCTTTGTGCGCGAGTCCGACTCGTACATGAGTTTTATTTCTCTGTTCATCTTACTCGTATCATCATCATCATCAAGCTTTAATGTCAGTTCATCAACAAGGCAAAGCTTCCAAAGCAAGATATTGTATAGTTGCACAACAAGTACAACAAGTTGAATAAAACCGGCCAAGTGCGAGTCGGTCTCGCGCACGAAGGGTTCCGTACCATTATCTATAAAAAACCGCAAAAAAAATCACGTTAGTTGTATGGGAGCCCCCCTTTATATTAAGTTTATTTTGTTTTTTAGTATTTATTGTTATAGCGGCAACAGAAATACATCATCTCTGAAAATTTCAACTGTCTAGCTACCACGGTTCATGAGATACAGCCTGGTGACAGACAGACAGACAGCAAAGTCTCAGTAATAGGGTCCCGTTTGGCACCCTTCGGGTACGGAACCCTGAAAAGGGACTGATGTTATAGGGTCATCACCGCAACCGGTCTGGTAACAAACCCCAGAAATATTCAAGAATTGACATATATGCGATGAAATTCCTGTTTAAAAAAAATAATCGTAAATCTCAACTTATTTTTAACCGACTTTAAAAAAGGAGGGGGTTATCAATTCGGTTGTGTTATATTTTTTGTTTTGTTTTTTTAATCATTTTTGTGTAATGTTACCTCAAAATTCATATTATTATTGACCTATTTCAAAAATTATTTTTTATATGAAAGAATGGACCTTTAGCACAGAAGAGATAATAGTACTCCGTACCTTTAGCTTGGTCGCATATTTGAAAATCAGGAATTGGTCCAGTACTTAGGCTTCTACATAGAAAATATCCATCCAGGTATCCAAAATATCATATTTTTGCCTTTCTGTGACTATGTGGTGTAGATGAATTCTGGCTGTAAGGACCGATAATCGTTTATTATGTGTAATATTGTGAATTGTGAAAAAACAATATAAATTCTATATTAAGGGGGGCTCCCATACAAAAAACGTGATTTTTTCGCTCATTTTTGCTCGATATTGATAATGGTAGCAGGTAGATGCTTATATATTGAGTATATCATTTACTTAAAAAATAAATAATTAAATTAAAATTTTATAGATAATGCTACGGAACCCTTCGTGCGCGAGTCCGACTCGCACTTGGCCGGTTGTTTTAAGTTTTTAACTTGGTGAATTATTGAGCAATGATTTTATATTTATTTTATTTTGAGGTACCTACCTACTAGAGCAGACGGCTCAAGATCGAATGAAAAGGAAAACTTTACCGACAGTTTAAGTTTTATCCCCAAGGCAAGGGTTGTTATGAGGGATGATGATTTATTTCTCTATATTAGGGTTGACAAAACGAGATCATGTTATATATACTCTTATAAAAAGCATATCTCAATCTTGAATTTGAAGTATCACAGATTGTAAATAGTAAAGCTAGGTTTCCACTTACCGCGCTCGAGTTCGTTTGGCCTGGCTTGCACGGCTGCGACCAAGGCGAGTAAAGCCACCAGGCCCTGAAGAAACTGCCTCATCTTGAAGGGTTGCCAGGAAACTCTCTGAACCCTTGGTGAACCTAGGAGCCGATGAGCTCACCAACTGTACTCAACCACATTCTTCCCAACAATTTATACAATTCCGATGAAACAGTTTGAAACGCCTGTCAAATCAATTTACTTATTAAAACCGGATACGATATTTGATTATATTCAGCATTTTCAATTTGTCAAATATAGCGTAAATAGCTAAAGTCGGTGTTTCGAATTTTATTTGTACGGTGCGTCCGGGAAATATTAAATAATTTTTTTTATGATGTGCATTGGAAATCGGAAGCGTATCGTTGTATTTGTGCAGGGCTGTCTACTCTCTATACAATAAAGATTAATTAATAAAATTAAAAACTACCTTCGAATTTATGAAAACTCTTTTGTAGATTGTATTGCGAGAGTTGAAAGTACCGTCATAATATTTTGGTGTCAAAATCTTAATGTCACATGAATTATTTATAAATGCTACAATTTAGTTTTCCACTGACACATACAAATATGCATTAAAATGATTACGCCTACATTAACTGTTAAAAGTACCTCTAGATAGAACGTCTAAACACGAGTAAACCATGACAACTCCATACAATATGCAGTTTCACGTTCAAGCTTATGGCATTTTTCTAGTTAGTAGTCATTAGTTTAGGTACCTACTAAAGTTTTGAACTGTATTGGTTTTAAAATCTGACAGCCAAGACTTGACTGCTCAATCAAGGGGGTTCAACTCAGTTCAATTCACATTCAATGATTTATGATTTCAATACAAACTCGTGCTGCGGATATGCGCCTTGAGTAAGCCTTTAAATAGCCTCTGATAGGCTTCGAATAGTTTATACGTTTTTACCTTGAGAGACATGCATGACAAATAAAACTATTTGTAAAATGATTTATGACAATGTTACATGCTTCGATATAATAAATCAAGCGGGATTTTTTACAACTTTAACAAAATGAGAAGTCACCTGAACGTCTCACTCAAGGACCATGCGAATTGAGAAGTCACCTGAACGTCTCACTCAAGGAGCATGCGAATCGAGAAGTCACCTGAACGTCTCACTCAAGGACCATGCGAATTGAGAAGTCACCTGAACGTCTCACTCAAGGAGCATGCGAATCGAGAAGTCACCTGAACGTCTCACTCAAGGACCATGCGAATTGAGAAGTCACCTGAACGTCTCACTCAAGGAGCATGCGAATTGAGAAGTCACCTGAACGTCTCACTCAAGGAGCATGCGAATTGAGAAGTCACCTGAACGTCTCACTCAAGGACCATGCGAATTAAAAGCGCCATATTGTCATTGTCGTATGAAATTTCGTAGACAATTTGCGTCAACGCTTGCAATTTGCATGGGCTGGGCACTATTTGTCAGTTATGTATTCCATGACAAGGGGCTAACCCGTCACCGCAGCTATGTATTCCATGACAAGGGGCTAACCCGTCAACGCAGCTATGTATACTAATGGTTTCCTCACGATTCTTTTCTTCATCCTGAAGAAACCACTAAGAAAGCCCGTCTCTTACTGGTTTCTTCAGGAAATATTTGTTTAAATTAATGAATTTTCAAAGAAATCTTTTCTACTCCGAAATAACGCTCCTCTGACGAACAGAAAGGATTACGTCAGCCGCAGGGCAATGAAACATTTCACGAATTCCCAAAATGTTTTACAAACAATTTTTGTAAATCTGAACAAATTCTGGGACGCCCTGACAATGCGAGCTTCGCCCGGAGCGCCACCGGAAGTTGGGGGCGGTACCTGCACGCCGGAACCGGATGTGCGACCCACTAATGAGCGGCGGTGGCGCCATCTGCGTTTGAACTTACGTTAGCGTTTTGATGTTTTTGATTTGGTTTGACACTCTCCTATGAACATATATTAAGTGCTTGGCTATTTATTTCTATTTCTATTGTGCTAATGTGTTTGTAGCAGGTATTTCTATTAAAAGTACGAATTTCTTCATAATGGATAATCGTACTATCATCAGGAGATAATCAGAAGTATCACGTTACTATTCTTATTATTATAATTCAGTTTGAATTTCTTCAAATTCTTAATTGATCTTAACTAAAGGACTTCAACACTTGGGTGACTGTAAAACCTCAACGAATTATATTTTTGATCTCTGTTCAGTTTATAAATATTAATGTAGCCCATTAATATACCCACCGATGGGCACGGGCCTTTACCCGGACACGAGTAAGATAAAGCCATATAAATACTAATATCAAATCTTATAGCAGGACCTAACCAGTTTTCGTACTAAAAAGTATTCGAATAATTGAAACAAAAAGTTAAACTTAAAAAAAACGACTTCCACAAACCCTATTTGATTAGAAACCAATGTCAAGTGATTTTTGAGTTTAATACAAACTGTAACCCCTATTCTCCCCCCCCCCCCCCCCTTGGGGAATTAATTTCGTCAAATCCCATCTCATACCCCTACGCTACATAAGGAACCCCTGTACAAAGTTTCATGGCTCTAGGTCCACCGGTTTAGGCTATGCGTTGCCTGTCAATTGGAAGGTAAAGCCTTCAAACAAAAAAAATATCTTTCCAAATCGGTCCATCCGTCTAGGCGCAATCGGTTTACATAATTAAAAAAGAAACCCGACAAATTGTAATAAACCTTCTCCTTTTGTGAAGTCGGTCAAAAAGCAGGGCAGTACTGTTTAGGTCTTGCTATAAGAGTTAGTATTATAGACCTCCTATTCCGTTTACTAAAAAAACTTCGTTTTTTTTTCCACCTCCCCAAACTGTTTGTTGGTCACAGGACAATGCAAACATCCCCTTCAGTCCAATTCATGGAGAAATAATCCGGGCCCAATTCCGGAAGCGTCTAGTTGTGATTGATTACAGCAAACCGCCCTTCAAGCCAGTGAGGTAAAAGCAATAATGCGATATATCAAAACCGTGCGAACGGTCGGTGATGGAAAACACCGAGTGAAATTGAAGATGCGGAGACGGACTAGCCTCCTGTCACGGAGACGGACTAGCCTCCTGTCACGGAGACGGACTAGCCTCCTGTCACGGAGACGGACTAGCCTCCTTTCACGGAGACGGACTAGCCTCCTGTCACGGAGACGGACTAGCCTCCTGTCACGGAAATGGAGTTTCGAATGACTGGTTAAACATGGGCATAAAAGTGCCGCTGTTACCTGTATGGGGTGTTGACGCCATGTTGTGTTATCGGGTTATGCATCAGTCATCTTTCCTCTTCTAAGCGTAGCTATTTATTAATTACTTTTATTTGCTACCGCCATTTTAATTTTAGACATGTCACTCCCACAATTTAGACAAATCCAATGTAACTTCACTGCAAAGGCGACTGGGCTCACAAAATGCCGTTGAAACGGTAATGGAACTAGTCTATAAGGGGAAGCCAATGAAAGACAAACAAACATACTCTCGAAGAACACTACCCTTCTTCTACCGCAGTCTCTAAAGATCTCCTACCTCCACAGCAGCAATAATAAATTGTTATCGACGCGCCGCCGACCCATATTTGCTCGCTCATATTGCCATGGGACTGTTGTTCTTTCATTATTTCCCTCGTCGAGTAAACAATCAGCATTAGACGAAACTTGCGGTTCCAGAACTGTTGCGAGGTGTAAGTAACTGAACTAATTAATTATCATTCTATGTGTAGTGATGGTTCTGTGAAACTTTCAGGCATAAATACATTCATAACGTTAACGACGAAATGATTATTTTCTTAGATTCATCTCCATCTGAAGAACTCCAGTGCATTTTCAGCCTTGATTAGGCTCTTGACCGCTATGCAAATGCGGCTGTACAAATATGACTTACCGCCGCACTCAGAGAGATTTAATCAACCTTTAAGTCAGTTTCAAATTTGAATTTACATACAAAATACTTTACTTAGTAATCATTAAATGACTCTGGGTACGGCGGTTAAACATTTTGTTACATAAATGATTAATTATTTATAGTTTCGTTGCACATGTCAAAATAGCTCTGGCTGTCTGCTGTCAATAGTAAAGCGATAGCTTTCCAACGATCTTTTAGCTTTCGGTGACAGGTGGAACTAATTTGACAGGTTCGTTGCATTAAGTTGCATAGAACTGGCGCCCTCCGGAAACTTCACTAGATCGTTGGAAGACTGTATACTATATTGAAGCTTACCATTATAGTGACACGAATATCCCTCCCAAGGTAAAATACAATATCTTCCGAAATAGCCTATAAACGTAGACTACGTGAAATATTAACAAACGAAATTCTCGGCCTGTTCAAACGAGATAGTGCGGTAAAGGATGAAACTATATGGCCTGAGAAATAGGGCTTACTAAAACTGTGAAAGTGCTTTTCTAAACCAGAGGTCGATTTTATTTGTCGCGACATTAGTATCCTGATTTCTTTGAAATTAGAACTACAATTGCTTTAGATCGATAACTACAAATATACAGCTCTTAGGATTGGTTTTACAAAAACAGTATCTTCATTATTTCTGATATCAATCGCATTAGCAGACCATTTGTAAAATCGACCGATCAAAATATGGACATTAGACTATCGGTTTTTCTGGCGATGTGATATGTAGATTTTGTATGGCAAAACTCTATAGTCAGTTTTGCTTGGTTCATCGAGGTCAGTAAGAATTAATTTCTTCGTATATATTTGTTAAACGGATCTAGGTACTAACAGGTTTTAATTTATTACAATAAATGTATTAAATACAATTTAATGTTTGTTTCAGGTAAGAATTACATGCATGGACAATGGTCAAGTCCAAATCCAAACTGGTAAGTATTTATTTATTTATTTATCCACATATACACAATCTTTACAGGCTTAACCTAATGTGATAGTGTAGTACTTATATTATTACATTTATATTGCACACATTATAATATTTATTACATTAAATATTTCATATTTTATAGCATATTAAAGCCAGTGCCACCCTTGTTAATTCATTCAGAGCGCAGGAGAACAGATCTATCTCATCCGCTATCATGTTCAGAGTAAAGAGTGCGCGTGTGAGCGGCGCTTTGCCCAGTATGTATGTGGTAAGCAAAATTTTTAACTGTGTTCATACTTTGAAAGCTCTTAAGAAGGAAATAAAAAAATCTGAGTAAATCCCCCACTAATAGCAGCAGTATTTTCTAAGTATCAACAAAATAGTAAGTAAATAAGTTGCCACTCAACTGTGCTCTTAAAACTTTTTGCTGTAATAGTAATTGCAAAGTAAATGATGCAATATAGTATCAGGCGAAAGACTGTAAATGCATTTGCTGCAGCTTTCCATGAACTTTTATATAATTCATACGTATAGAATGGAAATTCCATATAAAAACGTATGGTAACCCATTATGCAGGCGCTGAAACTTTTCAGCCTTTGTAAATAGTCCTGTTACTTCCTGAGGAGTCCCCCTCTTTCGCTACTGTGTGGGCAGAAAACGATGAGAAGGGCCCATGCTTCAAGCATTACAACGACTATGACGTCTTCCTCTGCCGCCTAAGTTTTATTGTATAACTTTGCTGTTTCGCATTTCAGTGAAAGAATTTCACATTATTACGTATTTGTATTTTGCTCGCGACTTTTGCTTGGTAAAGTTATCGCGCAGAAATTCTCGGTGGCATAAATGGTGGCGTTCCCAAGTTTTATTTGTATTTTATCTTGTTAAGTGGTTTTCCGAGATGAGGTGGCAGAGAGTTCTTTGTTAACACAAGTTATGGCTGGGAGTTAGTGGTGTCCGTAAGTGTTTATGTACATATCATGTTTCTTACGATGATGCCTTTCGGTAAATATTAGTCTTTATTTGTGCTTGCCTGAAAAAGTTCATTATAATCGGATCACAGCACATCTGCTTACTTACCTTTCCCAAAGGAAATTCTCGCAACGCAATGCAGAAATCCTAATTAACTAAAAGTCCTCAGATGCATTACAAAGCAAAACCTGAAAATTTCGCCTCAGCAACAAAGTATCGCGAAAAGATCCAATTGCAGTAGCTTCGTAATTATGGAAACTTAAAACAAGTTTTAATAAGGAGCAGCAAGGAATACTACGTAAGGGCCAAGTTAAACTGGGAATGCTAAACTCAATAACTGTTTATACTTGACCTGTGTGAAATATGTCTTGGGATCAAGATAGAAGAATGTTTTATTTCTGAATTCATTTATTTTTTCAAACCTATGGGATACCTAAAGATGAAAAATTCCCTAAAGTGTCGCATTATTCGCGTTCCCCTATAAAACATATAATATCTTTATCGATTGAGAATTTAATTACAAACAACAAAATTAAATGTATTTTGAAAAAAAAAAAATTTTTTGATTGGTGAGCTTGCTGATATAATCTATATATATATAAAAATGAATTGCTGTTCGTTAGTCTCACTAAAACTCGAGAACGGCTGAACGGATTTATCTTATCTTAGTCTTGAAATGTTTGTGGAGGTCTAGGGAAGGTTTAAAAGGCGAGAAAAAATCGAATAGTTTCCGGGAAAACCCTAAAAACAGCCCTTTTCTATTTCCCATACAAACGTTTTCTAGAGTCAATTTGAACTTTATTGCTATTCAATAAAGTTCATATTAAATTGAGGCAGTACGAAGTCTGCCGGGTCAGCTAGTTCAATTTAAATATGTAAATAAATTACTGAATTAAACGAAGATTGCACGATAATGCGAAATTTTAGGTTACTTGGTAAGTTTCAACTATCCCAGGTCCCATACATAAATGATTGAACCCCTTTACTTTTGTCTGACTGGCTGAACGTCGGCGTCGTACAACAATGCCACTTCGACTCCGTATGGGATAAATTTGAAATGATAAATTGTTGACGAAAAAGAGTGTCCATCTTTAAAAAAATAAACGGTCGAGTGCGAGCAAGAGTTCCGATCACACGTGGAGAGCGTAAATGGTGTAATTAGGTTTCCACATAAAATGTCATCCGTGTAAACCAAATTACATATTTTTGTAGAAAGACAGTGCAGTTTTCAGATTGTTCCCTTTACTTGTGCTGTAAGACCTTGATGACCTTGCTAAATGTCATGATTGTAGGACAACGGGAAGTACCCTATAGGATTTGGGTCCATGGCGATTACTATGAAATCCAAAAAAAATACAACACTAAAAACGAATTGTTTCTTGTACCTTCCTCTTAAAGCTTTAAATAAGCGTTTCACATGCTCCGCGTAATTGTAGCCTCAGGCAGTCGTGTCTTAAACTATTCGGGATTCAACTTTTCAGTCAGTTCGGAGAATATTTTAAGGCATCCCTTTTACTTCACATACTTGAGAGGAGCATTCTAAGGCGTGGGATGAATTATAATTATATTTTTGAGTACCTGCTGGGATACTGCACATTGTTTCGTTGTAGTGTTATAATAATTTAGCCCATTAATGTCCCCACCGAGGGGCACGGGCCTTTCATTTCACCACGACGGATTTCATTTTTCATTTCATTTTATAGCGATAAGTTACAGTAATTTTTACAGATCTTATATGATAAATATAATAGTACTAATGTAATTTTACCGATGGCGGCATGGCAATTTAATAATCATAATTTAAGGTTTTACTACGACTACAACCACCGATTAGCAATAGTACCGGTATAGCTTTTGACATGTAATCCGAAACACGGAAGCGCCCGAGACAAATGAAATGACACAAAAACGGTCACTATCTCGTACCCGTTTAGACCAGATGTTATAGCAACTATGGACAAATGAAGTTGACGGTTTCTTCACGATGTTGTCCATCACCGTTCTTCACGATGTTCTCCATCACCGTTCTTCACGATGTTGTCCATCACCGTTCTTCACGATGTGGTCCATCACCGTTCTTCACGATGTTGTTCATCACCGTTCTTCACGATGTTGTCCATCACCGTTATTCACGATGTTGTTCATCACCGTTCTTCACGATATTGTCCATCACCGTTCTTCACGATATGTTGTCCATCACCGTTCTTCACGATGTTGTCCATCACCGTTCTTCACGATGTTGTCCATCACCGTTCTTCACGATGTTGTCCATCACCGTTCTTCACGATGTTGTCCATCACCGTTCTTCACGATGTTGTCCATCACCGTTCTTCACGATGTTGTCCATCACTGTTCTTCACGATATGTTGTCCATCACCGTTCTTCACGATATGTTGTCCATCACCGTTCTTCACGATGTTGTCCATCACCGTTCTTCACGATATGTTGTCCATCACCGGTATTCACGATGTTGTCCATCACCGTTCTTCACGATGTTGTCCATCACCGTTCTTCACGATGTTGTCCATCACCGTTCTTCACGATATGTTGTCCATCACCGTTCTTCACGATGTTGTCCATCACCGTTCTTCACGATGTTGTCCATCACCGATACAGTCGTCCAACGATCTTTTGGCGCGTGAATAACGTTTACAGGGGGGCGTCACTTCTATGTTTTTTCGTCCATACAAACTGCTCCTCTCCCTCTTTCGCCTGCATCACAAATCCAGGTGTCTCCACTTCTCGAATCCATCCTTTGGAACTACAGATCAATCCTGCCAAAGGAAATTATTTGTTCACGAAACGCCCTATAATTTACAGTTGAACGGAAAACATCAGTCAGTGCACATATTGAATCATAAGATGGTGATCTTTTAACTCCAAGTTTATCTCAGTATCTTTCTCAAAAATCCATTTAATCTGAAACGGGACGGCCTGTAACGTTATTGCCTCTGCCTGCCCCCTCAAGTTAAAGCGCCGCTGGTGTATCGAGGCAATCAGGTAAGTGGCTCGTATTTCACGGGATTTGCGCAAGAATCCGGGTTCGATTCTCCGTTTGGGATATTAGGAAGGTTTTGTATATGTGTCTGAAGTTTTACGTGTTATTCAGTTATCATACTACTGCTATTACAGCTCTGCTACCTTTCATCTTTCACTTACAACTTTGAACCTAAAAAGTTTAAGGATATAATAGTAGTAATATTTGATTTTTTTAACTAGAAACAGCGCCCATCAAAATCGAAGACTGAGGAGGTCCATTTGCACCAAAAACACTAACTAGGATTTAGCAGCTCAGTCAAAATGTATGAATTATACTAGCTGGTGCCCGCAACTTTTACCGAGAAATCATTACCCTCCTTCTGTGGCAGTCGGATAAAAAGTATCCTATATGTTAATCTAGTTCATAAACTAAATGTATGTTAAATTTCTTTCAAATCCGTCTAGCCGTTTCAGCGTTAAAGACACACAAACATATAAATAAATAAACATACAAACTTTCACAAATTATAATGTTAGTGTGATCTTAAACTAAAATGTGAGTTTTTGGTGCAAGTGACACCTAGACTATTTTCTTTCTCCCCAGCCGGGATACAAACCCGGGACCTGTTGAGAGCCAGTCTCTCAAACCGCAAATGCAACAGTGAATTATTAAAACCCCAAAAGTTAACCCTAAAATGGCTTATGAAAAATCAACTCGGTGAATTTGTAACTAGCCGGCACCTCATCTACATTCGTCTGAGAAGTTAACCCTTTGTGCGCCGGGTGCTATCTGTGAGCAGGTGCGACCTTTAGAAACTTTGTTGCAGTGAATTAACTTGGGGTTGCTGGAGGACAATATTTTTAGAGAGATAGCTGAGCTATTCCAAGGGTTACATTAGATTTTTGACAAGTAATTGGAGGATTGTTTATCTCAAGATACAATAGTAGATTGTTTACCAAGGGAGTAAAGAACTATTTTTAGGGCGAGAGTGTTTCATCACCCTCTATGAGAAAAGTTTTTGGAATGCTGAAAGGATATTAAGTCCTGTCAGTTCAAGGACAGCAAGCAGCAAGCAGTGTGTGTGTAACAACTACAATAATACACTGATATAACAATAGTACATTATGAAACGAGTGAGAGTAAAATGCTCTAAATATTTATTAGTTGTATGTAGTTGTGTCTTTATTCAACGGAAGTTAGTTGGACGTCAAGGGATCAAACTTTGTTTGACATTTGAGGACTCCAAATATCAAAAAGATGTGTCCGTTTATTGATATAATGTTATCTCAATTGTGGCAGTGAAATCAACCAAAAAACCCAAACACAGTACACCAGTATATAGCCCTAAGATAAGTAAAAGAACTTCATATTTTGCTAGACTTCGACCTTTTGTTTGCCAAAAATATTTTCTTCGCCATCTTCCCTTTCAGTGGTTCTCACCCTCGAAAGGTTTTTGTTAAAGGTATTATTTATTGTTAGCTCGATAAGAAGTACTCTTCAATGTTGACTTCGACAAGGGTCTAACAGCTTCCTTTATTCGAATATTTATGCTGAGACATTGAAGGGTTAACGGCTCGTGTAAACAAAATATGAGTGACAATGTACCTACCTACCTAGCAGAGCATAAAAATGTTCGACTTTTAGGCCCTGTCCCCTTCGATCATGTCCCAAACTGTCTCGATAGGTCCTATTGAAAAGATAATACTAATTCATAAATTGTGTATGTAAAATTACAGAATCTGTGAGATAGAGCTTACGACATTAGCACATTTTTATTTTAAGCACATAAATCAAGCTTCAAGTAAAAAATGGAAAACTTATCTCTGAAAAGACTTCACTTACCTCTCAAACGAGCGAAAATCTCAACTTATTTACCGTCAAACTCTCTGATGGCCAGCCAACTTCAAAGCGCCTGCAACAAAATTCAGAGCAATGTTGACGAGCTGCGTTTGTGCTCGGAGCATGTGACCAGTTATTCGAGGGCTGCGGAGCACGGCTCTGAGAGCACTCGACCTACCGGGGACTCTCGAACAGTTCGGTGACCATGCGTTTTTGAAACATTACTTTACATTCTTTATTTTATCAATTAATTTTATATCAATTAATATTGAAATCATTCTACTTTCAAACATTTTAATTAAAGTTGACATCTTACATGTAATAGTGAAATTTCAGTTGAGTGCAGTGGAATATATCGTTCGGTCTCGTATTACGTATCAATAACACGCATGACAACAAAACAAACACAGCGACACATGCCTTTTCCTACAAGGGTCGGCAGAGGCCCATTTGCTCCCACGGCCAGTTACTCTCAATACTACAGGGAGAAAGACTTAGCCATTGAAATATGAAAGTTTCCCCATGTTAATTTCTAATTTCTATCATAGGTAAGTGTTTGTCGAAACGAAAAGTCCCAATTTCGCTCCGCATCTTGGTCGTCCGTCAAATATCCTAGTTTCCTAGTAGTTGTCATGAATGTGTGGGGGCACACTCAGCGTCAAAAGTGCTTATCGCTTCTAACACACTGGTATAGTGACCCTTATTCACCTCCTCAAGTCCTCACCTACTCTGTAAAAACGGAAAGTTGTCTGTTTAAGAATCTTTGAACATTGGATTTGTCTCAAGCAGTACCTTTCGATAAGCCCTATTAAACAAAAAAATAATATCGTTAATTGTGTATTTATTATTATTAAATACACAATTAACGATCTTTTGTTTGTTTAATAGTCTTAATTGTTAAGACTAAAGGTCTAACACGTATAGGACCGGAATATATTATTATTATTATTGTTTTAAGACGACCTCTGTGGCGCATCTGCCTACCATGCGAAAGGTCCCGGGTTAGAATCCCGGCTGGGTGCAAAAAAAAACCTCAGGTCTTGAATGTTTACATGTTTGTGATGTCGCTGTTTCTGGTTCCCTCGACACAGGGTCTAGTGTGGGGCCTGTATGTGCGTGTATGTAAATGTTTATGTTTATGTTTTGTCTGAGCCCACATGGTCAAATCTAATGAATGGTCGCCGCTCAAGCTGGCTAAATAATAATAAAACGTTGGGCACAACATGCCCTACCATGCCGAAAGAGAAAAGTTGTATGTTTTGTTACCTATGTTTTAATGTTCTGCTATCTAAGGCAGGTGAAATATGATATTTTTGAATGACTGATCTGTAACAGCCATTCACAAATGTCATTTTAAAACCTGCGCGCATCGTGCTCCTACTACCCCATTCGGGAAAAGCGAACGCTATTCTAATTATTTTCCTAGCTTTAAATGCAAAATGAGGCTGCTGCTTTAGACGGATGCCTCTAAAGCAGCAGCCTAGTAAGTAATCTATGACTAAATGCTGTCTAAAAGTTGAGAGCGACGCGAACGCACACATCATCGTGTATAAACTGAAAACTTGCAGTAAATGTTTGTTAGACTTTCAGGAAGCAGAAACTTTCCGACGAGCTCATAATATCAAGAGACATTGAAATGTCTTCCCTCCGCGCTCGCGGCTATCACCGCGAACTCAATCAAATGTGCTTATAAATAATAAGTTAATAAAGGTCAAATGTATATGACCTTGACCTTACTAATTGGAGTCTTTGATTCAGTGGACCACTGAGGGAAATTAAGAAAGTACGAAGGACTTTCAGGCCTATTTAAGACTTTGGGACTTAAAGAAATTGGACGGTTTGCAACAGTACTTTTGTTAAGTTGATTAATTACTATAGAGTTACACAAAAACTCGTCCAGTAGACGGATTTTGATCTAGGGTCACTCAACTAAGATGTTTGGTACAAAAATAAAATAAAAAGATGCTGGATTTAAGATAACAACAGCTCTCCAAAACAGTGCTCGCCTGACGTCGCGGTATAATCAAGTTTTTCATAAAATTAATACTTTTAAAAAAGTTTTCGCGCAAAGAGTTCGCAAACCTCAAAGAGTATCAAGACTCTTTTGTTCGCCACAAAACCTCCCAGTGTTGTTTCGTGCTTAAGTGCAATTACATTAGTGCAATGGAATATTTCAGGACAATAGGGTTTTTCTACTAGCTCTAGCTGCTTTAAGTTTTTCTTAGATTAAATTTCTGGTGTCCGAGAGGCGTGCTTGGGAGGATAAGACTGCTCGGAATAAAACGTAGAAAATTAAGTAGCATCTTGTTTTTCAGCATGTTTTTGTCCAACTTTAAACGTGACCCTCTGTATTTCGTTTACAATTAGTGCAGATTATCAAAAACTGGTTCCAAGGAGATTCATAATTTCATAATTTCATAATTTCTTTATTGCACACAAAAAGTTACATAGGACAGTAAAAAACATAGAAAAAGTGTACAAAGGCGAGCTTATCTCTAATCGAGATTCATTACTGAACTAATTTAAACACTTCATAAGCCGTACAACATTATTCAAGAGTTATCGTCAATGAGCGGCTATACCTAAGTTATTGCCTCCCTTTTATTACATATTTAAGGGCTTGGTTTCGTGGTCGCTCGTAAGGATTCTAGTAATTCCTCGGGATTCGGCGCTTAAACCTTAAACCGCCTCAGGGGCTCCCCTCTTATCGTACGAAATTGAGAGTTTCAGAACACTTGAAAGTGAAATTTTCGACTGCTATTTATTTTGAAGACGAAGGCGAATACATTTCGGAACTCACCATTATTTTGAGTAATTCTATGGCAATACAATTTGTGTCTCAGGCCTGACAGTTGATCCGCGAGTTAGTATTAATCTCGGATCAACTTTGATGATTCATTGATGTATGGAATATTTTGTGGAACGCCAATGGAGTGAATATCAGTACTTTGCGGTTGACATAAAATATTTCGTAATTCGTATTTTTTTGTTTTATTTTTTATATTTATTAGGGTTCCATACCAAACCTATCAGTAGTTCGTCCGTCCGTCTCTAACGGCCGGTTTCTTGTACGATTTTAATTTGACGTACCAGTCAGCAGTTTGTCACAATTAACAATCTGTTGACAAGCTTTGAGTTTCTAGAACGCAAATGATTGGAAAATTTAGTAATCTACTGTAGCACTTGACCAGTTTTGTTTGTGTACATAAAGTTTCAATCAACTGGCCCTCAAACTCCACCCAAATAATAGAAAGTCCGTTTCAATAACACTCAATAGCCAACAGAGCTGGCCTAATCTTGATGGCTGATGACGAGTATTAATCGATGGTACCGATGGTGGTGGAGATTGTAAAGTATCGAGTGACTGGAGGAGGTATCGATAACATCGGATAGGTCACAGATATCGCTGTTTCTCTGGTTTTACTTTCCCATACCGAGAGAACCCGTGGTTTCGTGACAGACACGTTCTTTGCCTTTAACGCGGGAGATTCGGTTACGAATCCCGGTGCTGCCCTTGTATATGAGGTATCTCGTGATGTTTTCCACCGCCCATAAGAATGCCCGCTAATCTTATTGATTCTGATCAGCACCAAGGATTGAACTCGCGTCTCTAGACATATTCTAGCGAATTCTTAGCACTTCCCCGACGATGTCGAAAATGATAATAATGATATAATGATAAACGATAATGATATTACAAGCATCTGCGAGTGTATTTGTCTGTGGCACCACAGATACTATAATGACACTAACACGGGTGGATGGATTTTAATGTAGTGTTTTGCAAATGTTACTAGACTTCCTTACGATAGTTCTTGCCTTTTTTTCCGAAATCGTTCCAGTGCTTTGAAAGCTTTCATCTCAACAAGAACAAGTCAGCCAAATTTTAGACTAATTAGTTTCGTTATTTGTATCGGGGTTGTTTTAAATATGTAATTCATAGTTATAAAATCAAGACCCTGTTTAGACTTCGCCCACTCACTAACAGTTTCGTAACGTCCCAAACCACAGATTCCGATAGTCCCAGATAAGAGTGACGATCGTGTATTCGGGTGATGAAACTATACGTGGGTAGGACCAGTTCAGTGCAGGTACTACATAGGACTACTACACAGGTGGCTGCGATGGGTCGAACAAGTGATTTGAAACACGCAGCCAGTTCAGTTCCTTCATTCATGTTATACTGCATTTTTTAAGTCTTCACTCTCTTATCTCCAGAGGTTGGAGTCATTTTCATCATCATCAGTCTACTTGGCTCCATGCTGGCCATAGTTAAAAAAACCACGGACGTAGATACCCAAATATAATTTTTCCCGAAAGCTAGAGAGCCATTACTAATCGTTGATTCTTTAGATTAGGTCAATGACTCAGTTCAGCTTAACCGGAAGCAATAGGAGATGAATCACCCGCAAAGGTAAGTAGTAAAGAAAAATACTTTACGCACTTTATGACTAATTTGTGTAGAATCAGGTCAAGAGCTCATGTATAAATAAACTGGCTTTTTATCTTGACGCGTGTGGGTGGTGGTCAATCAGCAAAGTCTATGAGTATTGAATGTACCTTTAAATGTTATATTACTATCGTCAGAAGATTAAGAAGAAATAATGATGTCATCATCGTAACTTCCTGATCAGTCTACGTTCTGGCGCATTTGTAAGAGAATGAATTTTGCATGCTTTTCATTCAGGGAGCACTTATCTAGTAGAGAGCGCATAGATACATTTTCCTTTGAAACACAACTCACCAGTTTACGGGCGGCGGGGGACGAGGTAAGAGAGCTGTGATTGGTCAGCCGCTGCGAAACTGTCTGGCGGCCCGTCATAGTACATAGGTTGCGTATGCGGACGTTTGCTGAATACAACAAACGTTTGGCGAGCCGCATTCCCCCGCAGGCGCAGTCAATTGGATATATAGTCTCTGTTTTCATTATAGCTTCATGCTTTTTTCCATGCGTGGCGGCATTGACACGAATAAGCCGTTTAGTTTTTTTACATACCACTTTGCGTGACGGTGAGGGGTTAGTCCATCGCCCGCAACTATAGATATATGAACTTTTCAGCCTAATTCGGCACATTACTACTCAATACTTATCTCTATACAACTGTAGAGCTATTCCTAAATGCCACTAGATTAATCTCTATTAACGAAGACACAATTTACAATTCTCTATTGCACACAATATTAGCAGTAACATTAAAATAAAACACATGTACAACGGCGAGATTATCTCTAAAAAGAGATTTCTTTCAGCTAACCAGGCGTGATAGAAAAAATTATGTAATGAAAGGGTAGGCACTAGATACTAGCTTCTAATCTTAAGAAAACTTACTTTAAAACTTATTGTATTTACACAACACAGTGGGGTGTAAAAAAGTCTTTATACTATAAGACTGTCTTCTGGTATTAACACTTTTTTACGCCTCCGTGCCATGTAACTAATAAAATAAATGGCTTTATAATTGAAACAAAAAGTAAACTTTAGAAAAAACCGACTTCCACAAACCCTATTTGATTAGATTGAGTTTAATACAAACTGTAACCCCTTATCCCCCCCCCCCCCCTTGGGGAATTAATTTTGTCAAATCCCATATCAGTGCTACCCCACGCTACTAAGGAACCCCTGTACAAAGTTTCATGGCTCTAGGTCCACCGGTTTAGGCTATGCGTTGCCTGCCCGTCACCCATGCATTGTATTTGTACCTAGTATTGAGCAGATCTGGTGGCCATATGTGGTCTTCATCAGCAGTTCCGCATCACAATATTATGCTTACCATGTGCATTTGCACGAGTTATTATGAAAAACACAAAAATCACTATAGGTCTTCCTATAATATTTGAAGAGTTCCCTCGATTTCTCCAGGATCCCATCATCAGATCCTGACCTGGTGTCAATGGGACCAATGGGAAGTTAAACCCTTTCAAACAAAAAAATAATTTTCCAAATCGGTCCATCCGTTTAGGCGCTATCGGGGTGCAGACATAAAAAAAAACATCCGGACGAATTGTAAACCTCCTTTGGGAAGTCGGTTAAAAAGTGACTTGTCGTAGTTCGACGATATCCCATCTTATAATCGGGCACAACACAATAGTCGAGCAATGGCGACTACAACCCGGCCGTATTAAATATGCACCTTGCTGGCAGGCTTTAACATTGAACGCCCTAATGATGTCACAAATCAGGTGCATAGATAAAGAGACCGTGTAATTTCTGGTCCGCCCACCGTAAAATAGTGTTATGTTGGGCAATACTGAAATGTTTGATGTTAACGTGTTAGTATTTAGGCTTCAATGGGTATGATAAAAAGCAAAGCTATTTGTTGGATGCACAACCCACCATCATTGCGGTGCAGTGTCTCTTGCTCGGAAATTGACAATGCTCTTCAGTATGACATTTAAGCCGCAGTTAATTTAAGCAGCTGTCTAGAGTTCTGCCATATCATAGGTGTACTATTTCTCTGGTTAAAAGTGGGCACAATTGTGCCTCTGCCACCCCGTATGGGGAAAGGCGTGACGCTATGTTATTATTAAAACGAGCGACAAAGAAAGTTTAACGTAACCTAACTGAGCGACAAGTCGCTGGTCTACTTGTCGGTCAGTCAGTAATTTAGTCGCTAGTCTAGATTTTTAGGGGTACGAGACCCTATTACTAAGACTACGCTGTCCGCTATTTTTATTCGATCGTTTTATAACTCCCCTTATTTATTATTGTAACTAACTGGTTTCTCCAATACTCACATAATTGACAAAAGAGATTTAAAGGTTTCCTAAATACACAACAGTTTGATGGCCTTTGATTCTTGCTCAATCTCATTGTCGCCTCCAGTACTAATTTACGCGGTGACGAGCATACAAAAAGAAACAATGTGCCTTTTATAATAAAAGTCGTCAAGGTTTCTATTAACTGAATTCCATTATTAACATGACAGGCAGTGGCGTACTCTTAATACACCTGTCAAACGCATGTCAATAATCGAGTTAACCTGTCAACACTAACAGGTAGCTGTCAATCAGATAAGCTCGCGGCTACCTTGATATACTTCAATTTATTTCCCATACAAATCGACGGGCCTATACAAATCATATGGCGAAGCAAACAAATAAAATAGTATCGATGAAGGGGTTTCATAGTATTGTTCAGAATTATGACCCTATTTTCGTTCCATTCCTTTATTTCACTTTTGACAGTTTCTTAATGCGAAAATAATAAAGTGGTTAAAGTTAATTCACTAGCTGAGTATACTGTTATGAACGTTTTTTATAAAAACCGGTCAAGTGTGGGTCGAAATCGCATACGTAGGGTACCGTACTATTATGCCCTCAAGAGGATTTGAACTCACGACCTACGGATTGTGAGCCTACATCATACCCGCTGAGCTACCTCAACGATGAAGGTTGTCGCGAAATATAATATCACCATCCATCCACTATATATCTACCATCAAATTGAAATGCGTGGGTGTTTCACAACAAGTCTCTTGTATGGGGACCCCGTTTAATTTTAAATAGCTATCGTATTTCAGTACTTGTTGTTGTTGCGGCGACAGATATACACATTCTATGAAAATTTCAACGTTCTAGCTATTACGGTTCCTGTTGTAGGACCCGATGACGGACAGCCTTCGCCTTCGATATACGGATATAGACCTATATTGACAGATTCCCATACAAAATCACTCGATATAGGTGTAGATATCGTATATCGAATGCGCGAGAATCATGTACTGTGTACATGTAACCGAAGATATTCACAAATATAGTACCGAAGGCGAGGAGTTTGACTTTCACGTCGTTAACGTGTCAAGTGGCGATCGATAGGCGTTCCTCCCGGCTACATCACCTCTCCGTTGTGGGAAGCATACACAGTACAAAACTACAAATCATGATGGTATAAAACGAAACCTTCCTTTCATTTATACGACAACGTCTAGCAGTCGACCTCTGGGAGCAGCGGTTGTGGCTCCGCCTGCCATGTGAGAGTTCCCGGGTTCGATTACCGGCTGGGGATAAAGGAACACAAAAAAACAATCACCAGTTCTTGGATGTTTACATGTTTGCGATGTCGCTGTTTCTGGTTCCCATTACGCATGGTATCCTAGTGTGGGGCCAGAAGCAATATGTAAATGTTAATGTTATGTTGTCAAAATTGTCGTCGTCTAGTCCTCTAGTGGTTTATTTAATGTTGTTGACAAAGTTTACCCGAGCCCGAGTGTAGCGACGAACTCCGATAGAGCTCTAAAGCAGGGTCATGATTTTTCATACGCATATCAGATTTGAGTAGAGAAACTACAGCTAAGATATTTATAAGATGTCATAATAGTTTGAGACCTCGTGTCGAAAACGTGGCAAAGCCGAGGCAACAGGCCTTTCTTTTGCACTATTTAAGATTGATTTTCAACCAAAACGATTTAAAATCAACCGGAACCGAAATGTTTAAAACACCCATCAAGTAAAAAAATCCTTCGGTTAGAGTTTCCTATTATTCATTTTACCATGTTTCATCGGATCATTCGTCTTACTTAAAAGTCCGTCAGCTAGACTTGATGCTTTCTTGATTCAGCAATTTATTAGCAGTTTTCTTTTCTTTTCTTCTTTGGTAACTCATATAAGTCTACTTCTCCCAGATAAAATGATCAGCCCATGCAACTGTCTCTCGCTTATTGCTTACAATATCCTCTTTATAACGGTTAACATACAATTTCTGGTGTTGTATACCGACACCAAAGTGAGTATCGCCCACGCAGTGTGTCATAATTATGTCAAAAATTATACTAATTATAGGTACAGTATACCGCTACTAATACATGTTATTAACTTCAACAGATCAATCAAATATTCAGGTAATACACTTAGTTGATGCCTGGATGGGTGGCCGTGTGGCCACATAGTTTTATTTAGAACTTTGACTTAGCCTTGGTTGGTATATTCTGTACAACAATAATAATTTTATTGTATCCTTTAGTGCCCTTTCACACCATGCAGCGCGATAGTCGCGCAACTGCCGCGCTGCTTTCGCACAACTCAGAAGCGGCTGATTACCATAACAATGGCTGTCATGCGACTGCAGCGCGGCAGCCACGCGACTGACTTTAAATTTTTGCAAGCACGTATGCACTCATTCCAAGTGTCAATTCCGTAAAGTATATAAATATAACCAAGTATACTAGTGGCTCTGTGAGCTGTAGACCTCGCGAGTATGTCGGTGGGAAAGCTGAACTGCTAACACACATAAAAAAAAATAACCCAAATAATTTTCTTTCAATAACACATACAAACTTATGAATGTACCTGGTTACGTACATGCAGTATGAAAGTAGCCGCACCAATAACTTTGTAAACTACATTTCGCGATCTTTAATACAACCATATTGACTTTTTACTAAAATTATATAATCTGTTTCACTCTCATGGTCTTTACGAATCCAACGACACCTCATTTGTTAATATCCATAGAGCCGTTTGGGTTGTAGCGATTTTTTTACATTTTAAAACCCCATATCTCCGCCATTTTGAAAAAAATCTACAAACTGGCTCGAGTAAAAAATTCTATTTATTTTTCCAACCTGCTCACAAAATTTCACGAGAATCGGTTCATAAATGCGACCTGTAGAGGAGAACAACCGGACATACGAAAGCATTTTTGCCCAAACCTGAAACGGAGACGCTTCGCTCGCTCGGTCAATAAAGAGAAACCATGATAGTATCAGTTGAAATCAATTTCCAAAATTCATTTTCGCGCGGCTGAAGTGAAGACTGTAGTGTGAAATCATGTGCGGTTGTTGCGTAATATGATAAATTGACTACAGACTATACCTCCCTACATATTTGTAAATCGAGATATGGTTCGTAAAGCCAGTAGAGGCATGCGTTACCCAAATATGGGTGTAATACTCTACGACCATAAACGTGTACTTTCTACTTGCATTTTGGGCAAAATTGGTGAAAGTAAGATTATACTTTAGAAAGAACAAAAACATTGTGCTACAGATTTAGAATAGCTGTGGCGCTCTCCCTATGGTGAAATAGAGTTCTGAATGAATGGCTAAACAGGGATCACTGCTGCCCCGTATAGGATAAGTCGTGACGATGTGTATATGTATATGTTTTACGGTCTACACACGATGTACCTGTTTTATTTACAAACCTGGTAATCTGTACGAATCTGATGGGAACCATCTACAAGCATGCGTACATTATTACATTTCGCCATATTATCTCTTCTGTGATTACGCGACAGATTTAAAAACATCAAAGTTCACCCAAGGTTACGTACAACAATCAGACAATCTTGACATTGTCGCTCGTTAGTGAGACCCGACCTTCACCAAGGCTTTGTAGGTTATAAGCCCAGATGCACGACACTAACTTAAAGTCTGATGAATCCTCAAAGTCATACTGTCATTATCTCTCGTTTGGGCAAAGCGCCAGTATGATTTTTGAGTGGCACTTTATTTCAGCAGCAGTTTGTGCAGAACTTCAGAAAAATATTTGTGATACTTATTTTTATGTGCAGCTTTCATATTGTTATTTCCTATTCTTTATTTGATAACTATCAAAATAGACAGAAAAATATTAACAACCGCGAACTTGTCTTTATCGAGAGATCTCTTCCGGCAAACACTCATTGCTTTTGCGATCATCTTTAATGATTAGATTATTCTATTGACATTCTCATTGTCATTAAGAACACAGTTTTAACCCAATAATTTCAACTCCATCAAGAAGCCCTCGAGCCGATGTAGTGCTGTTATTTTTGAAGTAAAACTTCTTGGGGCACGGGGGTAAAATTTATTTAACCTCTCAACTGTGGGTTATTCATATATTTGCTTTTCACTTGCTACTAGCCGGGTGCTATCACGAGTGGCTAAGAAATGTAACGGAAATTGGAATCGGTGACGTCAGGGTCGGCTGAAGACTTTTAAAACCGCAACTATTTTCAATACGGTTTTTAACTAATCAGATAAGATAATAATACATTCGTACAATAAAGAATGTTAATTAGTGAGAGAAAAACCTGATGAAACGTTAACAAATAAAAATTATTTTAAGCATTCTTCCACGAGTTCTTGATTTCCGGTATGGCCAAGATGGCGCCGCCGCCGCTGGCTGGGGCAAACACTGGCAAACAAAACCAGTGACGTGACCAAAAACTACTTCGTTCAACCTCTTTGTTGGAACCGGAACTTATGTTTGACAGCTGTGCGATGCGATCCATACAGTTTGTAAGAAAAGAGTTTCATCAATGTCACATACGGGTCGATATGGATTTCTAAAATGATGAACGAATCGTTTTGTGGCCGGTAACTATGGAATAGGTACCTAAAACGCGCTGCGTAGTCGCGCAACGGGCAGCTAGTAATCGCATAAAGTCACTTAGAATCATCCAAATGTGATATTTAGTTTTCAAGCAAATTCCGATGTGATGGATGGCTGCATTAAGACTTCTTGAAAACAATAAGTAGGTACCTAGAACTGTTCTAAAGCCACTTTTTATTATATAGTGCAGTTCAAGTCACAAATTAGCAGTTTAGCTACTAAGTACGTGTTATACCTACCTATTTAATGTTTATCTGTAGTAAACGGCCAAAGCGAGGTCTACAGCTTACAGAGCCATAAGTTTAATGGCTTATTGTTTCGCTTATTTGTTTGTATGTAATTTTTGTAATACATATTTTAAAGTTGAATTGTTGTTATAACTGTTGAAATTATACGATTTTGATTTTAATAAGCTTTTGTAATTTTAAAGTTAATGCTTCATGCCAGTCAATAATGTTGAAGTAAAATATAAAAATCGAGGTATGTCGTATGGCGGACTAAGGAAATGTCAAGAATAAAATTAAATAAGAGTTACGTCATCGCTTCGCGATGAAGTAACCCTAAAAAATCCTAGCAAAGTAGGTATGTATAGGTTAGCGGGGGTAGCATAAGGCACGCCAGTCACCCCAGCCACGCATTTTGACACAATTTAATGTCATATCATAATGAATGCGCGCTATTTTATGGAGAAACATCATTGAGTTGCAACTGTGACACCGGCACGAACGGACGCTTCCTAGCTGCGTCCGCGACGATGCCCCGTAAATTAGCGACGACCTAGTTTTCGCAATATCGATACTGCCATGGCTGTACCAGCCAAGCGCGCGGACACCATCTTGGTGAACGAGCTGCTCGCCTTCGTCCAACAGAAGCTGGACGTGATGGACGAGCTCTCCCTGGAGCAGATCTGCTCGACCAGCTTCAAGGAGGCCGAGATCGCCGCCGCCAAGACTGTGCTGCAAGAGACCGCCGTCACCAGCGTGCGCCTTGTGGCGCGGAGGGGTGCTGCGAGCGGGAAGAAGGATCTCCAGGACATCTTCCGGGTGTTCAAGGAGACTGAACCCGACGACGTCCCGACCTACGTGGCCCGCGACCTCCACAAGCTGCCGCCGGTGACATTCGACCACGTCGACGTCACCCGGCTGCTGAAGGACATCGTGCGGCTGCAGGCTGACGTCACGGAAATCCGAAGCAAGTTGGAGGCTTCGGAAGGCATCTGCGCTGACCTCAAACGAGAGTTGTCAGTATTGCGTCAGGCTGATACCTCGCTGCCAACGCAGCGAATAGCCGACGCGCGTGACGACAACGCGCCGGTCAGCAAAAATGCCCAACTAGCGACTGACCCAGTTACGCGGGTTGCTAAGCCCGCGTTGACGAACACCGCACCGCTTCGTGTCGTCACGAAGACAAGTCGACCAACACCTGATGCGGTCTCTTCTGGTTCATCCAAAACACTGGAACCCCAGAAAGACACGTATGCTGCTGTGTCCCGCCGTACCCGCCGCCGCCGCCCGCGCCCCACACCGCCCGCCGCTGAACAACAGAAGCTGCAGGCTGCGCCGCGCGCGCCGCCGGCCAGGCCCGCCTGTGGCCCGCCGAATGCGACCGTTGATGGAGACGGATTTATCCTGGTTCAAAACAGGAAGCGCCGCTCCAGACGCAGCCGCAATCAGCGTGGCACCGCCCCCGCCGCCGAGTGCAGCCTCAAAGCTGCCGCTCCCACGGCGCAGATATACCTTTCCAGGCTCGACGTGAATATGACCAAAGAGGACATTGAGCGTCACATCCAGGAAAGGATTAAGAAAGTCCAGGTTCCGCCATGCGGTCAGAAGACGGTGATGCTACAGATAAGTCCTTTAGAGTCAAAAAGACCAAAGGACTTCCTGTCGTTCAAGCTTCGGGTGCCGGCGGAACTCAAGAAGATGTTCCTGGCCAAGGACTATTGGCCAGAAGGCATCGTCTACAGACGCTATAGGGAGGCGAGACCGACGAGGAAGAAAATCCCTAGCTAGGCTTAAGTTAAGTTAGGTTAGTTTCATAAAATGTTATGTATCTCTAGTTTTAAGGTATTTGTCAATATGGGTTTTATACCTGAAATAAAAAGATTATTATTATTATTATTATTATTGAGACGCGAAAGGAGTTGGCAATTTGGCAAAATGACTGCCCCAGACATGTACAAAGACTTCTCAACAGCCAATTAATAGCATTTAAATATTCTCTCATAAATTACTGCGTCTTTAGTTAGTTTGTAAACTTGAAGGAAATGATTAAATAATTAAGAGTTGTCACTTCATACTCTATGATTCCGCCATTGATTAGTGACTTTTGCCATCGTTAAAAATAACATGCAACATAATTGCCAACTAGCAAAACTGTTGAAAACAGGAAGTTTCCAGAGGAGTGGCTAGATGGCGTTATGTTGCATGTTATTGCAAAATGGTGCTTATTTCTAGCGACGGCAAAGGTCACGGAATCATATTGGAATCACGGAGTATTGAGTAACAACTCTTATTTACCTATATTTAATAATTTTTTTCTTCAAGTTCTACAAACTAAATACAGACGCAGTAAATTAAATTTATGAATGAATATTTAAATGCTATTGGCTGTTGAGAAGTCTTTGTACATGTCTGGGGCAGTCGTCCATATATTGATTTAGCCATCTTCTTTGTCATTTATCTGCGCGACTGAGGTGAGTGGCAAGCCTTATGGTAGCCCCGCAGGTACACATTAACTTGGAATAGTTGAAAATACGTACTCGATCAATTAAATAAAGGGACTGGGCACAGAGACAAGCAAAGCAATGCATACATTTGAGCGAGACGGCTTAAAGACGTGACGTCAGATGGTATATAATCTGAGCGAGATGCAAATAGTAGTGACACTATTGAATGAGTTAAGTATATCACCACGAGCGCGACAAATTGTAGATAAGGAATGGTGGGAAATAAATGACATGACGTATTAAAAGTAAGTACAAGTATAAAATAATTTCAAATAATCGGACGTCTGAAACTTAAAAGTAACTTGAAGCAGAGATTGGATCTCAAAATTGGAAATTTAAATCTCTTTTAGTATATGTAGGTATAGGTGTATAGTATAGGTACCACTTAATGATCTAGCTACAGAAGTTTTACTTCTAACACGTGTACGGTGCTACACGCGTATTTTTTTTGTTTGTGAATATTTATTTTGTGTGTGGTTTTATGGATCCGATATAAACTTATTTGATTTTGAAATGCTGAGAACCCCGTTATTCCGTCAAAATCTAAATTCAGAGGCAACTCCATGGAGTTGTAATTTACAAAATGCCTATTTTTTTTTATAAAACGAAGGGTACATTAGTCCCGTATCCGTAGTTTCTATACCCGCCTTATCCGGCATACATAATAAATAGCAATAAATTATACAATAAAACGAAACGCTGCGCAACATCGCAATCAACTAAAATCTACGCTAATAAAGTGGGCAGTCGAATGTTTACTAGTGTATAATTATTTTATTTAGGTGCCCATATAAATTTATTTTTTCCTCGTTATAAAACATTGGATCAAGGAGCTTGACAGAATAATTAATTCGTTCAATGAATGTTTTTAACAAAACTGCCGACCGAAATGTAGTTTGTGAAATCTATTGTTTTGCGCATGTGAACACCCCTTAGTTCAACTTCAACATTGGTTTTGATGAGTAAGTAAATAGTCCCGCACTTACGATTTATAGACCCATCGGGTCAAATGGGTCACAGTTGAAAAGACAATGTCTTTAACTTACGATTACTTGAAATTGATTCCCAAAACTGCATTCATCCTCAACTAATTGCGCGTTCAAAACAAATCATCAATCTTAACCTCGATGTTCAAAGCGTAATAAATAAGACGTAATAAAAAATCAAACGATCGTACAGCATGGTTAAATAATTTAATTCAAGTTGATTTAATTTCGATTGACAAAGACTGTAATCGGAATGCAACTCCTACGCATTTAGTAGATTCGGTATCTTCACAACTTTCCCCCGTGGTTTCACTGAGTTTTTCTTGTGCCCTACTGCCATGGATGCCCTCTTCAAAATACGGTACTATGTGGAATTTTACGCTTTTCACTCCATCTTTCTATTTAGGATTGTTGATTTTCTTTCTATTAAGTTTATTGTGTTTGCAACTAAGTACCTATGATTAGTATAGTAAGGGCCTGTTCCAATTAATCCGATAAGCCAACCAGATTTAAGTAATAATTGTTGTATGTTTTAAAAGATGAATCTATCACATATAACTGTGAGTATATATTATGTGATAGATTCATAATAATTGTATTGTAAACCAGCTTTCATTCATCACTGAATCTTTAACCAAAACCAGCCATCCAAGTATTATCGATGTTTTAATCAGATAACTTAAATTAATCTGTTGTATAGTAAAGTGTATTGCATTTCAATTCCATTAAGTGTGCTACTTACTCCCTATCTTTCGTACATTATTAACCTAATAACACTATCGACCACTGAATAGAAGTCACGCTGTATTGTTAAAATGTTTATTAACCTCTCGATTGCAACAAGTAGGGTACCATTAAACCAATGACCGGCGTATGTGGGCGGCGGCGGCGGCGGCAAGCCCTCACATAACTCAGGGGCATTGGAAATTCATAGAGATCTTTCTTAGACGTTTTGAAAACTTTTTGTTGTAAAAAAAAAATTCCGCCTTTTGTGTTTTTTCCTTATCCAATTCATAAAAGCTAATAAAAAGTATCATTTCTGATTTATTTTGTTTAGTTTATCACCCGGTTACTTCAGAATAAAATAAAAAACCTCTCAAAACACAAAAAACAAAAAAAAAACAAATTTAACAGCTAAGAAGTCTATTCTACATTAGAAGAAAGCCTACTCTGTGGAACAGTATGAGCGATTACGCAACGCAAGAGCGGGACAGACGGACGGACACCTCCGTTACTCAGTCACTATACTTGCCAGCACGGTGCAAGGCATGCCATTCCATTTTCGAAACGAAATTACGAAAAATAAAAACAAAAAATATACGCGAGTGCCAGTAATTTACGGTGAATTTTCGTGATAAGCAAACTTTTTGAGTTTGGAATCGTGCAGTGTTTTGTTTATGTGTTGTGTGTATTGTGCAAGGTTGTTGATAAAAGTTTTCATTCATAGAGATGTATCAATGGATTTACGCGCGCTTTTGAAGCCAGGCTTATATTGCCGGCTATTCATGAATGATTTTTATTTCGGTAAGATTTTTGTAATTACTGATATGGTTTTTGATAACGGTGGACTAAGCAATCAGCTGATTCGTTCCGGTCCGATGTGTAGCCTGCCGGCTGCTGCCACGGCTTTTGAGTTAGTATAGCTGTGAGCTTTTTACTAACTTACTTTTGTTACAAACTGGTAAAGAAGTCTGTAACCGTTTTTTATTGGTTGGCTGATAACGAGCTTATATTGTTAGTTCGTTTTTTATGTAACTCGTAAATATCACTAATATTAGCTTTAGTGTTAAATAAAACACAAGTATCTTAAAGAATTACTTATTTTTTAAGTAAGTAAAGTAAAGTTTGCCCATTAATGTCCCCACCGAGCAAGTAATTACTGCATTAAAAATACCAGTTTTATTAACAATATTTAAAAGAACCACGTGATGATTCTCCATCATAGTTAAACAAATAAGGAACCGTGTCATTCCACGATTGTAGTCATCAAATCACAAAAGTAAATAATTGTTATGTTTGCCCAAACGTGATTGCGGAAATCCAATGATGCTAAACCGATTTCAATGTTAAAGTCAAACAATTCTAAAGGTCAATGCCTTCGTCTATCACAGTCACAAGTGAAGTGATGGTACTTACAACGAATTTACATACAATTATGTTTCTAATTACCTACAAAACACGGTTAACTTATAACAATTGTTATGTAATTTTCGTTTGTGGATGATGAGATGAGTGATGGATGAGTAGTGATGACGATGACTTTTACTTTTAATAGAAAAATTATGCATTTATTTTATTTGTTGGTTGCAAAAGTCAAAGTCAATTTTTTTATTGACCATAAAATCATACCGAGTGCTTAGTCAACGTCCATATAATATTAATATTTTTGTATACTGCCGCCCGTTCGGAAGTTATGGGCTTAGGGATGGAGCAAAGAAGGGCAAGAAACTCCCCGTACCTCTTTTACTTGGTTTTTATTTGTATCGTGATCGTGTATCGTGTATCTTGTATCGTGATATTTTGCCGTAGTAAAGGTTGAATATCACCAAAAGAGTCTCTATTTGTTAACAAAATCGAAAGAGGGTTACCCGAAGTCAGATAGTCAAAAAACACGCATGTGGGTCATTTTAGCCCCCTACCTACTCCATTATGGGGTCATCATGCCCAATTTGGATGTTTGATGAGCGTGCGGACTTCCAGTTTTTTTGTTTGCACTTTGTGTGGTCGAGGTTTACATTACTAGCACTATGCGTCTATAGACAGATGGAATTGGTAGATTTGCCTTACATGAAATGAGGTAGTTTTAATTTTTTTATGAGTTGGCAGGGATGACATGGGTATAGTTACAAATCCAAGTTTTCCACCTTGAAAGCCCTCCGAAAAACAGTTAAAAACTTGAAAATATAGGTCATTTTTCCGTTTTGAACATTTTTTTCCAAAAACCGTACATACTTGTTAAAAGATGTGTATGACTACATCAAAGAAGATAAAATGTCGCGTCGATAACATTTTTTTTTTATTAAAATTGGTCCAGTAGTTTGACTTTTATGGGGGTCCAAAATACTCCCAAAACAATTAAGACGGATTTTCAATATAGAATCAGTATGTGTTCCATATCTTGTATTTACTAGGCCACATCCGCATAGTAACTTCTGCGACGCCATACTACATGCCTGCTGCATGATCCAGATTATCTTCCAGGTCCAAAAGGTTGCATCAGTTCTAGCTTTTTACGAATTCCATAGGCTTTTAAAGTCTTTTTGTTTCTTCTTAAATGTCTGCGCAAATAGATTACGAATAAGTTGCACTTCATTAGTCAGGCAAAGGATAAATTAATTGGTAGTAACTATTAGTGAGCTATTTATTAGAAGAAATTTGCCTCTGCACATCTTTTTCAAGAAGGGAAGTTTACGGCCCTCCTTTATTTATCTTTAGCTGCTAAAATTAGAAAATAATTTTCAATTACTATTAAGGATAAGATTAATTAAAACTTTTAGTTTTGTAAACATCGCAATTCCTTTGAAACCCAAACCATCCCGCTGGCGCTTACAACATTACCTGCTACTTTGATTTAGGGCGATCGATCATTCAAGCCTAAGATAACGTTTATCTGTCTGTTTGTCTATTATTTATTTATTTATAAATCTTAAAAAATCCACAGCTAATACAGACATGGAAGGTAAGAAACTTAAACTTAACATAAGCCAATAACGGATTTACATTTGTCTGAGGCATTTGACATTTGACACGTATATGAAGTGTGAAATAAAATTATCTGACTGTTTATCTAAGGCTTAAAAGATCGGCCCTTAGAAAAGTAATATGCAAAGACTGGTAAGTAGTAAGCAGATTTTACGGACAATAGTGACTAGGTGATCACGTCCTCAGTCTAGAGTCTAGAGTCTAGACTCTAGACTTAGTGCAGCGCAGAATTATGCATCCTCATTTGCAGACAAGTCCGCTTTATAATTATCGTACGAAAATGAACACAAGCGACCACTATGTCACACTGAGTGTTATTCTAGAGGCGCCAGACATAACTAGCTATAGCTGAAGAATTGCAGGTGTTTAATGTTTGCAGACGACCTTAAATTGTTCAGTTGTATTAGAGATGCTGCCGATAGTGATAAATTGCAGTGCGACATTGATGCTGTTGCACAATGGAGTAAAATAAACAAAATCGACTTAAACATCGGAAAATGTAAAGTCATCACGTTTTCCAGACTTCGTGCACCAGCAATAAACGCGTACACATTGGATGGGCAAGTTATTGATAGGGTCAACAAAATTAGAGACTTGGGTTTACTTCTGGACCAGGAACTAACCTTTAAAGATCATATGTTAGCTTGTTGTAAGAACGCAAGCAAAACATTAGGCTTCATAATGCGAACTGCTTCCCGTTTCTCTGATACGAAGGTAGCTAATATATTGTTCAACTCATTTGTACGCAGCAGGCTAGAGTTTGATTCAGTCGTTTGGGACCCTTACGAAGATAAATACACCCTTATGATAGAGCGAATTCAGAGAAAATTTGCTAGGTATCTCTACAAAAGGATATATGGCTACTATCCCTTCCTTTTCCCTTCCTTGTTTGTTATCGGCATGGTTGGAATTAATACCCTTGAGATTAGAAGAAAACTGGCACTCCTTGTTCACTATATTAGTTTGTTTCGTAATCAAGTAAATAATCCAAATACGTTATCTAGTATTGCATTATTCGTGCCCAAACTGGGCGTACGAGTGACACGGCGGCGGCCGCAGTTGCTGGCCACGGTGCCGGTTTTCCGAACTCTCCGAGGCGAGAATGCCCCTACAGCGAGAGCAGTCGCGCTTATCAATAAATTAGTCAATGTTTTTGATCATCTTGATATTTTCTTTGATTCTATGCCAAAATTAGAGTACCAACTCTTTTTACTACTAAGTAAATAAGTGTTAAGTCTTTAGCAATAAGTGCGCTATGGTGTTGTACTGTTAAGTCTTATTGTCAATTAATAAATAAATAAATAAATAAATAAATAAATAGCTAGGTACCCTCGAAAACGTATTTCACGTCGAAACGTCCAAAATTAGGATTAATTCTATCCTTGCTAAGCTGATGATCACTGAACCGATTTTCACGTTTGGGTGCTAAAGACAGAGTTGAAGCGATTTGAATTTATGACAAGAAAATTGGTAGAAATTACAATCTTTGGCCATCGGACAAGAGCTGTCGCAATTAAAGCTGTTAGGTTAGTTTGTTAATGCTTGTTAGTTTATTAATTTGCCTTCAGAATACCACCTCCTGGCATACAGATCTGTACAGTATACTAGACAAGAGGGTGTAGTATACTAGACACGAGGGTATAGTATAAGATACGAGCCGAGTTCTGCTTTGCTGTCCTTTGTTCCAGTGCTGAACGCGACAATTGAATATAATTATTTGTCGGGTGTCTGCCAAAAGATTTGTGGTTGGTTTTGTGTTGCGGAGGTTTAGTGTTGTTTATTTTAAATGTCACGATAGTCGAGAATACAAGCATCACGCGTTTTTACGTACAAGGTAGCAGAGGCACATTTGTAGAGCTTCTAAACTTTGGTAAGAAATGATGGCAACATAACCCTTCGTCGCGTCAGTGGATAATTTTATAACTATTACATTTTAATTGTTATCTGCCCATAGCGGCCCTTGTCACAGACGAGGGGTTATATAAGTTACAATACAGCGGACAAGTAGGCTGAAAACATTGCTCCTGGCCCCACACTAGGATACCCTGTGTCATTCATGGGACACAACAAACATGTAAACATCGAAGACCAAAGGTTCCTGGTTCATAAACGTTTGCGTCTTATGGTAAAGTATAGCACGTCTCTTGTCAATGACGTATGTTATGGTTTGCGTATTTCTGAATCTAGGCCAGTTAGATTTAGCACGGTTTTGCAGTATTTCGACGAATTGCATAATAGTATTCGAATTGATAGACTAGAGTCAAACGTCAAAACAAACTAACGTCACGATTTTCCCATACGGGGTAGCAGAGGCAAAGTTACGCTCACGTTCATTTAATTATTCAAAACTCCAGTTTGCAATTCAGGGGCTAGCTAATCACCACAGTTGTAGAGATGTGAAGGCTGCCTGACGATGTCTACTATCAATGTAAGAATTTCCAGCTACAGCAGGGCTAGTCGAACCTTTTTTGCGATTTTAATCCGATACCAACCATTTTCTAATACTCCATTATTATTATTATGAAGAACCTTCTATGTCCCAATGCCGGGCAAAAGCCTCTCTCCCCTTCTTCCACTCTATCCTGAATGGTCTCCATCCACTCCCTATCCCATAGACCCAACTCATCAACCCATCGCTTCCTGGGTCAGCCACGCGCTTTCTCTTTGCGTTTCCTGGGAGCCAGTCTGTGGATCTATTCGACAGCATTCGAGCGACGTGCCCGGCCCAGTCCCACTTTAATAATAATAATACTCCATAGTGAATTTTATTTTAAAGTTATTTTAAAACGGTCATAATAATTTTCTCGGATCAAATTAGGTAGAGCTAATCCCCATTAGTTAGAGGTGGGAGTACGGGCCTGGTAATCAGCACCGAGAACCGAACCCGCATCTCCAGCGTGATCGACAAGCGTGTAACCACTAGGCGACAATTTCTCACCCAGTCGCTACTTGTGGCACCAACGTTCTTTGATCTCCCTCCGCCATGTCCGGTCGACTGAGCGCCCCGGATCAATGGACATCAGTCAACGCCGTCAAGGGCTATTTGTTCAGAGTTAAGGGAATGTATAATTAAAACGCGCCAAGTTCGAGCTCTCCTTGAAACGATGTCGGAACGCGGTAGCGCCCGATCGCCACTTGTGAAGGGTTAGGGTTGGCACAGAAGGAAAAATATATGCATAAATCTCTTTTATCTAGACTGCCGCGAGAGTGTCCCTAGGACCTTTGGTTCAAATGAGAACCAAATGGTGGCGTCTGGCGTGCTTCTTTGGCTTAACGTGATCGCAATCCAACGCAATAATACTTACCATTACTCTTGTTGGCATATAATACAAACTACTCAGTTAGAGAGAACTTGTTCTATGCACCGTGAAAAGAGGACAAATTAAGCTTGTTGGAACGATTTGTTTGATTTAATTAAATTAAAACGTGAAGATGGGCATGACAAAATCTAGCAAAATATCGGCGGGATAGCTCTGATATGTTGGTATCAAAATCGACAAATAGTGCTTATATGATGTGGGAAGCAATGTATGTGCAATTGTGCATGTATGTAAATGTTATGTTAGGAAAATGTCAGTTCGACAAACAGAAGCGATTTCCCAGCATTAAAAAATCTGCGAAAAAACGATACTTAGGTCCAATAAACTAATAATATCAATAACTAGAACAGAAACATTTCTTCAGTCCGGTCCGGAAACATGTATTTCGTAACAGTAATGAATGTATGTTTCTCGGGAGAGTCCGCCACGCGATAATGTTGGGCTATTTAATAACTTGATCTTTCCGTTCCTTGATAAACAGTTTATTATTGACTAACTATTCAATTACTGTAAATAGTTAGTCATCTGCGTCTTGTCTATGTCTATTATCATATCAATCTTACTAACCAACTTAGCAGGCTTTGGAATAAATTAAATGATGCATATCAAGCATCCTTAAATGTAGATTTAAATATGAAAATAACTATGTTGTAAATTATAGTTAATCGTCAAAATAAACAGTATAATTCAATTCAATTCAAAAAAAATATTGACCATAAAATTATACATATTACTTAGTCAACGTCAATATAATATTAATATTTTTGTATACTACCGCCCGTTCGGAAGTTGTGGGCTTAGGGATGGAGCAAAGAAGGGCAAGAAATATATATTTGTTAGCCCCTTGAAAGTTTCTGTTCTATTCCAAACTTCCAGCAACACCATTTGTTTAAAGTTCATACATCACACTGGTGTCACATTTCACATTCAACCGTTGACGGATTCTGTCACTGTTGTACGGCATTCTAACTTCGGTATTTGTAGGTCAAGAATGCATATTCATGGTACAAGTTGGTAAACACAGCTGCCATTTGTCAAAGGCGTTGTGATTTGATAAATGCTGTGTACGTACGTATAATATTGACGATCTATATGGCGGCGTTATAGGTCTGACAGGTTGTAGTTGATCCTACATAACATCGTTCATAAAGGAGTATTAAATATCTGGGTAAAGGTGGGCATAACTGTGCCTCTGCCATCCCGTATGGGAAAAGTCGTAACGCTATGCTAAGTTAATAAAATGGTGTCGACAACCCTACTCGCAACCAATAGGTGGTTCCCATCCCGTTCCGCGACAAAAACTCGGAACAATCGAGGTCACCGACCTACACTGCGACAAATCTGTGCGATGACAAACTTTCGCTGGCCGGACTGTAATTGTTTTTGTATTGTATCTGGAAAATGATAAGGTTTATTTTTAACGTCTTCGTATACAAATCGTCCGCGGCCGCGCGGTGTCGGCGCGTCGGAAACGATCGTGCGGGTGCAGCAACATCCGACCGACTCGGGTACTGGATGGTTGACCCGTTTCTTTCTATGCGGCATTTGGTTCGGGCGCTTCCGTTTTTCGAATGACACGCTACGCCGTATAATAGGTCCCAGTTACAATCGCTACTTGGTGGTAGTAGTCATAAAGCTGTGTTTATAGGCCCTAATAGATAGATAAATAGATAGATATCTCATTTATTCATTGAAAGGTACACACACAGACACATAACAAAAAAATACAAAATAGAATAAAACCTGGATTAACATAGGAAGAAAAACACATTTAAATAAAACAATTAACAAACTAGTGGCTCTGTAAGCTGTGGACCTCGCGAGTATGTCGGTGGGAAAGATGAACTGAACTGAACAGAAAAAACAAACAAACAAACATACGAAAGCATTTTTGCCCAATCCTGAAACGGAGACGCTTCGCTCGCTTCGCTTGCTCGGTCAATAAATAATCATTCAACATAATAGGCTTGATAACTTCTGACAGTGGATTGTCTACCAGCCCGACGAGACACCGCTCCACCAACCCGCGCTCGTGATTACCGTATAACAAAACACTTAAGTAGGTAAGTCGAGTCGTTAAGTCTTTTGTTGTTGTCCATGTTTTTCTATACTGCCGTCATACCGAAGAAGGCGGCATATACAGATGACGCTGTTTCGAGATAATTAGCAAAACGTAACTTTTCTATATTTCGTAGCTCTGAGATCGAAATACTTATCTTTTTAGGTACTGGTAGGAAGGGACTAACTCTCTTGTACTACAAATACTAAAAAAACATAAATATTGTAGAAATCAAAGAAGTAATGATGAAAAAACCTAGTTGCCGCTATTAAAATTTGCATTTTAATAAACTTACACTATATGAATCCTACCGAAAAGGCGGCATCTGCATAGAGAATATCACAAATTTAATTAGTTTTGTACCATAATTAAGCCAATAGTATTATTTACAATAAAATAATATTTTGAATAGAGTCACAGGGGTACTGAGATCAAAAATAAAGCATTATTTTTCCTTAATCAATCGCGGCGTCGTCGCTGTCGTGTTTTTTTTGTAGAGTTGGGTGTCACGGTTCAGGCAAATTCTTCCAGAACTCCTTTCGGGTTTCTGGAAGGATTTTGACTGACATGAGAATGCCGGATCTGCAATTACAGCGGAGGCGTTAAAAGGTAAAAAGGCGGCATGTCTAAAAACAGAGAAGAATGGCGGCATCTACAGGTAGATGCCGCTTTTTTGCCCTGTATTTTACAGACGCTGCTTTTTTACTTTTTATCGAATACAGGTTATGTGCAGAAGCCGCCATCTTCCCATCTCAAAACCATAGTTCCAGCGTAGTTACCGCCTTTTTTTATATACAGAAAGATAGGAAATTTTGTACTGATTCCAACGGTACCAAAAACGATTTTTTTATTTTTTTGTAGATGCCGCCTTCTTCGGTATGACGGCAGTATATTTGTATATTTTCTATGTTGTGCTATGTGTTGTGTATTGTGACGCTTGAATAAACGCATATTCTATCCCATTCTATTCTAATAAATTATATAAAGTAAATAGTCTGCTATTCCTTACCTCACCGGATTCAAACCTACATCTCTTTCGTATATATATTTCGTATATATTTATTGCACATAAAAGAACAAAACACAGAAAATTCAGAGAAGTAATTTACAAAGATCTCTCGATCTCTTGTGTTAGAAGCAATTGTGTAACCAAAAGATCACGGTTTGATAAAAGTATTCATGCTCCAAATAATACCTTTCTATAAAAGTATTTACCCTCAGCCATCTGCGAAAACTTGGACTAGAAATTCTAAAGAAACCTCCTAAATGTTGCTCCTAATATTTACGCACACTTGAAACAACACACCTACGGTTTCAAAATATTATTCCAGTTTTGCGGTTAACTCGCATATTCGTGTGTTTTATGAAACCACTTTAGAAAAGCCTACAGTATGTATGTTATTGTTAAATTCTTACCCAAGCGTGTTGATAACAACGAATTCGGAATACCGGTGTATTGACCGGTAAAGCGGCGTTTGTTAAAGGCACTACTTAATTTCGGTTAGGTACCTTACCCCTCCTAACTTACCTATACTAATTATGTATAATGATGATATACTATTTTCTTTATTAATAGACTTTAATTATTTATGATTATCTAAACTAATTAAATTAAAAGTCCTCTGTGTCTCTTTTCTGACCAACACTATTTTTTTTAACTTTAAAATCACTGTTGTCAATCCTCACGTGCTGACTTCAAAAGTAACTACAACTCAACTGTACCGGTTTCCCATCCTGCCCTCAGGGTCAATTAGCACCAACACATGATCAGTTGAACTGACAGCTGTTAACCGCTCTGTTAAGTGACCGTTAAACATTAACCCTCCGTTAATCTGCTTAGCGCGTGCGTCGTTGATAAAACTGACTGTAGATAATGAAATATGCAGTAATTCTGATTTAAAGACTTGCCGATTGGAGGTTAAGAGAGCTAGTTTAATCATAAGTTTATGTTTTATAGGGGGTATAGTTAATTATTATTTTATGATATAATATAATATAAAGTTGCTGCTTTTGATATTTGATGGAAAACGAAATAATAACGCGGAAATTCTTGATTGATACAACAGTTGGAAGTGGACAAGTTCGTATTTTGGTTAAAGTTGATAACAAATTAAGTTAGTGAATCAGTTATTTTGATTAGAATCAGTTAGTTAGTTTATTTATATGGTGCAATTTGATAAATAACTTTAAGTTCATTGATTTATTGTTATAAGCTTCCAACTTTACCCAAAAATAACCCGTTCAATTCTATCAATGGAGCAATTTTATACAAAATTTCCCCCAAAAAGGTTCCTCAGCACCCAACTCAATCCTCGAGCCCAGGAAGACCTAACGAACGACAAACAAGTTTATTCCCTTACTTATTTATCTCCCAAGTAACCGGTGACCCTTATCTGAAACTTGGTCCGTCGCACTTCATAATGTAATCCATTAGACATGTCGGAACACACACTGACAGGTATAAAATGGACCGCAATTAACACTAAGATGATGGTAGATAACTAATTGAATTGATCGTGAATCGTTCTGAATATGATTTGAAGGGTGTTAGTGGTTATGCTCTATCCATGCTTAGAAGCAACTTGACATCTAATCTAAAACTTCATAAAATCCACTTTTTAGGGATGTCACCAAAACAATCGGAAAGAATCGAAATTGTTTATTCAGTTGAAGTAACAGAAGAGTTGTCACCGTCATCACATAGGGATATAATTACTTAGTTCATTTTCAACTATATTGTCTATCTATTCTAATTATTTCTAATGTCTCTTTGCAAATCTTGTAAAATTATTCCCGATTCACAAATGTTTAAAGGGTGTATCGATTCTTTTGATAATTGATTTTTATGAGCAATAGCCCCTCACTAACAGGCAAAGATTGACCTGTCAAGTTGCCTGCTATATATATATATATATATATTAGATAGGCACACTAATATATATAGCTATAGCTTTGATGTTGACGTTGTTCCGCGATGCCCAATGAAGTTTTGCGCAAAGAACTTAATTAGTTCTTTGCGCTAAACATACACATTACAATTAAAAATACATTAACAAAGGCGAGCTTATATCCAAAAAGAAAAAACCTTCATATCTCCAAACCTGATGATGGGCTAGCCACCATATTACGCAAAATAGACGGAAATTATTATCCAAAGACATCGTCCAGCTTAATTCCATCCATTACACTGGACAAACTACTTCAGCGTAAATCCAGCATGATTTCCGTAAAACCTAAAGAGCAATTTCAACTCTGTTCCCATCTCGCAATGGTCCGTATTTGCCTGACGGGTTAAAGTACATTTTTGTCTGTCAAAGCCAGCCGTGAACAAAGTCCCGTATATTTTCGGGCGGAATCATTACTTTTGACTTTTTCGCTTTCAGAACTCTTTTCAGCTTTGGAGCGAGAACCCCAGATTTTCCATTTACACCGCGCTCTCATTGACGGGAGTTGAGTGCGCCATTATCTTTTGAGGAGTCGAGCTTGAGTAACGATTTCTGTTACAAACTTAGTGCCTATAAATAAAACCTCAAGTGGGCCTCAATGTGCCTCTGCCACCACGCTTGGGAAAAAGGCGGGACGCTATGATAAGTAGCCAAACGTCCAGCGTCCTCAAAATAGCACGATATTTTGTTTGTCTTTTTATAGGTTTTGAACTTTATCTCGATGTGGGTAGGTTAAAAATCGCGCGCCGTGGACTTTGGGCGGGCGGCGGGCGAGCTAGTATACACAAATGCATAGAATATCAAGCTGACAGAGGGTTACTCTTGGTTTACAAGGCAAGAGCTCAAGACAGCAAGGCAAGCTTGAACCATTGCCTTGCATACCAAGGGTACCCTACTGGGTATACTGACAAAAGAGCTTATTACATTACGCTGTCGGCAGGGCACGATTTGTATAGACGTCTCACTCATGATGGAACGATTAGAAAGAGACAGTGAGTCAGACAGGGCCCTGCCGACAGCGTAGTCTAATAGGCCCAATAACCGACATAACACCGCGGGTCTGTTTTGTGTGACATATTTTTTTTTATAAAAAAGAAAAAACAATTTACAGTAGGAACCACATAAACCATGTAGGTTTGTAGGTCTTCTTACTCTATGAACGTTGTTTTTGACCCGCTACAAACTCGTTTAAGAGACCGGTGACCGCGTGAATTTCCCATACAAACGTAACACCAAAATGATTTGAATTTGAGAACTAGTTCAAAGCATTTAGACTGTTAATCGGATTAATACAGTGTTTACGCAGGTTCCTGTTCGTATACCAAGGTTCTTATTCAAATTACTTAAAAATATTTTTAAATTGGTTGAAGAGGAACCCTGGTATACAGACCAGGAACCTGCTTAAACAGTGTATAAATCCGATTAACAGTCTTAATACGTTAAACTATTTTTCAAATTCAAATCAGTTGTTTTACGTTTGTATGGGAAATTCACGCGGTCACCGGTCGGTCTCTTAAATATTGATTTAGGACCGTTTTTAAAGCCTAGAGTCTAGACCTATATCATTCTAACCCACTTCAAACCCATGCACCGGTCAAACTGCCAACAATCCAAAAATCTTTCCCACATACAATCAAACGACTATATTGAGATCAAACAATATAATATGGCATATCCTTCTTCTGAGCCACTTCACGTATAGATTGGATTATAGTCTGTTTGTACAATACTATCATCGAAGCATACAGGTTGTGACACGAGGTTTTTGGCCGATTATTCAATACTCAGAAAATGAAATGTCAAATAATGTTATCTGATTTTGTTGAAATTGAATCGTATTTTTAAGGATGTCCTTAAAATATGAATATTCTTCGATCATATTGACAATATTTGGTTTATCCATACAAACCGATCAGATAGTTATACTAATTTCATTTTTTGCATCTTATTCTTTACTTTACTTTATACTTTATTGCACAAAAACAGAATACAGACACTTAAAAAAAAAAAACATGTACAAAGGCGAGCTTATCTCTAATAAGAGATCTCCTCCAGCAAACAGCAGCATTTCTTTAAGCCGACCATCGTGTATGTGACAAGTGTGAAACAATGTTGCCCTGATCGTGAAAATTTTTCAGTATTATTCCCTGAACTCTTAAATTAGACTACAGCGTTTGTTACAACCTGTAGGTAGTCTATTTGTTTGTTTTACTATCATCGCATTATAGTTAACTTCCTCTAGGCGCATGCGCTAAGTGGTTTAACCTTCTCCGTACTGTTGGGCCTCATGTTTGGCCCTCATACTGATTTGTTCTGTCAAGCCGTATAAGATTTACTCGATGCTGAGTCATACTTTAACATTTTGTATGATTTGTAGGCCTTGATTCAAACTTTGACCCTAAAATCATTGACGTTTGTTTGCAAGGTAATTCTATTTACTTGTTCTTTCTGTTCTTCTCTCACCCCGTATGGGAAATTGCATGACGTTTTGTTGATAAATACACTCTTGGGAGCTCAAACGGTACTTGATGGTAGACATCTTGAGTAAACCTTCATTATGTCCATGGCTGCGGCGATGGACTTAACTCCTATAACACCATTTGACCATATTACATTTGACAACCGCCCCGCTTCCGCTCCGCCCCCGACCTAATGGGCTGTTTACATTGGTCAAGGACAATGGACAGTGGACAGTAGACAGTACAGTTGTGTAAACCGATCGGACAGTGGCGAGTCAACTTGTCTTTCATATAATATCGCCACTGTCCACTGTCCTTGACCAATTTGGATCCAAAGGGATCGCCGTCTGGATCCGCCAGACGGACAACCTTCCCCTCCCCCGCACCGCCCCCCCGACTAAAATGAGGTAGATAGGCTTAGGATTAGGATTAGGATAGGTTCAACATTATATAACCATCTCACAGCAGCGGAGGCCTTCTGCCCCCTGATATGCCGCTACCCACTGACTACGAGCCGAGGCCCGCTCGAGTAGCCACAGTCACTGGGGAAAGCAGGCAGACCCCTCCCATATATATTATAGAAACTTATACATAACTTGCAGGTAGAACGCCCTCTGCGTCTAACCGAGGCCATGGAAACAGTAATGCATACGCGCAACTGCACACAACAGCACACTGGTTTTTTTAGTCCGTATGCCACATACGAGTGTTCCGTTCAATGTAGTCTCTGCCTCACGGTGGAGACCTAATCCGGACCTCATTGGGGAGAATCGGGCATAGCAGGGAGGTCTGACTCCCGGGCATCTAAAGATTTTGTTCCCCTCACACATTAAAAAAAAACCTTGACCAATGTAAACCAGCCCTCGAGCCTTGAAAACACAACCTACGATCCTCACACAACATTAGTCGAAGCAATCGAAAAGAAACAACTGAACGACACATCGACAGATAGAAAAACCTTTTCCATCCATTTTCAGCTGATTGATGGATCGACGTGACGACACCAGGAGATGGAAACGGAATTAATACTGGTTTTACCGAGATCAGACTCCGCTTTTGGTAAATCTTCGGCGGAGAAGTAACCTTGTGGGAACAAAAAGCGCTTGCAATGACATAAGCGAGTAATCAGACGTAGACTTTAAGTTATATCTCACGGTCGTCGCGTCGGTCGGTTAGATTAGCGGTTTAAACTTCCGTGCTGTAGGTTTGTGTGTCGAAACTTACACTAAATATAAAGTACTGTTTGTTCGAATTAATAATCTTGTAGAAAATGGTTTAATCTTCTAATAAGCGTGTTGTGAACACGTATTTTGTATGGGAATTACTTTATTTTTATTACAGCAGCAATATAAATATTGGGAATTTCAAATCTCTACCTATTTCGGTTCTTCCGACAGAACCCGCTGACGGACGGACGGACGGACGGACAGAGGAGGCTTAGTAATAGGGTTCCGTTTGGCACCCTTCAGGTACGGAACCCCAACAACACCTGGTAAAGAAAGATCGAATATAAAACAAAAGACAAGCACCATTTTATAGCTATTACACAAAGAGTTTTCATAACACCATAAATACCCTTTAACTTTCCCCATAACTCAACCGGGAATCGAACCAGCAATCTCGCAATACAGACTCTGTCATTACCCTATACTGCGGCATTACGCTTATCTCTATGATAAATATTCAACATAGGTTATGTCGTACACAGAGACTCGCTACTAACTTGCAGAGTACCGTATATTATGTTAACAACATAATTATATGACTAGTTAAGGCAGTGTGTAGCCTATAAACCTTAATGTAGAATAGTGTTGTGGATGTACCGATAAAGTGTATTAATCTTGTACCGATAAACTTTATAGATTAGAGGCTGGAGGAGGCTTGTCAGAGTGCGTTATGTATGTTACATATTAAAATTTATGTCAGTTATCGGTTAAGAAAAATAAATAAATGTTGCCCATTTATTAGGACCGAGGCATACGGGCTAGTATCCGTATACGAGTAAGATTGAGCCATACTCCAGCACGCTGGCTCATCTATCTGAAGAAAAAAACAGAATGTGTCAAGCAAAATGGAGTATGGAATGATTGCTGACGTGTGGGCACTTTTTCACAATTTTATTCTAATCCGTTCAGCACTTCATATCATATTTGTAGAGACACGGTGCTTATCATGTCACTAAAACAATCTGTTTAGATTACATTAGAGCCCTATGTTGAAACGACAGTTTGTTTCGCAACATTCTTCATGTACACTATACTCGGGTGTGGACCAAGGACTTTTGGAAGATTTTACCATAATTATGTTCATTAGGATTTAGCCTGAGGTTTTCAATCACATCAACATGACTAGTAGATTAGCACTTGCACACTGAGTGTTATTTTTTTTTTATTCAGATTTCAGTTGTACATCTTCTTTTTCTTCAGCATTTTTGCGTCTACTGCTGGTTTCATGTCTACATCTATCGATTCAATGTTTACTGTTACAATGACAGGTTTGTGAAATGTTCTCTTACCTGGTGGGTAGCAACACTAACATACCTCCCTGTAGCTCTCCAACAATATTTTGGCTTGCGGTGACAGGTGCAACTATTGTTTTTTTGACAGGTTCGTTGCACCCCTGTAAACGTCACTCATGCGCCGAAGGATTGTTAGAAGACTCTGCTGGGCGATAGGTTAGCCTCATGTCGTGACAAATTAGTATTTTTTTATCTGGCTAAACCTATGCACAACTCTATCCTCTATACAGGGTGACATTTAATTAGCTGACCATATTTTGGGGAATGATAGTACCCATCTATAAGAAGAACTTTCCCCATGGAACATATGGTCGTAAACGAAAAAAAAATTTGTGTCTCCCATAGTAACTTGAAATCAGCTGATCGGGGCAATGTACTGAGAGACGAATTTTTTTTTCATTCTTGGGGAAAGTGTTTCATAATAATGGGTACTGTCATTCCCCAAAATATGGTCAGCTAATTAAATGTCACCCTGTATAGAAAAGGCGTGATGCTACAATCTTTTTAAGCTTAATATGCTGTCCACTGTCCCAGTATACATCAAACATGGCCATAATCTTTGTTTATAGGCACTAACGTGTCGATCTAGTTGTTATTGTCGACAAATACGACGGCGAGATGTATACGTTAACGGAACGTAAACGGAACGTTTTTGATCATTAAAAACGGAACGGACTATTGTTCTGCGATATTAGAAGTGTTTTACTGTGTTTAGGTCTTTAAAAAAATAACTACAGTTTGTATTTCGAATTAAAACCCTTATGCGTGAAATTAAGAATAGTATTAGCAGCACGCATTAGGCGACCCGCAAACACATTATACAAATTTTAATCTTTAACCCCGCCGCAAAAGACGACTGCTATAAATTGCAAAAAACAATTGTAATCTGTAGTTGTTTGTATGTGTCTTTCCGTGGCACTCTAGCGTTAGTTAAAACGGATGGTCGGATTTAAATGCGGTTTTTAAATTGGTACCTAGTTTATATACTGACAAACTGTCAAATGTCGTTGCCCGATTCATTTAGAAACACTTTAAGGTTAACCAAATAAGCTATGAGTATCAGCAAAATATATGAACCTTTATCTAAAGGATGTAAGGGAATGAATTCTTGCTATAAATTAAGATAACCCAATATCAAATCCTAGTTTCATTGTTACCAACTTACGGACGTTGTCAAATCTATTCCGAATTGCAGATAGAATAGACACTGGCAAAGGGAATTGATAGGTAAAACGCACTGTGATTTCACAGTCCCTGGTATCGTGTGCCAGCCGGTTCTATATACGGACTCCATTGTTGGACCCATCGTCAAACAAATCAATTGCGTCGCGGACGGGACAATAGAAATGGGTCACAAACACATTACGGCGCCATAAAAGACCTACTTAACGGCTTCTTTGACGGCTGGTCCAAGATGGAAGAGAGGGCTTTTCAACCGACTTCAAAAAAAGGAGGAGGTTCTCAATTCGACCCGTATGTTTTTTTTTTTTTTTTTTCTATGTTTGTTACGCGATTGCTCCGCCAATTATGAACCGATTTGAACAAATCTTTTTTCGGCGTATAGGTAATACCTCAAGGGTGGTCCCATTGACACCAGGTCAGGATCTGATGATGGGATCATGGAGAAATCGAGAGAACTCTTCAAATATTATAGGCAGACCTATAGTGATTTTTGTGTTTTTCATAATAACTCGTGCAAATGCACATGGTAAGCATAATATTGTGATGCGGAACTGCTGATGAAGACCACATATGGCCACCAGATCTGCTCAATACTAGGTACAAATACAATGCGTGGCTGACGGGCAGGCAACGCATAGCCTAAACCGGTGGACCTAGAGCCATGAAACTTTGTACAGGGGTTCCTTAGTCGCGTGGGGTAGCACTGATATAGCATTTGACAAAATTAATTCCCCAAGGGAGGGGGGGATAAGGGGTTACAGTTAGTATTAAACTCAATCTAATCAAATAGGGTTTGTGGAAGTCGGTTTTTTCTAAAGTTTACTTTTTGTTTCAATTATTTGTTTCAAGTTTCAGACGTTTAACTTCGTCTAAAACCTACAAATGTTTCGCTCGCCCGTCCATGGCTCGCAATTTTTTTGTAGCAATCCACATAAACATTCACATACAGGCACATACATTGCGTCTGGCCTCACACTAGGATACCCTGTGTCATGGGAACCAGAAACTACAATATCACAAACATGTAAACATCCAAAAACTGGGGTTTTTTACCAATAGGAACTTATAGAAATAAAAATGGATGCTATGAATTTGAATTGTTCTGTTCAAAACTCATGTCCTAAAGTTGCATTAGCATGATTTTCTATCTCTGACAGGTATTACGACTTGGACATTAATTATGATTATTGTATGAGCTTTATTATTTATAATTTCTTTATTGCACACAAAAAGCTTCACGCAGAGAGCTTCGACTGTAAGTTCTCGACATTCTGTCACTTGGTCCAAAACTGCAGCGTTCCATGCTTTCTAAAGCCGTTAACATCATAATGGGTTTTTTATAATACATCCAGTTTTAAATAATCACTGGACACTCGCACAATTTGAAACCGTAAACTCACAAGTTTACACCTAAACAAACAAACTATACTTACTATACACTAGTTATATCTTTTGCAAATGAGCTGGCAGTCGCACAGTGCGTTTAGTCGCTAGCCTGACTGGGGGTCAGTCCATCATCTTGTGACTCTGTAAAACTCAAACCATTAAACTCTTCAAACCGGATGGTTACCTAAATTTGATTTTACTCAAAACTAATTAGAAATTCATAGGCGAACTCTATCAATAAAATGCATCCATATTTCCATAACCATACTGGTTTGACACTCAGAACGCACAAGGAAGCCGGAATCAAGATGGAGGATGACCAAATATGGAGCTGATAACAAATAATATGGCGGACACGTGCGTTCCATTTACCTTATTTTGTAATCCGCTTTATTTGGATTTGTATTACACTGTAGGGTTTTAAAAATGTACCAGTAGTAGAAGTTCGATCAATTACAAGGCCGGTGTAAAATTACGCCGTTTGGAATTTAGCGTGTTGGACCCACACGCTAAATTCTAAACGGCGTAATTTAGCGTGTTGGACCCACACGCTAAATTCTAAACGGCATAACTCTCGCCTATTTGCACGATGATTGCCAAACTAGCGCGTATATTCAATATCAATACATGATTGTGCGTTAAAATAAAACCTAACAGTTAATATAGATTAGAATAGGTTTTAAAACTGTGAAAATGTCTCTTTGACATTACTTCGCCTACTGGGATTCTACTCTGGCTTGTAACGTTAAGCACTTAGCCACATAAGTCAACACCATTATCGTTGGAAAAATGTACATTTTAGTTTTCGCAACTTTGAACATCGTAGCAATAAACGTTTTTCGTATCAAAGTATGTTTTGGAATGTAAAATGTACGTTACGTTTCCGACGTTATGAACGTTTTGACGACTTTTAGTGTGTGTAGTGTATGCCTTTTGAGGACGAGGTACCTATTAAAAAATTGATGTTATGTAGAACATAATAAAGTGAAAATACTGTTTATACATTCTTGTTTTCAGATCAAACTGTTTTTAGAAGGCAATGATTTATAAAACCTAACATTATGTTTAATTGTTTGTTTCAGGTATGTACTCGTATGTCAAATCCAGATGGTTTTATCATCCAGGTAACTTACCTATAAATAAGATATAATACAGTCCAACTGATGTTTTGGAGAAAAATTGTATCGTTCTAGTACAATAAAACCAAGCCCCTAGACAGGCAGTATAATGCAAGTTGCTGCAAAGGCATCGGACGAAAAGACCCCTTAAAAATAGTAGTTTAATGCTTAAACATAATGATGATGAACTTAAATTAAACAAGGCTTTTCCTCTCATATAGTTTTACCGCACAATTGACGTCCTCTTTGGCATTGCTTTTGAGGCTGTGCTTCCCAGAGAGGTCCAGGGTTCGAAACCCGGCTGGGGAGAAAAAAATCCCCTGGTCTTGAATGTTTACATGATTATGATGTCGCTGTTTCTGGTTCTCATGACACAGGATTTCCTAGCGTGGAGCCAGAAACAAAGTACGAGCACAGGCCAATGTATGTTAATTATAAATTAAGCAGTACTTGGACAATCTGCTTCCATATTAATCACAAACAATTAGCGATTTTCAAGTTGGCGAGGTGACCATAATTTTTGGTCGATAAAACGCAACTCTTTCTCGGACGCACGGAATACTCAAATTACCCAATGAATGCTTTGATAAACACCCAGGGACGGCCAATTACCCGAAACTGGGTTCCGTTAAGATGGTGAAAAAAAAACCGAGTAGCATTGGATCACACGGCGAGGTTCGGGGCCCTTGAAATCAGGAAACAGAACGGTTTCTGTTCATTTAAATGTCAGGTATTTTTTGCAACTTGTGTGGTATTCTGAAGCCTACTTAAATCACGCGGCTTTTTGTCTTGACCCCATTGTAAGAAAAGATCACAGATGTCAATTGTCTTATGAATATGTGTAGTATTATCAGGTCATCTCGAATTATGACTGTAGAGATAAATGACAGTTGAGAAGACATTACAGATTTATTAATTTTTATCTAACATTTATTACAATTTATATATTTTACTTGTTAAGTCAGGCATCTTTGTTTAGACAAGTGTCAAATATATTGCTCTGAGCAAAATCTAATTAACTATTCTCCCCCTGCCTCATTCATTGGTAAAGGAGGCAGACATAAATCTCCTCTACTACCCACCTTCAATTTATCAATCCAAGCATTTGTGTTTTACAAACCACGTTCTTAATTAACCCCGTCACTATTAATTCAGCTCTTATTTTATCCAAACCCAATTAGTATCCCGATAACAAGAGGACCATCGTCAAATTGATTCATTTCCATTAATACATACTAATAGCTCGTCCACGCTATCAGTTCATTTTCCAAGTGGCTGCCTCAAGTCCCCGAGTCCCTGTTAAAACTAATTTGCTCACAAAAGAACACTTTAATTTGCATATAATGCTTTCTTAATGGCCCTTTCGATGGAAGGGTTAGATGTCGTGAGATGTATTGGGTTTCATTGCATCTTAAGTCAATTTGTCTTTTGTGAATGTTGAATGGCGTGATGTTAATGTAATCAATGAGTCAAAGCGTTGTAAGGGAGCTCTATAAGGGCGCCCTAGGTCAACAAAACCTGGGGAGGCAAATAGTGACGTTGATTTACTGAGGGAAGAATCTGTGTGCAAAAGGTGGGTGTTTATTGTTATATCGGAAACAATTAATAAATTACTTCCTACATATATGATGCATATAAAAGTGCCTATGCCTGGGCACAATAGTGCCTCTGCCACCCCGTATGGGGAAGAGGTGACGCTATTTAATGTTTATTTCGAACATTTGTGACGCTATGTTATGTTGTTAGTATGTTTATTATATGTGCTAGTTAAGACTTGCATGCTAGAAATTCAACGCTCACAACAATGCCTAAGTCAAATTACCTTTCTCTATAAATCCAAAGCAAAACGACGCCCCGCCAGCTAGCAGATACATCCTAACATTCATAGCAATTAATTATCCCCTAATCTTAACCCGAAAAAACTGCGCACCCAGCAAAACCCTCACATGTGTCAGACCACATAAAAGCGGAGTTCATTTATGTAAAGCGAACCGAGGCGAAGTGTCTCTGTGTTTGTCCCTTCTTAGTACAATATTTGATTTGGCACCGGGGCGGCCGGCCGGCGCGCGGTTCGGCTTCCGTGCAAACAAGTCCGCAACTCAACTTGCTGGGCTATCTCATGGACACCCTAGTGAAAAGTTTTTCGGCGGCGTTTTTCGTTTCGCCTATTTTGTTTTATTTCACTCTTTTTAATATGGCGCGGTTTTAAAAAAGCGATGTAGGTTCAGTATTTTTTTGAAACTAGGTGTGGAAATTTTTAAATAGCGAGTTAGTGAAATGAATAGCGCGGTTATAACTTAACTTGATATTTTTAAACACAGATTGAATGTATTAGTATATAGTAGTAATAAACTTCTCCTAAAAGTGATGGAAAACTTTGCAAAGAAACCATCATAAGTATGTATATCTTCATATATTCTTCGTTTGAATATCCCTCAAAAATGCAATTTTTTGTGTCTACCTACAACCCCGTATGAAAAAACTCGTGAATATTTTGTTTATCTTTTCTAAATAGGACTATTTATATCGAAATGAGGCGTCAACAAATCCTTTCCAAATCCCATTCATTCTCAGTTCTCAACCACATCAAAAACCCCTCGTAATTCCAACACAAGTATGTTTTGTTTGCGGCTATCCTCCCCTTTCTCAGTAACATACACCTTCTCTGTCGAATCTCGTGTACAGCACGGTCACAATATCTCTGCAACTCGTCGGACACCAATAGCCTTAGATCGCCGTAATGATGTCACGGCTCCAGGTGCAAAGATATTGCGAAGTTGTGTTTGCTATGTCTCAACACCGATTCGGGTATTGCTTCCGGTTGCCTGTCTTTTGGACTTTTTTGGTGTATTCGAGAACGTATAGCTTCCTATACTAGATTTCTACCTCGGTGAATGAAATATCAGTTGCATTTTCGTTATAACGGTGATGAAAAACATCGTGAGGACACTTTTATAACTCCACAGCTACGGTGATGGCCCCTGTCATGCAAAATGGTGCTAAATTCTGCTCGTAATCGAGTGATCTATGTGCCTCTCCGTAAGGGACTTTAAAGGGCTACAGTTTTACACAGATGTGGGCGCCTTTCAACGACAATCTTGACAGCCCTTAAGAATACCATCGGGGTAAGGAATGGAGGTCGCCCTACAACCAAGGGATATAGGTCACTGCAGTTAGCTCAGACGGGGGACTGTCGGAAATGACCTAAGATGCTCTAAATGGATGCTGCGAGAACTTTTACTGAGAGCCCTTATCCACAGAGGAGTTAAAAATTGTTAAAAATATGCGAATGTCATTTTTTTTCTTTTGCTATCTTCTCCTACTTTTTATAAACGGTAAATATTAACATCTTTTGAGGTGTCATTTTTCAGTATTGTTATTGAAATATTTGGTGTCCGCTCGGAAGAACTAACGTTCTTTGCCTTAACAATACCCAGAAGAACGTATAGGGTGATAGGATCCAAGTATTTTGTTCGGACGTGGGCAACTGCCCCCCCCCCCCCCCCCCCCTTTCACTGTCTTCTAATGTTCAAATGTTATGTAGCAATTAACGTGTTTGAGGGCATAGGCCTTTTAAAATCATCTTGATGAAATGGCTTCATTTATAAACATCGCCATTATAGTATCGAAACCAGTTTATTACTTTCAACATCAAAGTGAATTTACAAGTAAGTAATGCATGAAAGAGCTAATCAAACCACATAGCAACTGATCAAATATCAGCATACCGCGACCTAATTGCGGGTAAGGACCAAATGACCCAACGTTAGGCGTTGGGTCCAACAGTGAGCCAATATTGGTAGCGTAGCACTATTGGCTGTGTCGGTTTTATGTATAAGTTGATAGCTTTCGTACCGCTGCTGAACCGATTTTGATGAAACATGGCTAAGAACCACCGTAGCGTAGGGAAACCGCAATAAAATCCATCCACCCTGTATTGCTACAGACAGATAGGTACACACAAACAGAGCCAGAAGCTTAAACTTATAACACCCCCGCTTTTCACAACATTAAAATATCATGTGCCAAGAATGTATTTCCAAACCTTGGTCCCAAGTCCCAACAACATCGTCCAATGAAGCAAGCTCACCTAACGGACACTCGTGTGGTAAACCTCTTCGGTTCCCCGTCGAGGTAACACGATCACCCAGAGACTCGCTTGTACATTACACTGATCATTTGTGGTGGGTTCGATATCCTTAGTTTCTGACTCGCTAGTGTTAGATTGCGGAACTTTCTAGATACTTCTAAAATCTGCAACTCTACTACGATGACCTCTGTTGCTCCCCAAGAGGTCCCGGTTTCCTATCCTGGCTTAGGACGAAGAAAAAGTGATAATCCCTTTTCTCTTTTTTGTCTTGGATGTTTACATGTTTGTGTTATTTCACTGTGTCTGGTTCACGACGCAGGTCATCCTAGTTTCCATTTAACATTTAAAAACAAGCACACAAATTGCTTCTGGTCTTACAGAAGCAATTTGTGTGCGTGTTTGTGAATGTTATCTCAATGTTATGTTACTACTAAATGAGCTAACCCAAAAATATGATAATTTTTCTCCAAAACTGCGGCAACGTACGCTTTTAGTCCCGCAAAATGGACTATTCATTAAATGGCTAACCCTTGGCAAAACTATGCCTCTGGCACTCCAAGTGAGGGAAAGGTCTAATCTATAAATGAATGTGTGGGTAATTGTACTTATAAGTATGACCGACTGCCACAGAATCTAACAGACCCTCTTTGTACACTCATCAACCACTTATGCCACTTGGCCACTAGTTTCTACAAGCTTCTGTTTGCGAACCGCAATAACTATACTTGGTCGAAGTAAACGTTCTAGCATGTTAGGATAAATACTATGATTATAATAATTTCCCCGCACGTTGACAGTCCTGTACAAAACAGGTTCAAAAGGCTCCGCGCGGCGCGCAGAGTCTAGGTTTGGATGGACAGAAAACTAACCTGCATAAACCTACTTACTGATGAAAAATGTGCAAGGTGTATGGGTGGCGGAACGGGACTGAGCTCCTTCCATCCTTTACACATGGTTTTATATATATGGGAAGAAAGTACCCTATGGTTTTGATTCCCTTGGGATAACTATGAAAATCCAAACATTTTACAGCATAAACGGTCATGTCGTTTGATTTCACATCGCGTCCCCACAGTGCGATATATTCAATAGTGGGATGGCGTGCTTGGTGAGGGAATGTAAGAGAATGACAGAACGACGAATGCAAGATTTAGATAAGTAAAATACTATTTTACCGCCTTTGTAACGCAATGGTTTAGCTGTAAGGTTACAATTGAAAATAAATGAATTGAATTGAATTGAAATCGTTAAGGGTAAGGGATCACAAACTAACAAGATACTCGTACCTCCGCGTATTTTTGAGAAAAAACGGTCTTTCTTACTCTTGCTTGATAGACTTACAGACAGACGGACAACGAAGTGGACCTAAAGAGGTAACAATCGCGTAGACTTATTGAGCAGAAGTGGATTCTATTCTCGTAGCTAGGAAAGTTTACTTCTGTTGTTTAGTGTTTTCATGACAATCCTCTTATCTATGTTGTGCAAAGGGACAAGTTTCTGGAAGGACGGATGATTTAATATTCTACTGTAGCGGAGTACGAGAACGGATCGGTCGGAGGTTACAATAGCGATATAACGCCCGTTTTCTTTCCTTATTAGGTTCGGAGCCCTAAAAATAACTAAATCAGACTTTCTTTATTTACTTTCTCATAACTCTAACGAAGTATACACTTGGAGGTGTATTGCAGTCCATATATTACAACCGCCTCGCGCGCACGTGCGGTATACAGAGCGCTTGATCCTTCCGCGTTCCTGTGCGCATGCGCATATGCGCGTGCGATAGTGAATAGCGAATGAGGCATAGTTGGACTCTCCTTCACGAACGTTGGTTTGCCCCTTATCGTATAAGTCTTTATCATGTGTCAATTATACATGGTGTAAATGAATAAACGCAAAATGAGAAACAACTTTGTTAGGGACATCATTTTGAGCAACTTTCATTAATAAACCGATTTGATCAGAGCAACTTTATTTTTCACTTCTCCATACAAATCAGCTGACCCACTCAGGCCAAAATGTACTGGGAAGTGAAAAATAAAGTTGCTCTGATTAAATCGGTTTCATAATGAGAGTTGCTCAGAATGATATCCCTAACAAAGTAGTTTCTCATTTTGCGTCAATTAATTTACACCTGGTAGATATTTAAGTACATTATCGGACACTCCGTGTTTCGGATGGCACGTTAAACTGTAGGTCCCGGCTACTATCACTACTTCGTAGTATGTAGTAGTCGTAAAACCCCTCCACCAACCCGCACTGAGCCAGCGTGGTGGAGTATGGCTCAATCTTACTCGGATCCGGGTAAAGGCCTGTGCCCCTCGGTGGGGACATTAATGGGCTACATTTACTTTACTTTACTTTTAGATATTTTTGTGGGATGGGCTCGCTAAATGCAACATTTATTGAGGTTTATTTAGCGTAAGCGTAACTATTATAGTTACCCAATAAGGGAAATATGCCATATCATTGCCCCATGTTTTGTCTGTTATCGAAAAATCAATTTTAAGTGACAGGGGGCATCGCCGCTCAGATAACCACTACCTCCTCGAACGTCCACAAAAGACCCAGATTTTTGTTCGGTTATTTCATCGGTTTTTAACCTTATCGTGGACTCGTGGACTTTGGAGTCTTTGGACGGACGGCCGGTTGTTTACTTATGGCGATTGAAAGTTTCCTCACAATATTTTTCATCACCGTTAGAACGTCCGGTAATATTCATAAGCACCGAATTCGAACCCCTATCTCCTGTTTGATGCGACATAGGTCATCTTCATAGGTCATCTTCTTTGGTGCATGGCGCCACTGGTGCATAATTATGCTTGAGCTCTTTCGGTGTATTTACTTTTGCTCAGGTTATACGTTTAATTTTTTAGTTTTAAGTTTTTTAGTTTTAGGAAATGGTGTGAGCTGAAAACCAGCGTTACGTGCAGCTCACTGCTACACGTAACACATGCTGAGCTCAAACCATTTTGACATCTAAACCTCAACCGTAAACTGTACTATTTTTTCTAATATCCCTGTATTTATTTGTCAAATAAATATATTTCTATTTCTATTCTATTTCTATTCATTCATCAGTTTTTCTTATCAATGAATCACGTCCCAGTTCCGCTTTGGACCATACTATAGAATCTTCTTTCCATACAAATCAGCTGACAGCTCGGTCCAAAATGTAGTAAAAGTTGCTCAGAAATGGTCTCCATAACAACCCCTTAAAATATGACTACACATTTCTGTTACACGCTGTTTAGCCTCTATACGTTCAAACAACGTAATCGATTATTCCGACAACATTAGCAGAACGGCATGAATGGACTATGCCAAGCGATGTTCATAGATAGATTGACATCGAGTAAGTTTATGTCAACTATCTCCGGATGTTAGATAGACAGTTATTACAATATATTGTCTATTATGCTGCATCAAGAGCAATCAAGACCACCCACCCAGTTATTTACAGTTATAATGTTCCGAATACACTAGCATTCGGAAATATAGCAGGTTTATTTAGTCATGGCACAAATTCTTGGTCCTAAGAGACAGTCTCCAAAGATGCGGCGATGGGCTATACCCCTGTCAAATTGAGTATTGAAGGACAAGCTAAAAGTGGGCACAATTGTGCCTCTGCCACCCCGTATGGGAAAAGGCGTGACGCTGTGTTTTATTATCGAGTTCTGCGTCAGTTTTCTTTCCTCTTCAATTGAGATATGAAGGTTTTCTCACGATGTTTTTTATTTCAGCTAAAATGCCAAACTAAAAACAGCCACACTGGGATCACTGAAACTTTGACTTCCTAACCATCTAAACTACAAAAGTGATTACAATATAAGCTGCCTAGCGCGAGTTGGACTCGCGTTGAGAGGGTTTCGTACAATAATAATAGGACTAACACGATCGGAATACCCTAAAATTCAGTTTTCTATACAATCTTTTCACCCCAGATTTAACGGGTTAGGGGGTTAAAGTTGTAGATTTCGGATTTTTTATGAGATATGGATGCAAACCTTGCGTACCAAATTTTAGATTTTTGGGATCGGTCATATTATAGAGCACAACTTTTTCCAAATAAGTCTTAAAAATATTATAAAAATACATTTAAGATCCTCACACCATGCGCTTTCATTTGAAATGTCACACGGCACATTTTGTTTTTTGTTTTATTATTTTTTTCATTTGGCCTCCCATAAGTGGCCGCCATATTCCATATTTATATATTTACATTGCATCTTTGTATTTGGGTCACAGATCTTGTCTTGTCTACCAATTTTCAACTTCATCGGCCCAATACGTTCTGATCTGAGTAAATTGCCTGTGACATACGGACGGACAGAAGCACGAGTGATCCTATAAGGGTTTCTCCTACTGAGATACGAAACCCTAATTAATAGTACTTGTACAAGTAATGTAGTAACGTGTGTTTTACATTAAACACGAGCTTGCTATAACTCATTGTCGGGTTGGCCACTTCCCCGACACCCCTCCATCAACCAACACTGAGCCTGCGTAGTGGAGAATGGCTCAATCTCACTCAAGTCCGAGTAAAGGCACGTGGCCCTCGGTGAGAATAGTGATAGGCTCAAGTACTAGTTTCTGTTTGTTACCTTTTCGGGCTTACACAGCTGAACCAATTTCTATGAAACTGTAAAAACATGAAAGCAACTATTTCTATCACAAGTTGGAAATTATTAACATGTATTCTCGGAATCTAATTTAACAGCAATATTCACTTGTAATGGCGCATGTGAACTCAGATTTATGTGCCGGAAACCGATACAATTTGTCAAAATGTCTGGCGCTGTGGTCTGTGTACAGTGTACTGTACAGTCAGAATCGGATATATTATGTTAGCCAGCACGCAAAATCCCTATACTTTTTCCTAATCCGTACACATAGTGATATTAGTACATCTCAATACGGATTCAATTAAACTACTATTTAGCTACTAGCTACTATCTCGATCAACGGACGTAAAGACCCAGTTCTTTTGTTTTGGTTTTTACATAGCTTTTAATCTTTAGTTTTTTCGAAAGACACTTTCGAAAAACATAAGGGTCTCTATTGGATGAAAGACCAATTTGTATTTGTATTTATTTATTCATTAATTATTATTTTACATGTCATTTTGTATTTAAATATAATTAGTAGGGTTAAGCCCTACTGCTCGCAGAAACACAAAATAGTGTTTGACTTTGACAGTGACTACCAAGACGTCAATTAATGTTTTTTGCAAGGGGATGAGAACTTAATTTCCCCTTATTTTAATGTCATTTTTTTTCCTTTTCGACCAGGAGAATGACAATCTCTCGACTGAAAGGGTTAAGTAGATTGTTTATTACAAACTATCGTTTACCTATGTATGTATCATATGTGAGTAGATTTTAAACACATTTTAGTTAGATCAATTTCATGTTAATATGATTGTAATACTTAATAAATTTCATACTAATAAATTGTCTGATCGAGTGAGAAACCAACACAAACAATCACGTCACGCCTTGTCACATGCGGGGTGGCAAAATCACACTGTGTTCTGTTCAACTCACCTGTGGCCCTGGGCGGGGGGCGTACTTGTGATGTGAGCCTGCCACCCGGCGTTTCAGCAGGAAAGGCGTTTTTCTATTAGAAGGTTTTTATTACCACAATACATAATATAATAATAATAATTCAGGAATATTGAGGAAGCGAAAGATGTATGCAAGGATTGCAGCAAGTGGAGGTCTAAAGTCTCCGCCTGCCCCTCTTCTGACAATAAGGCGTGTGCATATGTATGTAGGTATTTATCAATCCTCAGCCGCAGAATAAAACTAGCCGGATGATACTTAACCCTTCAAACGCACACGGCCAAGATCGCACGCCCTAAAACTCTCTACATGGTCATGGAGCTTCCTACTGAGCCACATTGCCACATATGGCGGTGGCGCGCCGACAGATGGACAGACGGATTTACAGCTTAGATACAGTAGAGAATGTTGTTTAGATTTTTTTAATGCCAGCTTATATGATTTAAAGCTGTACGCTGCGGTAGTGTAGCTGTTAATATTTTGTGGGTGGTCTAATGTGTTTATTTGTTGGTAATAAAAACAAGTAGAAAAGCTTGATTCTTTTTACCATATGACAAAGAAAATGGCCACTAGTTATACTCGCCCTGTGTCACAAAAGATCGAGTTTGGCTTTAGGTATTTGGATGATCGAGGAACAATCTATGTCACTCCTTAGGGGAAAAGACGACAAATTTACGGTATATTTTTCTAGTTTTTATTGTGGTTCAGTAGGACATTGTTACAAAATATTGCTGTGCAACTCAATGTGTGAATGTTAGAGAGTTAGTTGGAACAAACAGTAACTAACTACCGCAACTAAGCCTCACACTAAAAAACAATAAAAATCTGAGAGTATCATGAAAAACGCGCACATAAAAAACAAAACACATCAGGAGAATGTGGACTCTATCCCGGTTTAATTAAAACAAAAATAGCGTTTCCATCCGGCCCCCACGTTCCGTTGTACGCAGCCACGCTATGCAGATTTCATATTCAATTTCCGATAACAGAATTTATTGTTTGGTTGATGCGGGCTTACTACGCTACGTTCCAATTTTGATTTGTTGTGTACGGAACGTCCGCCGATGATGTTGGCTAATTTATCGGTCCGAATTTTGCGTTTTCCGAAACGCAAAGTTCGTTTGTTCTCCGAAATTTGGGCAATTTATTAAAAGAGTTTCGCGTTCATAAACTTTCCTCCGGAAAAACAAGAGGCGTTGATTTATTTACGGAATAATCGCGATTATTGATTCTTGTTTCACTTCTCTAAACAGTTTAGTCAATGAATAAAACCGAAATATTTCCTTCTAAATAAATGATTTAAAAGAACCTATAGCCGGACGTTTATCTACCGACACACGGCAAAGAACATTGGGAACATTACTATGGAAAAATTACCCACGGCGGCGTACAGATATGAATTAAGGCTTATTATACAGCCTGAGACATTTACTATAATATATTGTAGTTATGGACTAAAGCGCATCACTGTGGGTAATGGGAATCTTGGGATATAATGGCCTAACCGTTTCATACAAAACGTATCAGAACAGAATACTTAACCCTTCAAAGCACTTAGCATTCGAAAATCATCACATAAACGTAATTTCTGCGAAAAAAAAATGCAGCATTTTAAAGAACGTTAAATTATCATATAAATACCAATTCGTTGGTGACCGCAAACATTCTCATGTGTTTGGGTCATTTACTATGGAAAAATTACCTACAGCGGTCGACGAAATTCCTCACAAAAACGTAATTTTTTTAGCATTCCCATGAGATAGAAAAAAAATTGCACAGTTTTAAAGGACGGCGATATTATCTAACAACTACCACAGGTTTCATTCGTGTACGCAAAATTCAGGTTTTGGGTCAGAAACTTCCCAATGTCATTTTGATTGCTACCTATGAATTTTTATAAAACCGCGCTCGCCTTCTCTACCTCTCATCACCCGCATCTGTCACCGGAAAATATCAGAAAGGAATTCATAGAGAGCAGTTATAATCCATTGCCTTCCTTCGTTGCGTGTCGGTAGACTGTACGTCAATACGAGAATATTATTGTACTGAGAAATACGAGAATATTCGTAACTGGTTCGCCGACAAATCTTTTGTAACAATAGTTCGCCAATTTTCGGTCGGTCGAGCGGTGTGCTTCTGAGAGAAAAGGGGTTAAGGACCACACGTATTTTAAGACCCTCTCTGTATTTCGTCAGACCGATCAGTCATTTGGCCATCATTACCCATCTAACCCTGTCAATGCAAACTGCGACTAAACTCAAATACTAAACTACCACCTATCCAATAATCCTGCCGAACCTGGCAACATTAATCAAACAAGATCCAATAACCCGTCACTGCTCTTGTCATTCATAAGCAAATGCCGGGTTCCGTGAACCAGTCAATCATCTCCAGACAACGATGAATGGGGTTAAATAGTGAATGGAAGGATTTTCATCTTTGTCTTTGAGCCTTGACATGTTGTCATGAGCCTGGGCTGTGTCCAAGGTAATCAAATAAACCTAGGAACAAGTCTGAAGTTTGAGCATATATACAAAAGGGCTTGACAATCTCAGAATTGTATATTTCAAGCCGTTGTATTTTATAAAGTAAATTTTGTGCTAAAAAAGAGAGCATTTGATGCCAAACCACAGAAGAGATAATAGTACTCCGTACAGAACGGCCACTCCCTTCCCCGCGCTGATTCAGATACCGCACCCCACCCCTGGCGTCTAGGAACTGGTTGAAATATCAATAGACGCGGTTGAACGCCTGACGAGTGACCGCGCGTATACGGTGAATAATAACCGGTAATATAATATGGTGAAGTTTTGTGCATTATTTGTGTGTCTGTCGTCAACTAGAAAAAGCAAAGACAGGAGATTCTTTCGGTTCCCGACTGATGAAAGAAGGTAAGCAACAGCAACTCTATTGTTGTTCTTTTGAGAAATAAAAATTCTAATACCTTAACTCCCGGAATGTAACTTGGTCAGCGTTTGCTGTGTGTGTCTCGCTCTCTCACAAGGACAGACTTTGTGCGAGACAGAGACAGAGTTATATGTTTGTAGTACTTACTAGCTACTGACTACGATAATTGATAATAAGTCAGTGTCGTAATATTTTATTTTTAACCGACTTCAAAAAAGGAAAGGTTCTCTTTCATATTTTATTTTCTAAGATACCTAGTACTAAACCTTCCGTAATACATAATTATATAATTATCAATAAAGTACATTTATTATAGGTATTCATTTCGTGCTATCCGTTGTTGGTGCGATTCAACAACGCGAACGAAGCACTTCGAGTTGAAAAGTAGGTAGTAGGTGGGTCAATCAACTATTTTACCCACACTTTGCTGTCCCCGACCATTTATTATTAAAATACGCTAAATGGTTAAATTTACACATTTTACGAATATAACAATAGTATCTAAGCTAGCAGGCACTACGGGTTATCAGAGTTTTCATTTTCATTTTCATTTCACCTACCTACTCTATTTTTGTAACTTAATGTATGAAGGATCAAAGTGAACATTAACATTTTTTAGGATTTCAATGAGAACCCGACTAGGTATGTTTAAACGGCAGCGCCCCTACAAAGTCACTTCATAATAATGCAAACGCTTGTGTTCGGGACAGTTCGGGTCGCGCCGTCGTCGTTTGGTTCGCCCGACGCAAATCGCTGCATTTGCCGCGCTACCAGCCCTAGCAATATTTACGCACACATTTGCACGTATACAAACATCATTTAGTCATGTAGTAGTAATAGGTGCTTATTTTACGAGCGTTCTATGGAGTGTCCGAGGTGTGGCCAAACTCCACATCACGGCACTTGTTACTATTTCATAGAACTCAGGAACAAAAATACCGTTTTGACTTTGGACAGTTCTTAAAAAAATAATATTTTGACTAGGTAGTAGGACACAAGCCTATTGTTTGAAGGCCGTGTGTGTTTAAACTGAATTTGGCGTCTGTCAAAAGTTTGGTGCAAACGCCCTGAGTTTAAATGTTCCACCTCTCCAAGAAGGTTCTTAAGCGACAGATTTGTTTGAATAGCCAGAAAGGCATAGATAAGTTCGCCTGTACGCTTTTGTAGTCATCTGATTTTACCTATTTATTTACTGCCGTGCAGTAAAACAAACTACAGACTCTGAAGTCCGACAGAAATTGATTAGTGATGCCTTTGTTTTCTGTGATGCAAATCCATAATTCTGGACATTTTTATAATAAGGGCTGCCAGACGATAATCAGCACCATATGGAGCTACCCGTTAAAATTTAAGTATACGTCTTGCTAAAGTAGTTAAACTAGTTTTCAGTCGTATGGGAAAATAAAAGAAAAGGGAAGAAGAGGTTTTGAATTTTTGATTCTTTATTTATATAATATCATAGGTGTTTACATCGACACATTGTCCCGCTCGACGCCTGAGCGAGTGTGTACGTGTTTTTGTGCGTGCGCGCTGACGAGAAAATGTCCACGACAGTGGTAAAATGTGTCTCGTGCAACATCGTTATCAACGAGTTATTGTCTTTTATGCAAAATAAAATGGAAGTGATGGACAATGCGGCTCTTATCAGGATATGTGCAACAGCATTTTCACCCGAAGACATCAGTGAGGCGAAATCTCTGTTGTTCGAGTCGATTCCAACATCGAAGCGGAGGATTACCCGCAAAAAAGACGGTAAAGAAAACCGTGACCTGGAGGATATGATCGGTCTTTTCAATAATACAGAACCTGACATCATCCCGATTTTTGTGGCTCGGGAGTTACTTCCCCCTGTCACATTTGACCATCTGGATGCGACCAGTCTTTTAAAGGACATTTTATTGCTGAAAAATGAATTGAAATCCCTGAAAGAGTGCTCAGCTACGACGGCACAACTGGATGAACTGAGGAATGACTTAAAAAATCTTCAGCTAACTTCAATTGTCAATGTGGATTATGATTATGACTACGTTAATCCAAATATTAACAAGAAACGCGGCGGAGGTGTTTATTGCGACATCGACAGCGGGCCTTTCGGTCTACCCCATATTTCGCTCGCCGCCGCCGCCGGTGGAAATTTGCTTAGCAACAGCAGCGGAGTGCGAGCGACCAGCAGCCCACCTGAGCCGATCGTGCACGAGAGAGCAAACATGTCGTGCCTCCCACCTACCGGACGGCAGGAGCCGCCCGCACAACTACAAACATCTGATAATCTAGCCACTACAGTCTCAACTCAAATTGACGACGCGCATAATACGGCGCCCCGGGAAGAACTTATCCACCAACCACAGAGGATACCTACGATGGCAGATGTCCTTAAAGAGGGTGGCGATGATTGGACGGTAGTTCAACGGCGAAAGTCAAGGTTTTCGGGAAAGATAGGCAAGGCCAAAACCGATGAGAATGACAAGTTTAGAGCGGCGGAGTTATACACGCCACTGTTTATTACGAATGTTGTCAAGGAGGCAACGGTAGTGGATGTATCGGAGTATATACATCGAAAAACGCAACTTGTCATCAAACCACAGAATATACATAAAATAAAAATGAAAAAGGAAAAGACATATAATGCCTACAAAGTCCTTGTACCAAAGCACAAAGTACCGTTGTTCCTAGATGACGAGTACATGTGGCCTGACGGCATCACGTTTAGGAGATTTATTCGCTTTAAGAAACCTAGCAGCCAGCCTGCTTCGGGTGACGAGGTGAAAAAGATCTCAAGGAACGGCGCTATTACGCAAACCCTAACGCCTAATGAATAATAAAACCAATAGTGACATAAATACCTACTCACTGGTGAGTTTCAACTGTAAAAATGTGCAACGTTCTATTGAGGACATAAGAAAGTTGTGTGAAACATCTGATGTGCTAGCACTGCAGGAGACGTGGCTACTGCCGCACGATCTTCCATACCTCAGCAGCATCAGTCAGGACTTCGCCTGTACGGGAACATCGGCCGTGGATACATCTAGGGAAATGCTACGCGGTCGTGCTCACGGTGGCACGGCACTACTGTGGAGGAAAAGTGCTTTTCGGTCGGTATCTGTGGTGCAGTGTAACAATCCTCGCATTAGTGCTATTAAAATAGTGACAACCGATAAACCGGTCCTGATATTTTGTGTTTACATGCCTACGGATTGTTCTAAGCATCTACCTGAGTTCACCGAGTGTGTAAGTACTATACACGCAATAATATGTGATAACGACGTTCAATCGGTCTATATATTAGGTGACTTTAATGCGCATCCGCATCAACCGTTTTGTGACGAACTATTGGAGTTTTGTACGGAGCAACACTGGGTGTGTGCGGACATAGCGAAGCTAGGTATAGACTCTAATACATACACATATGTGAGCGAGGCACACGGGTGCAAGCGCTGGTTGGATCATTGTGTGGTTACCGAAGCCGCGTTGCCCTCCGTTGTTAACGTATCTGTTAATTATGACGTTTACTGGTCGGATCATTATCCGCTAATAATAAAATGTAATTTAGCCCTAAATAATACGTCTAAGACTAATTATAACCTAGTTCAAACTAACCGAATTGTTTGGGGTGAAAGAAAACCTGAGGAAATTGAACTATATGCTAATTTCAGTAACGAAAAATTAAGACTAATTGATTTCCCTAATGAAATGAGTCAATGTTGTGATAATATGTGTAATATTGTAGAACATAGATGTATAATAGACCGGTTATATTTAGAAATTACCTCTGCTTTGTGTACAGCGTCTATTGCAAGTCGTGCCTCTGTTGCTACAAATAAAAGGAGGAAGCCGGTTGTAGGATGGAACAGACACGTTAGCGAGGCTCACAGGGAGGCGAAGCTAAAATTTCAGTCTTGGATATTACATGGGAGGCCGGCAGTAGGTTTTGTTTACGATGATATGTCCGTGAGTAGAAAAGCATTTAAATCTCGATTGAAGTGGTGTCAACAAAACGAAAATCAGATTAGAATGGATATAATTGCGGCACATCATTCTAAAAAAGACTTTCGTAAATTTTGGAAAGGTACAAATAAGCTAAATAGTAGACCTAGCCTGCCTGTGAGCGTCGAGGGCGTGACTGATCCTAAAGATATTGCAGATCTATTTAAGAATCAGTTTGCAGTTAAGTCCCCACTGGAGCCAGGGTCGGTGCGCAGCACTGAGATTCCGTCTGGTGCTGCTAGGGTAATTTTCCTAGCGAAAGACGTGCGAACCGCACTAAAAAATATGAAAAGAGGGAAGTCACCGGGGCACGACGGTCTCAGTGTTGAGCATCTTCATCACGCTGGGCCCCATCTACCGAGGCTTCTTGCAATGTTATACACACTATGCTTGCGTCACTCATACTTACCGGCCGATCTCATGAGAACAATAGTTGTACCGATAGTCAAAAATAAAACCGGTGATATAGCTAGTAAGTCTAACTATAGACCGATCTCACTTGCAACAGTGGTTGCAAAAGTGCTTGACAGTTTACTAAACACTCAACTAGACAAGTACATACAGTTACATGATGCGCAGTTCGGGTTTAGACCTGGGCTGTCCACTGAGAGCGCTATCTTGAGTCTGAAGTATACTGTGGGATATTATACAGACAGAAAGACTCCTGTCTATGGTTGTTTCTTGGATTTGTCTAAGGCTTTCGACTTAGTACAATACGAAAAGCTGTGGAAGAAATTAGAACAGGCCAACCTACCAGACGAGGTCACATATCTTTTTAAATATTGGTATGCAAATCAAGTGAATACTGTAAGATGGGCAGACGTTCAATCTGATGCATATCGGCTGGAGTGCGGTGTGAGGCAGGGGGGGCTCACTTCCCCAAAGCTGTTCAATCTTTACATGAACCAGCTGATCGAGGGGCTTAGCAGCATGCCGGTCGGTTGTTCTATTGATAACACGATGGTCAACAACATCAGCTACGCCGACGACATGGCGTTGCTGGCCCCCTCGGTCAGCGCCATCAGAAAGATGCTAGCCAAATGTGAAGCCTATGCCGTCGATCACGGTCTTAAATATAACGCTTCTAAAAATGAAATGCTTGTCTTTAAGGCGGGCAATAAATGCCCTTCCTATGTACCACCGGTAATTTTAAACGGTATAGCGTTGAAGAGAGTATCGGCTTTCAAGTATCTCGGTCACATTTTGACCGATAACCTATGTGACAATGCAGATATGGAGAGGGAGCGAAGGGCGCTGGCGGTCAGGTCGAATATGATAGCCCATAGGTTCTCGCGGTGTACAGTCGGGGTGAAATTAACACTTTTCCGGGCTTACTGCACATCGCTTTACACCTGCAGCCTGTGGACTGATTATTCGAAAAAAGCTTTCAGCGCCCTTCGCGTCCAATTCAACAACGCCTTCAGGGTGCTGCTGCGGCTGCCGCGGTGGTGTAGTGCGTCGGGGATGTTCGCGGAGGCGCGCGTCGACTGTTTCTATGCAACGTTACGCAAGCGCTGCACCTCGACGCTCGCCAGACTCCGCGCCAGCCGTAACAGCATACTGGCGGTGATCGCAGACAGATGTGATGGCCGCCTACTGAAGCACTGGTGTAATATACATGTATATAATAATAAGTCCTACTAACACTAATTATTAAAAATATGAATTAACTACTAACAATAATGGATTGTATTATCTGAGAATTAAATAAATTATTATATTATTATTATTTGTATTTTAACGGTGACTGGCCATAAACATAAACAATAACTTTGTATTTACTTCTATTTACTGAAAATATCTCCGGCTCAACATTCGTTTTAGAAACCGTTTATCTTGTGGCTACCAATTGCGAAATTATAACGTATTTTGTTTACTATACAGTAATAAAACAAACGGATCACGTTTTTAGATACGGGGTGGCAGAGGCACAAATGTGCCGTATAATGTACCTCAAATACATTACTTAGCTCATTGGTTAATGTCAGCACCGGGATGCAATCCCTCGTCTTCGAGCTGACGACGTTGAAATCGCTATTAAATACGAACTGATAAACCTCCAGTTCTTATTAAAGGTAGCAGTTCACTTGCCCACATGGCGACAGGGTTGTGGCGTGACTGCTGACGTCACAATAATGACGTCATATCACGTGACACGTATTGTCATGCGGGCGGCACAAAGGGCACGCGACGGAGTAAGGGTTAAATATTTGCTATTGCGATTTCGACTGTACTTTTCATAATACTTGTGCCTTATGGGCCTTTGCCACTTCGTTTGGAAAATGCTATATTTGTAATTTTTAATACACAACACAATATTTCTTATGCCTTCTCGACGTCTCCTATGATACCGTTTGAATACGCGGTCGACTAAAGGCTAGAAGATTCTGTTTCATAGACTATTTAAAACTATTAAAATTCACCCAATCAACGTCGAAGACGACATCACGAACATAATTAGACGCACTCAGGTGTTCTTTTCGATTTTTCGCCTGGTCCTAAAGGTATACAGTTGTATTGTACCAAAAAGTTACACAAACAGAACTGTCAAAGAGTAGAAGATTCAGCAGAGGTGACAGGACCACAGCTCAATCGCAAGTTTGTGCTTAATTCAGCCACAAACGCAGCTGATGCTCTACTCTACATAGAGATGGGTTCTAGAGAAACGGTTTAGAATTTTATTCATGACGTCACTTCTTAAGGTGGCAGAGGCGTAGTTTTTTGACAGAGTGATAGGGGGCTAGACCATTTTTGTAGCTATGGAATTGGAGATATGAAGGTTTCTTCACGATATTTTCCAACACTTTCGTAAGACTGTAGGATTTACTTAAATCATATCACATAATATGCGGGCTACCATGACGCAACGCCACTCATCTCGCGTCGCGTAAAATGACAAATTTCGCGACATAATGACGTTTCTCCATACTTGCGAGCATTGATTTTGACATCAAATTGTGACAAAATGCGCGACTGAGGTGAGTGGCGTGCCTCATGGGAGCCCCGCTGGTAGCCCGATGGCGTGACAGGCGAGAGCATTACCAATTTACCACCTATCCACGTACTCTATTAGCTGAAGTATAGTGATAGTATTGAATTTCTGGTCAAAATTGGGTACAATCGTGCCACCGCGTACGGGGATACGAGTAAGATAGAGCCTTATTCCACCACGCCGCCGCCCCGGCTCGGTGCGACGTTCGAAATGGCGGGAACCATTTTAAAAACTTACAAACCCTATAATTTTTTTTCGCCTCTCCAGCCCTTGTTCCTCTTAGACCGAGACTTCGCTGCCCATAAAACCCCGGTCTGCCACTAACAACTCTGGACGGCACGGAAGGGACACGATAAACAACCCTGTGTACTTGATATAAGGGACACCGGGAAACTTTCCAGCTGAGTTATGGAACTTTCTAGAATCTGAAGTTTGGGTACAGGTGGAAGCTCCTAGATTTAATTACCTACTTTGGTTTATTTATATAAACGAATGAAACTTGCGCCTGTGATAGGAAAGATCGTGAGGAAACGTTCATGTCTTTATTACTGCCGCGATCGACTAGCCCCCTGTCACGTAAAATTGCGTATTGAATAACTGGTAAAACGTGGGCACAATTGTACCACTGCCACCTCGATAGGGACAAGGCGTGATGCTATGTTATGTTGACGGGCTAATAGTATTTATACAGGGTGTAATAGAAAGGGGTGTACAAGCCAAAAGAGGGTTGTTAGTTACATCATTGTGAACAACTTTCACTATGGGACGGACTTGATCAGAGCAATTTTTTTTTTTCACTCCACCATACAGATCACCTAGGCCCGAAATGTACTGAGTTACTAAAAGTAAAGTTGTTCTGATCAAGTTGGTCCCGTGCCGTAGAGAAAGTTGTTCAAAATGATGTCCCTAACAACCCTCTTTCGGCGCTTGTACAACCCTATCTGTCACACCTTGTATTTATTAATTACGCACTTTCATGACCAGAACAACTTTTGTATCTCGGGAATTACCCAACAATAATGTCAGCAAATTTATTGTTAAGGTCATATCACTACAATTCGGGTAACCCGGACTCGGACCCGAGTCTCATTTGTGAGATTGCTCCCCGGGTAATATTTGCGGGTGTTAATTTTTGTAATTGCCCCCCTACTGAGAATCCGGTGTTGCCATGTGGAGGGAGCTTCATATCGGAATGTTGACGCTTAAATGTTTTTTATTCATACCTAGTGTTTGCAATTCGTTTTTAGCCTTCTATGTGTCTGTAGCACTCTAGTGGACGGATTTGTATGCGTTTTGAGGGTTCCGAATTTCCGATCCTCAAAAGGAAAAAAATAACTATAACCTTACAGGATCACTTTTTTGTCCGTCCGTCTGTCCGACGACAACCTTTATATCAACGTACCTCTTCAACGTACCATTGGCTCGTACAAACTATGCTGCTAACTCCGTCGGCCACCGACTGCCCGCACTTACAACAAATTGTTTTCTGAGTTGGACATCTTCCACCAATCACCGGGTCCGTTTAAAAGGCTCATGAAGAAAATGTTGACAGAAACAACTTATAATTTTAACAGTGTATTAGACAGATAGGCACTTTTATCTCTATTTTCTCACAATTACTTTACACCATAACACACACACCCTCACACACACACACACCCTCACACACACAAAATACACACTTTAAAGTCAAAGGACATCCTCCCCTCGTATTTCCCATTTTGTAGTACCTATTAATTTGATAACTTACTGCCTATTTATAATAATTATTTTTACTCATTTGTTAAGGTCACAAAATAAGAGTCCTTAATTGGCCTATGTTCAATCATATTTTTAAGTTATAATAATTTATATCGTGCTGTGGACTCAGTTCCCAAATAAACAAATAAACAAACAAATCAAGAACGCGTGGTGATACGTCCACTAAATTAAATTATTTGAAAGGGTTGTAGAATTATTACTTTGAACAGCTTGTTTTAAACCGATGTCATAAATATGCAGATCATAAACATCGAAAGACCGGATCACTTCCTGCCTGGCAGGTATTTGTAAGCTGGATCACTTTCTTCCTGCCTGGCAGGTATTTGTAAGCTGGATCACTTTCTTCCTGCCTGGCAGGTATTTGTAAGCTGGATCACTTTCTTCCTGCCTGGCAGGTATTTGTAAGCTGGATCACTTTCTTCCTGCCTGGCAGGTATTTGTAAGCTGGATCACTTTTTTTAGGGTTCTGATCTTCGATCAATACATATATGATCAAAGGTTCTGATCCTTAAAAGGAAAAAAGGAACCCTTATAGGATCACTTTGTTGTCCGTCCGTCCGTCTGTCCGTCTGTATGTCAAGACCTTTTATATCAAGAACGCGTAAACGTATCAAGCTGAAATTTATATCAATTGTTAAGGTCTGCAGTCACTTAAAGCTGTGAAAAAAATCAACCTTTTAGGTCAACGCAATCGAGCGATATGACCGTTTATGCTGTAAAATTGTTGGATTTTCATAGTAATCGTAATGGGCCCTAAACCTATAGGGTACTTCCCGTAGGCCTATAATCATGAAATTTGACACAAAGCAAGCTCTTATAGCACAAGTAAAGGAAACAATCTAAAAACTGCAAATTTCTGTCTTGCTACAAAAATATTTAATTTGTTTTACTTACATGGATGACATAATACTTAAGTTTTTTATGTGGACACCTAATTACACATGTTACACTCTCCAAGTGTCATCGGAACCCTTAATGCGTGAGTCTTACTCGCACTTGACCGTTTTTTTTTTTTTTTCTGAACTTTCAGTAAATGCTTTTGAGTCGACTAAATAAACAGTGCATTCCTATGCTAAAGTAGGGTTTGCGTCAAATTTATTTGGCTCTGAACGAGCTCTCACCATTCTCACCCCATCTTACTCTACGACACAGATAGAACACAGGACATTTGGCGGGGAGTGCAAGTGAATTTTTCTTATTTTTTTTCCCGATAATTCTCTCGAAATCCGCACGATCACGGAATCGTCTCTAACATGACAGCATTTGTCGGAGATATTGTCGGTGATACCCTCAGCTTTCTTATTTTCCCTCTCCTGCCGTAATTCTGTTTGCGGCCTGCGTAATTTAGTTAAGTGAAGCCCAAAAGCAACGAAGGACGGATAGGATATAAAAATCACGGTGCAAGAGTATTTTGCGTGTGAAAGGAAATATGTTCACGCCTTCTGAAAATGGGGGTCGGCTTGGACTTAGAACAGCCGCTTATAGTCTTTCAACAATATTTTAGCCAGTGGTGGATTTACCAGCAGGCTGAGTAGGCTCGAGCCTATGGCGGCAGATTTTGGGGGCGGCAAATTTGGGGAACGATTTTTTTTTTACTTCATAGAAATCAAAAAGATTTTTTCTATGACGGTTTTCTGATGTCTTACAGATAGAAGTCTGCAACAAATTTTGTCGATGACTTTTCTCTCTCACTTGTCATTGCACATTCCGAGAGTAGCAAACTTCCATATCAGCTAGTTCGCCGCCCCTCAACCAGAATCGGCCTCTCGCCTCTGCGCCCTTTGCCCACACTTCTTATGAGTGAAAAGAGCGAAATTGTAAAAAAATATGCCCCTCTTTCCACTACCAAAAAAAAGGCTTTATACCGAATTATCCAAGCCTACATTTTCATGATAGTTGGAAAAAAACAAGTGTAGTGCTGATGTAAGTCCTAGAGGAATCTCTTCTCTATGCCGGCCGTCTCTATGGTCTGCAATTTCAACGAAATTGTTGCATTGTAAAAATAATGTATGATATGACAAGGATATGACAATTGTAGAGGCAAGGGCGGCAAAAACTATTCAGCCTTTACCTTGAAAATTTGTAAATCCGCCACTGCTTTTAGCGCGTAAGTGACGTTTACAGGGGGCGCCAGCTCTCCACTAAGTTGTGAGGAATGAAAGATCTGAGTTGTGAATGGATTAAGATCCATTCACAACACAGATCTTCATTCCTCACCTCCACATGAAGACGATAGGTTATAAATTTGAAAATAGTAAGCATTGTGACCCCCATAGCGTGAAGCTTTGTCATAAACTTTACGCTTACAAAATCATGAAGCAAAGATTTATGTTTTTATTAAGTTTAATGAAATAATAAATAATTGCTGGGACGAGTCCCGCAGCTGTTTCCTTTAGGGTTCCTTATTTATTGGGCGCACTTTCAGGATAAACGTCGTAACATTTGATGACTTTCTGAAGTAGATTTCAGCGGAATATAGTCTGAATTTAATAAATACAAACACAATATAAATTCGGATTACAACCATAACTTACTTTTTAGGGTACCGTACCCGAAGAGTGCCAAATGGGACCCTATTACTAAGGCTCCGCTGTCCGTCTGTCCGTCCGTCCGTCCGTCAGCGTGTCCTAGAGCACGAACCTTAATAGCTAGAAAGTTGAAATTTTCACAGAATGTAAGTATCTAGATACTGAAATACGGAGATATTACAAATTAAAGGGGGGCCATACAACAGATTTGTTTTGATACACCCACGCATTTCAATATGATGGTATATTTCGCGTTAATGTGGGTTAATGCGCGTTGTGGTAGCTCAGCCGGTATGTTGTATGGTATGGCCGTGTTCAAATCACCGTGATGGCATAATCTTTTTTAATTTTAATTTTCTTTTTGTTTTATTGTCTTGAGTCCTTAAGATTTTTTGTACGATGGTACGGTACCCTTCGTGTGCGATTCTAACCCGCACTTGACCGTTTTTTTATTATTATTGCTTTGTATCTGATTTAAGAATTCACGGGACATTGCTGTCCCGGTCCTTTTTGTAGGCTTGCGTGGGGACGATTATTATTATTATTATTTTTCCCACACGGGGTGGCAGAGGCACCACTGTACCCACTTTTATTAAAGCAGCCAGTGCATTAGTTAGTAGTGACGACCTCAGTGGCGTCGCTGGGCGGGGCTGCGCTTCCCAAGCTTGAGATCCCGGGTTTTATCCGGAAAGTAAGATTTACTTAAAAACTTTCTTTAGAAATAATTATGTATTAGGTATTGTAAAGATCTCGAAAAGATCTTATGGCTAAAGCAAATGTTTGGAAAAAGTAATGTATACGATTTGGAAGATTATGGATTCCCTAATTTATCAATTTATAAATTGTATGATTCCAGTTCGGATATTTATAGTTGTATTATCCATTATGCGGCCCGGGGCTTTACACTGAGATTTTACTAAGTTCATGATTCTAACGAGCAAATTATCTTGTTTCAGGTACGTACCCGATAATTTACCCCAACCGACCTGGGCCCGAATTCTACTGTACACAAGCATACCACAAGCCTGGCACAAGCTTCAATACGACGCATTTGGTATTCTACTAAAACCGGAATCGCAATTCACAAGCGCCAGCCTGACGCCAGCCTACTTCGTATTCTACTGTCCGACAATTCACAAGCGTCAGGCTGGCGCTTGTGAATTGCGATTCCGGTTTTAGTAGAATACCAAATGCGTCGTATTGAAGCTTGTGCCAGGCTTGTGGTATGCTTGTGTACAGTAGAATTCGGGCCCTGGTGAGCCACAGGTTCGCGTGAAAAGCAATTACTTAAGACGCTCTTAAGTGTTAATTTAACTCACTTCAAGTGTGAATAATTCCGTGAAGCGCCGACACGTTGAAACCGCACATTTTGAATGGAATTTGATGTGTGAGTTTGTTATAATGTCAGTGAAGACGAGGCCGATCATAATAATCTTCTACGCATATTGTTTCAATAAATAATTGCTTAAATATTTCTGACGGAATAGTAGAGTAATTCTAGTAGCGTAATTCGGAAGAGTGTCTCAATATTTCTGACGGAATAGTAGAGTAATTCTAGTAGCGTAATTCGGAAGAGTGTCTCAATATTTCTGACGGAATAGTAGAGTAATTCTAGTAGCGTAATTCGGAAGAGTGTCTCAATATTTCTGACGGAATAGTAGAGTAATTCTAGTAGCGTAATTCGGAAGAGTGTCTCAATATTTCTGACGGAATAGTAGAGTAATTCTAGTAGCGTAATTCGGAAGAGTGTCTCAATATTTCTGACGGAATAGTAGAGTAATTCTAGTAGCGTAATTCGGAAGAGTGTCTCAATATTTCTGACGGAATAGTAGAGTAATTCTAGTAGCGTAATTCGGAAGAGTGTTTCAATATTTCTGACGGAATAGTAGAGTAATTCTAGTAGCGTAATTCGGAAGAGTGTTACAATATTTCTGACGGAATAGTAGAGTAATTCTAGTAGCGTAATTCGGAAGAGTGTCTCAATATTTCTGACGGAATAGTAGAGTAATTCTAGTAGCGTAATTCGGAAGAGTGTCTCAATATTTCTGACGGAATAGTAGAGTAATTCTAGTAGCGTAATTCGGAAGAGTGTCTCAATATTTCTTTAATTTGAGTAGATGCCTGTGCCCCTCGGTGGAGTCCGAGACATAAATGGGCTACATCTTAACCATCAGAATCATACACAATGAATCGGTCAAAGATACTCATTCATCAGTAACGCAAAAGTAACTTTATTATTAAACAAATGGGATGGTTGAGGACTAGGCTGTGATTCAGTCAATAAGTATGTGTCAGTCACTGAGCTACCCATATATGTAGTTCAATGGTGTCAGTACTAACCAGAACTTACCTAAGTTACCAACCGCTTTGGTCTCTTTTCAGTAGCCATGCATGTGTGTGTAACTATTGTAACCACATAATGTATACGCAACGCACAAGTAAATGAAATCTAAAGTCTGTAGGGAAACTTGTACTTGAGCTGTTTTCCTCGAGATTTATTTGTATTTATGAGTGTCACTTTAATTATCTGAAACACCCAACCAATTTTCTCAGCGCAAACAATATGCACATTGAGAACCACTGTTTGTTGATACAGCGTGTAAATCCCTAATCCTGAGCAAACAGCACAAGTGGCAAGCTTGAGCAGCGCCTCTCAAACTTGGGCTGTTGCCAAACTTCCACCTTTGGGGAATCGCATTTAATCGTCTAGAATGAGCGGTCAATTTACTTGTAATGACTGAAGTTTGCGAATAAAGGGATATGCGCGGAATTGAGTTAGCGCTATACCTATGTGAGTTAGCGCAGCCCGGGGTGAAAGGTGAACACCTATATCACTCAGTTTCACGGATACTCAACTCAGACATGGTTGTCGTTATTATCTCGCAGTGTTAAACACTGAACCTGAAACTGAACCTGAAACAGTGTAATTCTAGCTATAAGGACAGATATTTGTTTATTTTGTGTAGTATTGTGAAGACATATTTCGTAGGCTCATTCATTATCGTGTTCATAGACGACATTTGCATCCCGGGCGGACAGGTTTAACACGCTGGGAAGCGTAAGGACAATCCAGTCCTTGGAACAATATTGACATTAAAATTATAAAAAAAAAAAAAATGACATTAAAATTATTTTGACAGTGGGTACCAAGACGTCAATGAATGTCTAATTTTTGACGTTGGTACCCACTGTCAAACTAATTTTAATGTATTTTTTTTTTTTACAAAAAAAATAAAAAAAATGGCTGGAGCCAGGCGGCTTACGATTTTCGGTATAATATTATGTTTCTTGCACTCAATTCAATTTTTCACTGGCTTCCTCAATGATTCTGGCTTCTGCCAACAGAAGAAATGTGAGTGATAGGAAGTCGGTTTTTTTAAGTTTTTAACTTGGTTATTTAATATTCCTATACAAGTAGCAGAGGCATATTAGCGTCCAAGTTAGCTTCGCACCTCACTGCGGGCGGTTTGGAGGCGGGGCGGGGCGGGTCAATGTTGTCAAGTGTATGGTCAAATATGAGATCAATGAAACTCCAAGGGTCAAATGGCCGCCTCTTTGACACAACTGCTGCTGCTTCTGCACGCCCCCCCCCCCCCCCCTTGCCCCCGCTGTGAGATGCTTCATAGCGTTTCTTGTATTTGATGTACCTGCCCCGCCCAGTGAAGTCCCGAAGCTTGTCATCATCAATCTGCCCACACCTACCCACTGCCGGGTATAGGCCTCTTCTCTACCGCCATCCGCTCCGGTCCTGTGCCCCCCGCATCCACTGCCTGCCGACTATGGCGGTGATGTCATCCGTCCATCTGGCTGGTGGTCTGCCTACTTGGCGTTTTGCGGTTCTGGGGTAGCCACTCCGTTACCGCTTTGGTCCACCTTCCGTCATCCCTCCGTGCCAAGGTCCTGCCCACCCCCACTTCAGTCTCGTGATTCGCTTGCCGACGTTAAAACGAAGCTTTTAAACGTTACTAAATATTATCGTTCAAAATTTAATTTTATCCCGAGGATTACCACTTACTATGTGTTTGAGTTGTGCTTGAGGGTTAAGCAAATGGACTTGAAATGCAAATATTAGCCCGTGTAATGAAAGACTAGTCGTAAGATTATCCGTTTAACGGGTACTCGCACCCTCTCGCACGGGGAGCATTTCATTTCATTTCAATCTTTAGGTTTACTTATTTATTTACATTAATAATTTGTGTCATTACACTGTAATGTCATTAAACAGCGAATGCCAAGTCGGCACAAATATACAGAATTCAATTATTATTCAATTATTTCTGATTAAATTAAAATAACTTTAATACAGGTAACAAATTCATTCAATAATAAAAGTGCAATACAATAGCAGGTCATAATTTCATAAAATAGAGGAACAACACAGTCATACAATCGCCTCACAGAACCTGCCACATTCTCTCGCTAAATCTCTCCATGCATTATATGATTTATTTATTTATTTATTTATGGTATTCACAATGGCGGTAATTTGAGAAACCAGCCTTTCTATTTCACAGTGACAAAGTTACAACGTTTAACACCCCTGGACTATTCTAGATATACCTTGCATGAATAATATTGAATAGTCTGATAATACATACAGTCACGAATACAGAAATCTGATTAAAAACCGGACACGATTCGTTCATTACTATAACCACTATTCAAAATGCACCTATACTTACATTAATTGCGATATCAGATGGGTGAAAACAATAGCCTGGTACTTAAAATGCTTTGTATGCTCAGCCAGTCATGCGAATTATGCGGGTGCTGAAAAATAGAGAGTTTTAAACACAAATTCTGAATTAAGTAAATGAAATACAGACAACTCAATTAAATACTATTGAAAACCCAGACTTTCTAATTAGCAATCTATCTTTGCCATTTGTTTGCATTGCAACTTCTGCAAACGTGCAACGCCTGCCAGGTGCAAGTAGCAAAGTTACAAAGCTGCGTAAGCCTGAAAGAACAGTCATGTACATACAGATGGTATGCACGGCAGGCGTTTACGTTTAGCCGAGAATTGGTTCGTGTCGCAGCGCAGGCTGTACTTGCAATATGCCTTAGGGACGTGATTTCATATACGATTCGTATTAGCATTGTACCTGTTCTGTTGGTGTTATTGTTATGAGTATAACTAGACTGGTACGAAGTTTGTTTCCAGAACGGTACTTAATTTATTGAAACCTATGTAAATACTAATGGACGTACCACAAATCCACTATTATTCTTAACCAATTTATAAAATCATGCCTCAATATTCAATCAACTGCCATTTAATAGGTTTACTCTGTGCCTACTCGGTTACCTTAACCACATAGTCGTCACTCCTTCCCACAAGTTAATCGGATTACCCGGTTAACTAACAAGTTAATCCATGGATCGTGTCCAGATTAACCGTCGATTAGCAAATGCCGGTTTATCAAACGGAAGGTCAGCTTCCGGCTTCGACAGCGAGGACGGATGTGTTCGTGACACACCTCTTTGTGGTTAACCCCGGGTTTGAATAGTTCTCCGTATTTTGGATGAGGTTTCTATCCTCACTAAAGTTTTAATGTGTTCGTGCGGTATTTTTTACCGACTTCAAAATAGGAGGGGGTCCTCATTTCTCAATTCGGTTGTATGTTTTATTTTTTTCATTATATTATTTGTATTAGGCTGATAGTTTGATCAAATGAATCCTGGGATTAATATAACGTAGCGCCTCATTTCATTCGGGCTGCTAGAGGCCAAATTGTGCCCACTTCTAGATAGTTATCCAATACTCTATTTTGCGTGACAGGGGGCTAGCCTATCGTCGCAGCTATGGAGTTTGTTCACTAGTATGTATGTTTAGTATGCAACTACAATATATCTGTCACCGTCAGAACATCAGATTATGTACATAAGATAAAATATTAGCAAATGATCACCACCGGGATTCGAACTAGGATCTCCTGAGTGGGAAGCAAGCATAAAACTCACTACGGACCAAGAATCTCTTACAGACAGGGAGCACTTACCCAGTGGAGAGCGCATAGATACATTTTCCTTTGAAACACAACTCACCAATTACGGGCGGCGGGGGAGGATGTAAGAGAGCTGTGATTGGTCAGCCGCTGCACTGGGCGGCCCGTCATTGTACATAGGTTGCGTATGCGAACGTTTGTTGAATACATCAAACGTTTGGCGAGCGAGCCGCATTCCCCCGCAGGCGCAGTCTATTGTATATATAGTCTCTGCTTACAGACCTACTGGGATTATTCTTGGGGATTGGGAGTCCGAGTCGCACTTGACCAATTTTTAATACGTCAAGCGGCTCCACCAGCGAACACGGACTTCGACCCACTATCAAAATCAATCGAACCCCCATCGCGATCTGATCACAATAGCAATTGATATAAAATAACTATAACGTTATCCTAATAACGGCTATCGACACTATAACGACGTTATTGAATAGCTAGTTAACGGCTAACCGGTTACATAATATCGGTGAGCTTATAACCGGCTGTAAGCTGTAAGTGGCTGTTAGCTTTATTGAGAGTTATGAGCTTTTTGCTAAAGACTTTTCGCAGGAAATGCTCTCAGTTCTTGAATAAAAGTGCATGGATATCAGTTCTCTATAATTTTCGTTAGAAATTATATCAGTACAGATGTATCGAGTAAAATATTTTCACTTCACACTAAGTAATTTCAGAGCTAATAGAGTTATCAAAGAGAGAGAAGTATGCCAGGATCTCAGCAAGTGCAGGTCTTTACTCTCTGCCTACCCTCTTCCGGGAAAAAAGCGTGATCATTTCGTATATATTTATTGCATATAAAAGACAAAACACAAAAACAATACAGAAAAGGAATTTACAAAGGCAAGCTTATCTCTAAAAGGAGATCTCTTCCAGCAAACCCAGGATGGACAAAGAAAGATAAAATTCAAAACAGGTAGGCCTACGTGCTCAAGTAATTTTTATTTTATTTATTTTATTTTAAGTGAAAAAAATAAGATAAAAAAATACGCAAATAAATCATAATATTACTAATCTACTGAATATACTACATGAACAAGTACAGAAGAACATGAATATTATATAAAATAAAATAAATAAATCTAACATAGGTAAATAAACTACTAGACATTTAAATACCTTCTATATTTATGATAATTACGTATGTTGTTGTCATAATTATGTTGTCAAAGATTTTCAGAGTATTCGCCTTCCGAGTAGTGAGCCTTAATCGCTAAAAACAAATGTCACTTAGTTAACGGCACACGCCGATGAGCACCGATGGGAGCCGATACCACCAACCGACGGATTAACCTGTCCGCGCGCCGGATTACCGGCCAAACCCTCGGGACACGAGGCCCGGTGCTTTAATTGTGTTATTTTTGACCGGGCACATGGGATTTGATAATTAAAATGGTCTTTTGATACTTTGAGCCGTTTGTTTGGGTTTGACCTTTGTGTTTTGATGTGTAATTTGAAAAGTGGATGCTATTTGTCTATTTAGAATGTCACGTGTAATAGTTCAACAAGATTTAAAGCGATTTGCACCAGACCAGTCAGAAAATTAAATTAAATAGTAGTTTGTTACACAAGGGGTGAAAGAGAGCTATTTCGGACGAAGGTCCAATTTGGAGCCCGTGGGGTGAAATAGCTACTTACACCCCGAGGTAAGCATAATACTTTACATCATTCGAGCGAGGTAAATTAAACGGAAAGACTGAGTACGAAACGATGCAGTGCAGGACACTGCAGGACCGCAGAACCATAAACATATACATAACCCAAAAACTCACAACACTTAGTCGAATTTACGTATACACTTATCAGATTTGAATACATAATCGTCAATTATAGTTCTAAGTTTTAGGACTACGGGATAGTTAAGGGGGTCAAAACACGCGTATTGAATTCTATTTGGATAATTAAAAAAATATTTGAAAAGTTTCATACTTTTGGAGAAAATTAAAAAAAGCCGCGATTTTTTTTATTTCTTTTTTCATTTTTTTTTTGCGATTTTTATATTTTTATTTTATAGAATACATAAAATGTACATTTTTTGAAGTAAAACTTCTTGGGGCACGGGGGTAAAATTTATTTAACCTCTCAACTGTGGGTTATTCATATATTTGCTTTTCAATTGCTAATAGCCGGGTGCTATCACGAGTGGCTAAGAAATGTAACGGAAATTGGAATCGGTGACGTCAGGGTCGGCTGAAGACTTTTAAAACCGCAACTAATTTCAATACGGTTTTTAACTAATCAGATAAGATAATAATACATTCGTACAATAAAGAATGTTAATTAGTGAGAGAAAAACCTGATGAAACGTTAACAAATAAAAATTATTTTAAGCATTCTTCCACGAGTTCTTGATTTCCGGTATGGCCAAAACCAGTGACGTGACCAAAAACTACTTCGTTCAACCTCTTTGTTGGAACCGGAACTTATGTTTGACAGTTGTGCGATGCGATCCATACAGTTTGTAAGAAAAGAGTTTCATCAATGTCACACGGGTCGATATGGATTTCTAAAATGATGAACGAATCGTTTTGTGGCCGGTAACTATGGAATAGGTACCTAAAACGCGCTGCGTAGTCGCGCAACGGGCAGCTAGTAATCGCATAAAGTCACTTAGAATCATCCAAATGTGATATTTAGTTTTCAAGCAAATTCCGATGTGATGGATGGCTGCATTAAGACTTCTTGAAAACAATAAGTAGGTACCTAGAACTGTTCTAAAGCCACTTTTTATTATATAGTGCAGTTCAAGTCACAAATTAGCTGTTAAGCTACTAAGTACGTGTTATACCTACCTATTTAATGTTTATCTGTAGTAAACGGCCAAAGCGAGGTCTACAGCTTACAGAGCCATAAGTTTAATGGCTTATTGTTTCGCTTATTTGTTTGTATGTAATTTTTGTAATACATATTTTAAAGTTGAATTGTTGTTATAACTGTTGAAATTATACGATTTTGATTTTAATAAGCTTTTGTAATTTTAAAGTTAATGCTTCATGCCAGTCAGTAATGTTGAAGTAAAATATCAAAATCGAGGTATGTCGTATGGCGGACTAAGGAAATGTCAAGAATAAAATTAAATAAGATTTCGCGATGAAGTAACCCTAAAAAATCCTAGCAAAGTAGGTATGTATAGGTTAGCGGGGGTAGCATAAGGCACGCCAGTCACCCCAGCCACGCATTTTGTCACAATTTAATGTCATATCATAATGAATGCGCGCTATTTTATGGAGAAACATCATTGAGACGCGAAAGGAGTTGGCAATTTGGCAAAATGACTGCCCCAGACATGTACAAAGACTTCTCAACAGCCAATTAATAGCATTTAAATATTCTCTCATAAATTACTGCGTCTTTAGTTAGTTTGTAGAACTTGAAGGAAATGATTAAATAATTAAGAGTTGTCACTTCATACTCTATGATTCCGCCATTGATTAGTGACTTTTGCCATCGTTAAAAATAACATGCAACATAATTGCCAATTGCCAACTAGCAAAACTGTTGAAAACAGGAAGTTTCCAGAGGAGTGGCTAGATGGCGTTATGTTGCATGTTATTGCAAAATGGTGCTTATTTCTAGCGACGGCAAAGGTCACGGAATCATATTGGAATCACGGAGTATTGAGTAACAACTCTTATTTACCTATATTTAATTATTTTTTCTTCAAGTTCTACAAACTAAATACAGACGCAGTAAATTAAATTTATGAATGAATATTTAAAGGCTGTTGAGAAGTCTTTGTACATGTCTGGGGCAGTCGTCCATATATTGATTTAGCCATCTTCTTTGTCATTTATCTGCGCGACTGAGGTGAGTGGCAAGCCCTATGGTAGCCCCGCAGGTACACATTAACTTGGAATAGTTGAAAATACGTACTCGATCAATTAAATAAAGGGACTGGGCACAGAGACAAGCAAAGCAATGCATACATTTGAGCGAGACGGCTTAAAGACGTGACGTCAGATGGTATATAATCTGAGCGAGATGCAAATAGTAGTGACACTATTGAATGAGTTAAGTATATCACCACGAGCGCGACAAATTGTAGATAAGGAATGGTGGGAAATAAATGACATGACGTATTAAAAGTAAGTACAAGTATAAAATAATTTCAAATAATCGGACGTCTGAAACATAAAAGTAACTTGAAGCAGAGATTGGATCTCAAAATTGGAAATTTAAATCTCTTTTAGTATAGGTAGGTATAGGTGTATAGTATCTATAGGTACCACTTAATGATCTAGCTACAGAAGTTTTACTTCTAACACGTGTACGGTGCTACACGCGTATTTTTTTTTATTTTTTTTCTATAAATTTAAAAATAAAAAAGTTATGAATTGAACTCCCGTTATGGTCGGAATATGGAACGATCGTCGAAGTATGGAACGATCGCCGGAGTATGGAAAGATCCCGGACAGGATTTGCGCACGTCTAGTTAAAAAACGGGTAAACGCGGTTTCCCTAACAATTTGTGGAAAAATAACTCAGTCGTACGTATCGCCACACTGTCAAGCATAGTAAGTTGTAGTCTGTGGTAGGTTCTTCGTCATGACATGAACCATTTAAACCTATGGGTGTGTAATATTTTTGAAAATGGAACGATTTCTAGTTTTCTTTGCCCGGCTTCGGAAACGCGAACTTTCAAGGAATGTTTTGATAGCTGCAAAACCTCTTTTCTGAGCTCGGATGATGTAAACTTTATTACAACATGACCATGTCAAGTGTAAAACTGGTAGACAGGCAATGACTATGCCGTAGGTACTTGAGAACGAATCGTAACTTAATTGATCGTATTGTACCTTTGGGCAGCCAGATGGGTCGACGACATTGCGCATATTGCGGGGAAGACCTGGATTCGATTAGCACAGGACCGTTTAAGTTGGCACAAAAGGGAGGAGGCTTGTACCCAGCAGTGGGCGGAAACAAGCTGCCGAATAAGATGATGATGATGATTTTACCTTTACTTGAGTTGTGTTTAATCTGTATTTAGCGGTTGTTAGAATTTTGTTGTAAGTCGCTCTCATGTTATATCAATCATATAATATCAATTCAAAATCATGCACAAAATGTTTAAATATGAAAAAGAATAACTAATTAAAATAATGGTAAACTATTTAGGCTACTGAATTTCAATTGATTTATTATTTAAAACACTAATCAAATTCACCTAAACTGCAAACCCTATATCAGATCATACACAAGAAATAAAACCGTAATTAAGTACATCGTTCCGCTAACCTTTACTCACATTAATAACAAATTGGTCATAAAACTTCGCTTAAAGCCCAACACGTCGTGTATTACGATAATGACCGCAAATTGGCGATTTCAATTACGTCCGTGGCATGTGCGCTTTTAAACGGTGCCCGGCGTGAGCGCCCGGTTAAGTTGTAACTCGACTTGGTGCAGCCCGTCCGATGGTATTCAGTGAAATTATTGGTTAAAAGCGGTACCTACCTTAATCAAATCTTAACTCTAATCTATTTTTTTTGGGATTTAGTATATTGTGTTCCATATTGTTGTGCTCCAAGTCCATAGCGGCAATGGGCTAGCCCCTGTCAAGCAAAAGTCAGTATACGTACGTGGGCGCAAGTGTGCCTCTGCCAATTTATACCGAAAAACGCGTGACGCTTTATTTTGTAATCGAATTCAAAAACGGTTCTCAATTTGCTTGCATTTTGTTGTTGTGGAAACTCCATTTAATATTAGCATAGTCAGTGTTTCAAACATTTACTATTCGAATGGTATGCTCTATATCAGGCTGATGCATGCCAGTCAAATTGCAAGTCGAGCATAGTACACTCAACCTATTTCATTATTTACATAATTGAACCTAAATGTTATGAAAACTCGACTTTAAATCCAACTACCATATTGATGTAGGTTCTGCTGAGTGTACTACAGCGTGTTTCGGAATTTCCCATCTATGTCAGTGAGAGAGGAAGGTTCGGGACCGGTTCGGCTATGTTCGGAAATGCTCGCGAGGTTACGATTTTGAATTTGGAATCGAAGATTTATTTATCCCTTTCTTGTCCTTTAATATTTTAAGATGGTCGTCAGTAGGGATAACTGTTGTCCGTTTCTTGTCCACTAAAATTTCAAGATGGCTGCCGGCAGGAAAAGTGTCCGAAGATTTTTTTAAATATTTTTACAGTCGCTATTCCCACTTGAGGTAAAACGTGCCTTATCGCGACAACTCGATACATTCCGAACACGCACAAAATAGAAGTACAGTGGAGAACACATCGACTTTAACTTCGAGACCAGCTCTGGGCGAAGGTCCTGTTTCCAAGCGAGAGATTCCGGGGTTCGAATCCCGGCTGGGAAAGAAGACTATATAAACATGAACATTTACATACAGGCACATGGCAGCACAGGCCCCACACTAGGATGCCCCCTAGGAATAATAATGTGTTTCCAACGACACATGGTTAGTCTGGGGCCAGAAGCAATGTATTTGCCAGTATAGGTGTTAAAATGTGTGTTATATTTATATGCTAACTTTAATGCTTGATTTACACGCTTGCCAATATTTGCACGACTCGCGCAAGCCGTTAGTAATATAACGATGTTAGTGTTAAGTTTCATTTCAATCCTCCACGTAAATAAGTATGGATTGTCACAATTATTTTTTGTCTGACACCATAACTTTTCTAAATATTTTTATTATAAGACTAGCACAAACGAGTCTCCCTTTCACGCATTCACAACTTAACATATACCCCACATGAGCGTCATATTTCAACCACTCTACTATCTAGCCGGTACCATCGTCAGAAATCCACCATTGTTGTGAACTCGCACGTATCGCAAGTCAATAGAACACATGCATGTATTATATGGATGTGCTGTCGAATGTACGCTCATATCTCATACCCATCCATCACAGTTCCGGCAACTAAACTCAGATTTTTCATATGATAATAATAAAAACTCGAAAAACTATATGACTACTTGCGCTAACTAAACGGTTGACTAGGAACTAAATGGTTCAATAAGTACCTGCTTAAAATTAAGATTAACATTATAGTAGACTGGGCGGTGGGGGGGGGGGGAGTCTGTAAGCACTCGCGCGCGGTGGCTGGCGGGGGGGCATCCACACTTTTAGGTAATTTCAGGAAAATTTTCAGACAGTAAGTTATTAATGAAAAATTATGCGAGGGTTTTTTTTTGTCATCAGCTAATGTCGACCCTGAGTCGGGCGTAACTTTTAAAATCAACACCCTGTGTATGCAATGTTACCGTGATCGTAATACCGTTGCATTCTGCATTTGTGCAGCTCAACACGTTACCATTAGAGTCCATTAGACCCGAGCCAGTCTGAAATCAAAATCCACGAAACTTTGACCAACTTCCCCCCATCGAACCAGAGCCGGATTACTGAAATGAAGTCCAGATCAGACAGATCAGAGAATAATATCCAAATGACTGCGCCTGCGGGGGAATGCGGCTCGCCAAGCATTAGTTGTATTCAACGTATGCAACCTATGTACGATGACGGGCCGCCAGACAGTTTCGCAGCGGCTGACCAATCACATAGCTATCTTACCTCGTCCCCCGCCGCCCGTAAATTGGTGAGTTGTGCTTCAAAGGAAAATGTATCTATGCGCTCTCCACTGGATAAGTGCTCCCTGGGTCAGATTAAGAAGTCGCCTGCATTCGGCGCAAGCGGAGTGGGGAACATGCTTCGCTACTTTGTTTCATGCTGAGTTGGTAAGGGTTGGCTAAATGTGCAATGTGAAAAAATTTCATTTAACTGTTTCTGAATTTTGGATATTTTAGTTCCTTTTACCGTCGACGATGAATCAGGCAGGTGTCGTATATTTGAGGGAGTGATAGCTGTACCGACAACTGTTCCTGAGCCACCCTGTGCGTAAAAGAGTTATTTTGTTTGTATTTCGTTAGCCTTTTATTGTTAGCTGCTCCGGTAATCTAATTTTAATTTTAATTGTCTAGCTAGACGATCAATGCGATTTTGGTATTGTTAGCTGCTTCGATGAATTTTTAATTTTAATTATCTGGATTCTAGACGATCAATAAAATTTTGATGCCATCTGAATAGCTTAATGATTTGACTTATTATTCCAGCAACTTTATCACTTATTGTCAATGCTATTTTATTTATTAATAAAAAAAACACACAGCCATTCTTACAACTAGTCGGAAACATGAACTTAAAATGAGTCTAATTACGGGTTTCACTATATTGTATACTATAAGAAGAAAACGAAAACAGCCTTTGTAAATTTAATTTTGGAACCCGGTTGTTGGCAACCCTTGGTCATTAGCCGCTCGTACTTCATAAGTATGACGATCAATCAGAATGTACTTGTACTCTGCCCTTCTGACTTTACCCATATTTACAGGTTGGGCCTGAAAGGCATAGGTATAAAAAGGGTTATGTTATGACATTAAGGTTGGTTAAGGTTACTTTATGGCGGTTTCGTTTTAGTCGTTTTCGTTGCTGTTATCAATAAATCAAAACGAAAAAACATTAAATATCATTAAACAAACAAATATAGCGTCACGCCTTTTCCCATATGGGGTGCCAGAGTGCCAAAATACTCAGGCAGGGACCTAACCAATCGCCGCAGCTATGGTGATGTGAAGGTTTCCTAATGATATTTTCCATACACACACATACACATCAGACCAAATTGAACCTCTTCAGAAAAGCTGTTTTGCATATCTCCCTCTCGACCAGAAGTCTTAGTACACCTAAGAGACGCTCCAATAACTAAAATTAAACTTCCAACAGCGTACTGTAAATATGACAAGCTATACCTAATCTCCTAGCTGGTCACGTATTGTCTCCAAGGGTTTCCTTCCCTACCTAGCCTTTCTAGACTACAGCACAAGCGTTAGTATCCAACGGTGTTACCCCAAGTGCCTTTTCTCTGGGCAATGTCTAATGATCCATAAGTAATTCCAGCTATGTTTGCCAAGAGATTAGAGCATGTAGCTGGGATTAAACCCAAGACAGATGGTGTACTACAGTCTGGCGATTTATTTGTCTTCAACAAACAATTGCTTTGGTCTGGAGTGAATGCTGAAATCTTTTAGGCTGGCCTCATAAGACCGGAATAGCTGTTTGAATTCAGCAAACTGAAAATCCAAATCGTTTTTGAATATGCAGATCCGGAATCTGTCCCTCTCTGGCTCAAACCAAACATGCGGAGGAATTCAGATTCGGAATTCCAAGGTGTGGCCTGCTCATATGAAGTGCGTCCGGGATTCCGGTCATCTGTCAGTCAGTACCATCCTGTAAGATCGAACTGAAAAATTCCGGATCTGAAGAAATCGGAGTATGTGTACAGAATCGCCAAGTTGGCATTTCGGTGCGTCCTGAATTCCGGTTCTGGATTTGGTTGCTGTATTCGACATTTTAGAGTTAAGTTAAATTGTGCTCATCAACAGACAACGTTGAACGTCGCCACAAAATGCAGGGTGACTTTTTAAGACATAATATTTTGTCGAATGCCCAGGCTGGTTCTCAAATAGAGTGGTGCTTTAATGTCGTAATGTAGCTTACCTCATAATTCTGAACAACTTTCAATAGGAAACCGATTTGATCTGGGCCAGTTTATTTTTCAATCCTTTATACAAATCTGCCGCCCGGCCCAAAATGTATAAGATGTCAAGTATTTCTGATCAAATCAGTTTCATAGTAAAACTTGTTCAGAATGATGAGGCCTATCAAAAGCTTGGGGGTTGTCCATTGTTTACGGGACACCCTGTAAATGTACAAAGGCGGGCTTATCTCCACATCGCGTTCAATACAGTAACCACCCATAACCTTTGAGCTGATAACCACCAATTTCTCGAAACGGGACGTTAGTTTGAACTTTATCACCAGACCAAGAACTAAATAGCTTTCCATATGAAAACTCACTAAGATAACATCACAATTTATTGGCCAAGTCCACTGCCCAGCTAATATATTTGGCCGGTGGATTCCGTCGGTGATTTACTATGGGCGAAATTGGCGCATAAGTTACTTGGTCCGCTACTGTACGACAGGTTATTTGACATTGCGAATCTATTTTGAGTTCAATTTCGTGCAAAAAGGATCACTAGGCATTGGGAATCGCTTGGATTTCAATTCATACATACAGTAATTCTCAGGCTATAAGTGACCTTAAGATAACAATGATTTTGATAAAACTAGCGATATAAATAATCAAAACTATGCATTAGTAATTTAATAAATTAATTATCCTTACTAGTTCTGAATGTTTGGTCACCTTTCAATTCATGTTAAAACCTTTTTCAAATAAACTAATCAGAGGAGTAAGAAGTGTCAAATCAAAGGCCATAAACAATTTATGACAAAGTTAAGAGACAGTTGCGCTTGTACAGTGTGTAGGGTGACCAACTGACCCTGAACCAAAATAGGACATACATTTTGATAAAAAAAATATACCAAAAAAAATTATTATGACTAGCGATCTCTCATCTACAGCATAACATTCCTAACCAATAGGGAAATCAAAAGTTATTTTGTTGCTACACGACCCCGCAGTCACCCTGTAGAGTAATGAAGGTTTCCTTACGATGTTTTCCATCAACGATAGAACATCCGTATAAAGTAGGTATTATCTCATTGGTACATGGTCAGCACCGGGTTTCGAGCCTGCATCCCCTGCATGAGAGGCAACCGTTAAACCCACTGGACCACGGAGCTCTACGTACCACTACTGTACTTTTATCGTCCTTAGTGTAGTATTACTCGGTACTTCACTAATGGGTGCTCAAGTCCAATATTGACTGAACTCGAGTGCTATTCATTGCTCTTTTGCTTCCGATAAATGTTAACCCATTCGCTGTATTGCACTACAATAGCGATTTTTTTTTTCACTTGTCATCCAAAATGGCGTATTGAATACATGGAGCAACTGTGCCTCTGCCTCTCCGTATGGGAAAAGGCGTGACGCTATATTTGTATGTTCTGATTTGCAGCAAAAACTTAATTACGATTAACGTCTTAATTCTATTTACCAGCTGTCAAAATGTATGAAATATGTCAAACTTAATTGTGATTAACGCGCTATCACAGTTTGTGGTTTTGCTGCTAATGGACCTTACAATCTATTCGTGATAAGAATGCAGAACAGTCATCACTGTCCGGCGGCCTAGCCACGCCCCTTAACCAATCAAATCGTCTCCAATTATCAAGCCAAGTTCACAGTGACTAGTTGAAGGCAAACTTTCGAACGCGACGGTTGTGTCCTGTCCTGTGAGTGTGTTTTAACAGAATTAAATATAAAAATAACCGGCCAAGTGCGAGTCGGACTCGCGCACGAAGGGTTCCGTGCCATTATCTATAAAAAACCGCAAAAAAATGTATGGGAGCCCCCCCTAAATATTAATTTAATTTTAATTTAATTATTTATTTTTTAAGTAAATAATATACTCAATATATTGTGAACATTTTGAGCGTCTACCTGCTACCATTATCAATATCGATTAAAAATGAGCAAAAAAATCACGTTTGTTGTATGGGAGCCCCCCTTAATATTAAATTTATTTTGATTTTTAGTATTTGTTGTTATAGCGGCAACAGAAATACAATCTGTGAAAATTTCAACTGTCTAGCTACCACGGTTCATGAGATACAGCCTGGTGACAGACGGACGGACGGACGGACAGACGGACAGCGAAGTCTCAGTAATAGGGTCCCGCTTGGCACCCTTCGGGTACGGCACCCTAAAAACTTACTGCATTCTTATCAGGAATAGACTAGTGTCACTTGTACCAAAAATACTAATTGTGATTAGCGCGCAAATAGCATTTAAGTTTGACATAATATTTCATACATTTTGACAGCTGCTAAATAGAAGTAATCGGAATGCTCGTAAAGGACACCGGCTGAACAAAGTAACAATGGAGAACAATAGACATGGGAGCGAGAGACGCTAATTTATAATTAGAGTTTTTGGTGCAAATTGACCCTTGTGTTGGAAACTGACACCCGTATGCTTAGACGTACGGAGGACTCCTTCCGATTTGCACTCGACTCTACCTAATCTAACTCAAGATATTGCTGTCAAAAATTGCATTCAAACTGAATTCCTTGAGGACGCCCTGACATAATGCCAAGTCAATAAGCTGTCAAAACTAAGCAGACTGTTGTAAGTTTTCCCCAAAATTATATTGGCCAAAACACCTCCGACACACTCCAGCGTGAATTTAAGCAAAATATGTAACTTTAACTTCCAGTGAAGTCGGTAACTTGACGTAATGTTGTGGTAAGTTTCTTGTTAAGGCATTAAGCGGCTTTTCGGAATACATCAATATTATTTTCGGTTACAGACTTCAGTATAACGTTATATTTAAATATGTATGTTGCTGCACGTATTTTGGCTTTACAGAATATGTGTATATTTAATGGAAACACGGTGTCTGGCCTAGAGTTCTGATCCAATCATTCATATAGATTTTTTCCTTGCCTAGAATTTTGCCATTTTGACAACAATTTTGATACTATTCATATAATTTGAATATGCCGTGAAATTCTAAACTAAGTAAACTAATCTAAACGTTCACGTTTACATGAACTGCAAGCTGCAGTAGCCATGATCCCATTTACAAACTCGTTTTATTTGCTTTCATTGTAAAAATCTGGAATTGCCCTGACTAGGGAACTATTGCTTGCTGAGAAAACCAAAATCGCAAAAGCTTCCTTATAAAACTTTGAACTGACGTAAATCACAAACAAAAACACCAATAACCAACTTTGTCCTAAACAGACTCAGAAAAATGCGACAATCAATCAAATCCCGCCAAAATGACTCGAGAAAACTAAATAAAAAATCTCTTACAAATTCCTTCTCAAGTGCGACGCGCAAAACAAGATGTTTGACAAAAGAACGACAAGTCTAAACGACATAGCAGTAATGAGACCACGCTTCATCGTGGCTTGCGGACAGTGATGCCAGTTCAAGTTCTTACAAATCGAAAAATTAAAATGAACCTAACGAACGAGGGGCACAGGTCTTTAAATAGACGGGAGTAAGATAGAACCATGGTCCATCACGCTGGGTCAGTGCGGATTAATGGAGGGTTTTTACGACTACTAAGATATACATATGCTACTTTGAAAACTTGCAACAGCCTGGGACTGTAATGCCAGACAATGGGCCGGAAACAGAAAGCCTATACTACAATGATGTTAACTTGAAAATGAAATCATATTACATACAAAGCGTCACAAACTGCGGCCTCAACGACCAACTTTAAATATTAACCGTGATACGCAGTTTCTCGTTTCTTATTTCTCGTTACTCAATACGTACCTAATTTACTAATTTTGAATACGACAGAAATACCGAAAACTGAGATGATGGCAACATTCCGAAGGGACCGTAGAAAAAGCGCTTAGCAAACGAACCGTCTGATTCGCGAAACGATTTGTGGAAAGGACAACCTTAACAAATTGCTACCAGACGAATTGGGGGAAAACCCTCTAAGAAGGTAAAAACTCGTAAAATACTACTTTATTGGTTTAGTTAGACTTTTTTCGGTAACGCTTTCGGGGTGAATGATGGCTGCGGAATTGCTATAATTTGGGAGAAATAATGTGTCGTTCACTGAATGACCTAGTTATTATCGTTTTATTACGAAGTTGAGGTATTGGCAAATCGATTATATTTCAGTAAAATCCGATTCTAAGGAACTTTAACTTGAGTTTATCGAATGATTTCAACGCGGAGTAATAAAAACTGTCTGTACCTATCAAACGGGAAATAGAATTTGAAACTACTTAAGAATATTAATCAGTATCTATCAAACATCAGCTAATGAATATATTATATATAACCACGGAACCACGAACCACAAAATCCAAATAATATTCAATCGTCCACATAAAACGAGCCAACTAACTGTCCTATAACGAGGGGTCTAATGGCCTCACAGGGCCCACCCGATCGAGAATGTCCGAGAAGGACCCCAAATTGTGGTCATACATTCACATAATGTGGTCGCGGACGAGGCAGAAGAAGTAAATTGAATACATTTGTTTAAACAGATTGGCTACCGTTTGGTTCAAGATTGAATGGGAATGTGACGTAAAAAAAATAACCGGCCAAGTCGGACTCGCGCACGAAGGGTTCCGTACCATTATCTATAAAAAACCGCAAAAAAAAATATCGTTTTTTGTGGGAGTCCCCCATAAATATTAATTTAATTTTAATTTAAATATTTATTTTTTATGTAAATAATATACTCAATACATTGTGAACATTTTAAGCGTCTACCCGCTACCATTATCAATATCGAGCAAAAATGAGCAAAAAAATCACGTTTGTTGTATGGTAAAGTAAAGTAAAGTAAAGTAGCGTTTATTTGCTTGAATATAGGTGTACATCAGGTTTTACAACAATGTCACTTAAATATTTTACGCTATATTCTGCCATGCAGACGTGCAAATGTTATTATAAATACAATGGTCATAAAATTAAATTAGTTGCCTATCCAAAAATGTCTTATTAAAGTTAATCGTATACTTAATAATAATAATAAAATATGTCAGATCGAGTTGTCCTCCAAGTAGTCCTCTAACTTATAGTACGATTTTTCGACTAAGAAATTTCTTAGTCCAGCCTTATAGGAATGTAGTTGGTCAATGTCCCTAATCGATTTAGGCAGCCTATTATATACTTTTGGCGCCATAGCAAATATACTTTTGCTAAATAATGAAGTAGAGCGGGGAGGTGCACTTAGTTTAATATCTCTTTTACTATTAATTTTCTTAAACATGTTCCAGTTTGTTTTTACAAATACTGCAGTTTCGTAGATGTAGAGTGATGGCAATGTCAATATACCTAACATTTTAAAGTGAGGTATGCAGCTGTCTGTTGGTTTCAACTTACAAATTGCCCGTATACACCTTTTTTGTGCTATAAATGCCTTATCTTTGTCTGTTGAGTTCCCCCAAAAAATAATTCCATACCTTAGAGTCGAAGCGACAAAAGCGTGATACACCGTTAATAAAGCCGATTGCCCAGTAACTTTTGCAAGCATATATAGAGCATATGAAAACTGACTTAATTTTTTGCAAACATGTTCTATTTGTGGTTTCCATGTCAAATGTGTGTCAATATTAAGGCCTAAGAATTTAGATACATTTATTTCGTCAATTTTCTTATTATTATATTGAATGTCAAGATTGTTTGTTATTTGATTGTAATTATTTTTAAATGTCATTATATTAGTTTTATCAAGATTGATTATTAGATTATTACGGCTCAGCCATTCAATTATATTTTTAAGAGAATTATTAATTTCAGATGCATATGTATTTTCATCTTGACAATCCGCAATCATAGTACTGTCATCTGCAAATAATACCATTGGGTGACTTACTGACAAGGGAAGATCATTGATGTAAATCAGGAATAGTAGTGGTCCTAGTACGCTACCTTGTGGTACGCCATATTTAACAGTTCTCGGGCCTGATATATATTGATTTTCTGTTTTTGTTTTCTGGCATATTCTGGAAATCTGTGTCAACTGTGTTCTGTTGCTCAGGTAGCTTTTAATAAGTTCAAGCACATTACCTCGGACACCGTATACATCGAGTTTGTTAATAAGTGTAACATGGTCGACGTAGTCGAATGCTTTCGTCATGTCCATGTACAACGCTGAGACAGGAATTCTTTTATCCAAACACGTCACTACCTGCATTAAGAAATCGTAAATGGCTAAGTCAATTGTCTTACCTTTTCTAAAACCCTTCTGTTCCTTTGCAAATATACATTTTGTTTCAAAATATTGGTAAAGACTGTTGTAAATCACTCTTTCAAAAACTTTTGATATGATAGGGATGAGTGCAACTGGTCTATAAAAACTCATGTATGGGAGCCTTAATATTAAATTACTTTTGATTTTTAGTATTTGTTGTTATAGCGGCAACAGAAATACATCATCTGTGAAAATTTTAACTGTCTACCATGGTTCATGAGATACAGCCTGGTGACAGACAGACGGACGGACGGACGGACAGCGAAGTCTCAGTAATAGGGTCCCGTTTGGCACCCTTCGGGTACGGAACCCGAACAAGGCACGTAAATGATTTTGGCCCTACTCTAGGATATCCTGTGGACACCAGAAACAGCGACGACAGACGCATAAACACCAATGACTTATCCCCGGTTTCAGAGACGCTCTGATCAAAGGTAACGATTAGCTATTTTCAGCCAATACGTGCCGCTATCAGCCAATCACGAGCCGCTATTTTGAATTAACCATCGATTAATTAACTAACACCGGGGCTTAGCCCCATTTCCTCCAAAAACACTAATTACCTAATTATAGTCTATTCGTGATAAGAATGCAGTGAAATTTAAATGTGATGACTTTACTGCATTCTTATCACGAATAGACTATAGACGAATATTTTTGAAAGAGATCAAATTCAGACAAAGCATGTAATACCTACCAAGAAATCTCAAAATTCATGCGACATTCCAAAACACTCGAGACGTCTCCATTACTTAAAAAAAAACCTTTTCATACCAAATCTCGCATACGCTACGTGCGGGAATCTTCATACTTACCAGAATAAATCGACACATCACAGATCTTATTACGACTTGTTATGGCTGAGTTTTGGTTGGTGAAGGGATGAGGTTTTTCTGGTTATTTCGGATCATTTGTATGGCTCAGCCAGACAAGACTTGGATGCTGAAACTCAAAATGGTTTATGCTCGCTTTATTATAATGTGAGAGGGTTGGTATGATAATAATATCTTGTTGGAATTTGATAAATAGCAAGGAAATAACGGGAAAGTAGTCAATGTTGATAGAAACGCAACGTCACACATTTTACCACCCACGGGGTGGAAGAGGCATGTTACGTAGGAGGTTTGTTTGTATAATTGATTAGGTATTTAGTTATTAAGTATAATTGAAACAAAAAGTAAACTTTAGAAAAAACCGACTTCCACAAACCCTATTTGATTACAAACCCCTTATCCCCCCCCCCCCTTGGGGAATTAGTTTTGTCAAATCCCATCTCAGTGCTACCCCACGCTACTAAGAAACCTCTGTACAAAGTTACATGACTGTAGGTCCACCGGTTTAGGCTATGCGTTGCCTGCCCGTCAGCCACGCATAGTATTTGTACCTAGTATTGACCAGTTCTGGTGGCCATATATGGTCTTCATCAGCAGTTCCGCGTCCCAATATTTTGCTTACTGTGAGTAAATGCACGAGTTAATATTGAAGAGTTCCCTCGATATCTCCAGGATCCCATCATCAGACCCTGACCTGGTGTCAATGGGACCAATGGGAAGGTAAACCCTTGAGATACAGCCTGGTGACAGACAGACGGACGGACGGACGGACGGACGGACAGACAGAGAAGTCTCAGTAATAGGGTCCCGTTTGGCACCCTTCGGGTACGGAACCCTAAAAATAAATAAAAATAAAACATCCGGACGAATTGTAAACCTCCTCCTTTGGGAAGTCGGTTAAAAATAGACACAATCTCCATGGTTGTTCAGCCAAAGGAATTATTGAGAGGTCAATGAATTATTGGGAATGAGCTTTGTTACGAGTTTGTTACGAAGTACTATTAGTTATTCTGTGGTTATGCCAACATTTAGCCAGTTAATCTATGACGGAGCTGTATCTGTCCCCACGATACAGAGTATCATAAAGTGATATGGCCAAGAAGCCAATATTTAATTTATTTATTGCACACAGACATTAAAAAAAAAAAATATACGCGTGTAGCACCGTACACGTGTTAGAAGTAAAACTTCTGTAGCTAGATCATTAAGTGGTACCTATACTATACACCTATACCTACCTATACTAAAAGAGATTTAAATTTCCAATTTTGAGATCCAATCTCTGCTTCAAGTTACTTTTAAGTTTCAGACGTCCGATTATTTGAAATTATTTTATACTTGTACTTACTTTTAATACGTCATGTCATTTATTTCCCACCATTCCTTATCTACAATTTGTCGCGCTCGTGATGATATACTTAACTCATTCAATAGTGTCACTACTCTTTGCATCTCGCTCAGATTATATACCATCTGACGTCACGTCTTTAAGCCGTCTCGCTCAAATGTATGCATTGCTTTGCTTGTTTTAGAAATCCATATCGACCCGTGTGACATTGATGAAACTCTTTTCTTACAAACTGTATGGATCGCATCGCACAGCTGTCAAACATAAGTTCCGGTTCCAACAAAGAGGTTTTTTGTTTGTCCCAGCCAGCGGCGGCGGCGGCGGCGCCATCTTGCCCATACCGGAAATCAAGAACTCGTGGAAGAATGCTTAGTATAATTTTTATTTGTTAACGTTTCATCAGGTTTTTCTCTCACTAATTAACATTCTTTATTGTACGAATGTATTATTATCTTATCTGATTAGTTAAAAACCGTATTGAAAATAGTTGCGGTTTTAAAAGTCTTCAGCCGACCCTGACGTCACCGATTCCAATTTCCGTTACATTTCTTAGCCACTCGTGATAGCACCCGGCTAGTATCAATTGAAAAGCAAATATATGAATAACCCACAGTTGAGAGGTTAAATAAATTTTACCCCCGTGCCCCAAGAAGTTTTACTTCAAAAACAGTTATACTAAAAATATTGTACAAAGGCGAGATAACTCTAGTAAGAGATCTCTTCCGGCAAACCAAGTTGGGATGAGAAAGGCGGATTACGGAGCAGGGGCAGACCCAAATGTACAACATTATTATTTTTATATATTTAACACATAACATAACGTCACGCGTTTCCTGATACGGAGTGGCACTATTCTACCCACGTTTAAGCATTAGATGAATACCTGACAGGGGGCTGGCTCATCGCCGTAGCTTTGAAGAGTAAGCTTTCCTCACGATCGTGTTTTGGCTACTATCGCTACTCGGTGGTAGTCTGGTAGCAGTCGTAAAGCTGTGTCAGAGGCCTTTATAGGGCAGCTTGATATGAGTAAGTTCTGACAGTCGGGTTGGCAACGAGCCCCACATCCAGGGAGCACTTATCCAGTGGAGAGCGCATAGATACATTTTCCTTTGAAACACAACTCGCCAATTTACGGGCGGCGGGAGACGAGGTATAAGAGAGCTGTGATTGTTCAGCCGCTGCGAAACTGTCTGGCGGCCCGTCATCGCACATACATTTGTTGAATACAACAAACGTTTGGCGAGCCGCATTCCCCCGCAGAGCCGGCCAGCCCGAGCCAGCGTGATGAAATATGGCTCAATCTTACTCGTAAAGGCGGTAAAGGCCAGTGCCCCTTGGCGGGGGACATTAATGGGCTGCATTTACTAACTAATGGAAGACGACCGCAGACATTTTGCCACCCCATATGAGAAGAGAAACGTGTTGTCGACACATGCTTGTTTATAAACATCGTTAAGGCCCCGTCCGCACGCCATCTGTCAAGCCGCTCGCTGTCACGGGCCCCTGCGGGAACCCCCCCCCCCCCCCCCTCGCTGTCACGAGCCCCCGCGGGACCCCGCTCGTTTGTCTGGACCCGCCCTTTGTTTTAATGGAATCTTCACTGAAACGTTGATACGGGTGATACATTGAATGCGGTTTATGAATCTTCTTGTTGTTGAAGTCGAAAACAAACAAACAGGGCCGTGATTCTGGAAGCGAATCGCATGACAGTGGCTATAGCGAGGACGCAAAATTCCTGTTTTGCCTTGTCGACTACGCTGAGACGTGCAAAGTCTCAGATTGCTTAGTCAACGTCAGTATAGGGTGACATTAAATTAGCTGAACATATTTTGGGGAATGATAGATAGTACCCATCATGAACAACTTTGCCCACGAAACATATAGTCGCAAATGAAAAAAAAATTGGGTCTCTCACCATGGTAACTTGTAATCAGCTGATCGGGGCAATGTACTGAGGACGAAAAATTTTTTTCAGTTGCGACTATATGTTTCTTGGGGAAAGTTGTTCATAATGATGGGTAGTATTATTCCCCAAAATATGGTCAACTAATTTAATGTCACCCTGTATAATATTAATATTTTTGTATACTACCGCCCGTTCGAAAATTGTTGTGGGCTTAGGGATGTGATGCGGCGTGCCGCGCCGGCTACAAACAAACTGGTATCTCGCGCTCCTGCTATGGCTGTTGATATGCGTTTCGTTTGTAGAATATGGGGCCTCAAGCGACTCGCATGACAGTAGCTTTATAGAAAGGACTCAAAGTTCCTGATTTGCCTTGTCGACTACGCTGAGACGTGCCGCGTCAGCTACAAACAAACCGCTATTTCGCTCTTTCGCTATAGCTTTTCACATGCGACTCGCTTGAAGAATCCGGCCCCTGTGTGGTGTTGAGTTCGAAGCTTTTCTTCTCAAGCGGGAGGTCTCGGGTTCGAATCCCGGCTGGGGAAAAAGAAAACCAAAAATAATCCCCAGGTTGGATGTTGACATGTTTGTGATGTCGCTGTTTCTGGTTCCCACGACACAGGGTATCCTATAGTGATGTAAATGTAAAATGTCTGTAACGTTACTATAATATGGAACCCAGTTAACGAAAACGACACTAGGATATCGTAGGGCCTGCAGTAAATTGTAGTGTCTCTAGGTAAACATAAATGCTTTGTGAAGCCTTTTTCTCGCAGTGATTTCCATCACTATGGGACCGTCCGTGTTATCCGAGATGTTCCAAGTTTTGAATACTACATAAGATAACATAGCGTCACGCATTTCCCATACGTGGTGGCAGAGGCACAACTGTGCCCACTTTTAGCCAGTTATTCAATACTGCATAACATAATACTACTTTAATAATAATGGAGTAGGTCCAAAACTAACCTCAAACATCAGACAATCTGTCACACACCCTGCCATGCGCCAAACATCAGCTGTTACCATCCTCCTCCCCCCTCCCTACTTCCGTTACACCAGTTTCCGGTCCCAACTTGCTGCAGAGGAAGTAGCGTGGAAGGGCAATTACTAAGTGAAGGAACTTGAGCTGGGATGTAAAGGTCGAGAGAAGTTAGGGGAAAATTGCACCGAAATCGGTCCAGCAGGTCGAATTGGTGTTGAAAATGTATCTTTGTTTAATGCAGGTTTTCGCGTAACTCCCAGCATTTAACTTAGTAGGTACCTACTATCACGTTTATAAATGTTCCATTTTATCCATTGTGATGAGCAGTGTTTTTTACTAGAGCCTTAAAAGCAAGGTCTCATGATATTTCAACACGGACGATTATTCAATCCCTACTGTACCATAGACAAATTGGTAATTTGTTCACAGGTTTTAAATGTCAAATTTTTCATGCAAACAATCGCTAACGAGCAACAAATCATCATCATCATCTTATCATCATCTCAAGACATTATAATTTCCAGGTTCTCAAATGAGAACCTGACCACTTGACACTGGGAAAATTAACCTCAAAAGAGGTTAGGACGCCATTAATAAAAAGAAGAAGAAAAAGAAGGTCTGATGATTGAAGAATCGGCAGTTACCACGCAGTTACTCAAATATTCTCTAGCCTTGCTTCTCGACACGATAGAGATACGATAGTTTCGTTCGGCACGTCTTCAGCGCACGCCTGTTAACCGAGCTCTTACTGACCCCGGGTTATCTGATAGTGGTTAGTCTTGCACTTTTGTTAAACTGGCCAGGACCGATTGCACTGAATCACTTTGCACATAAACAATCTTCTTTCTTGATTCTTTAGTAAGATTGCTGAACGATAAGGCAAGCTTATAACATACACACTATTGTCCGAAAAGAAAATCCAATACAATATGAACAAAAAATCAAAGAATTTGAAATCACAATGTCTTTTTATAATTATTATTTCTCGAATGTTCTGTGGAAATATTCGTCTAAAAACGAACTGCGCTTCCCTGGAGAGGTCTTAAATTATACTCGCTTTCAATTTTCTGAAGATTTCTTGGCGATTAATAATTTTCTGAAAAGTCAATTTCGTGGCTCCTACGGGGCTCGGTGGCGGATACCTAAAAATTTATCGTCTAATTACATTAATGAAAAGTCTAATTTGGTAATTGGCTTTCATATACTTCGCTTTACTTAGAATTTTGTATTTGAGGATGAGGATGCTTAATTGCTTACTGTATTGCAAGATTGGAAATATTAGCCCCTCGTCAGTGTGAATGGCCGCTACGGGCAGATAACAATTAAAATGTTTCAACAAAGAAAACAAAATAATATAGCAGAGGGACAAATGTGCCCACGTTTAGCCACTTTCTTAATTCTCAATGTTGCGTGACGCAGCTTACCGCTTATGTTTTAAATGTTATGATTTTTGCAAGAAATCACTCACCATGATAAATAATCACAGGAAACCGGAAAATCTCTATAACCCAAGAAACCACTTTACCTGAGCAAATTCTGTAATCTCTCTTTTGCATACCTATTCTATTGTCATTTTTAGTGTCGACAATAAACATGTTGTCAAATTGATATTACCTTCAGTGGCATACAAATACACAGAGCCCTCATACCGTGATTCGCCGACAACCTGACGCTGGCAAAGTTATTATTTGCAAAAAAAAACATATACAGATAAAAAAATATATGTAAAAAATATATTAAAAAATACAGAGCCGCCACTAAGTTATCTGGAGAACGGCCAAAGCGGAAACTACTGCCGCCACTTAGAAAACGTCAATTTGTTGTCAGTTGTTGTAGTGTAGGCGGTTCAGTTTGAGTAGATGGTGATAATATACTCTTTCCTGTCTTGCCTAGGTTTGCTGGTAGAAATCTCTTTTTAGAGATAAGCTCACCTTTGCACATAATGTGTTTTTTCCATGTATTAGTTAACTTTTTTGTGCAATAAAGAATATCAATAAGAATATGGTAGCGCCTCGCTCCATTCTAGTGATAACTTCGTGCCTCTGCACACACCACCATCACGAGAGCGTTTCCGCATTATGTTTTTGACACATTATTGACACCTCAGAGGTGTTAACTCTACTGCGCCTTTTTTGTCGCAAATAGATGTACTCCGTTTCCTCATATTTCAATCGGAAAATGTGGCGACAGAAATGTCGAATACAGAACATTTCCTGCCATCTTGACAGACCAACCACCGATTTAACAGTGCTCTGTCTCCCAATCGAGGGGTCCTCTGTTCGAATCCTGGCTGAGGAAGAAAGGAATAAATCCCCAGGTCTTAGCAGCTGTACATGTGTGTCTGGCGTCTCTGCTTGCTGTTCTCATGACACAGGGTATCATAGTGTAGGCCCAAAAAAAAAAAGAATGTTTATGTTATATTTATTTTCTATGACATTTGTTGGATAAAAATTTCAGACGTGTTTTATAGCTATCTAATGATTGAACATGAACTAACAAATATGTTTTCTTTTGTTACAGGTACACAACTAAACAATTTAGGTGATTCTTCCAAAATGGCAAACGGTTTGTCCAGAACATACTTATATTCTTATTATCTCGGGCTTGGAGGGTTTCTCCGGCTAGTCAAAGGGTTTCTCCGGCTAGTCAAAGGGTTTCTCCGGCTAGTCAAAGGGTTTCTCCGGCTAGTCAAAGGGACTGGTTTCCAGGCCGTTGGTTCGGGTTCAGTCGAAACGTTTCCTAATTTGCGGGTTCCTTCTGTTTTACTTTTTGTAAGCGCATTATCATTGGGATATTTTTCTGTCGGAACCGTGTACGTAGCTTAGTTATCTAACTATCTACTGGGTATAACATAAATCAGAATAGTTTCATATTTCAAAAATCAATATTTGAACAACAGATTAAACCTACGTCAGTGGGTAATTTTGTAACACTTACAATTTAATTTTTATCTGCCCATAGCGGCTACTGCCACAGACGAGGGGTTAATAGTAGATTGTTTACCAAGGGAGTAAAGAACTATTTTTAGGGCGAGAGTGTTTTTTGAATCCTGAGCGACCGAGGGATGAGGGAGCGAGGGATTCAAAGTACATCACTCGAGCCAAAAATAGTTTTTACTCCTGAGGTGGACACTCTACTTTTCATCACCCTCTATGAGAAAAGTAGTAAGTAATCAATAAAATAACATACATGTACCTACCTACAAGGTGTAACAGAAAGGGATGTACAAGCGGAAAGAGGGACATCATTCTAAACAACTTTCACTATGGGACCAACTTGATCAGAGCAACTTTATTTTTATTAACTCAGTACATTTCGGGCCTAGCGCTCAGCTGATCTGTATGGTGGAGTGAAAAATAATGTTGCTCTGATCAACTCGGTCCCATAGTGAAAGTTGTTCAAAATGATGTCCCTAACAACATTCTTCCGGCTTGTACACCCCTTTCTGTTACACCCTATTATTTATTTACACAATTGTCGTGATATGTGGTGTGTAATGGTTTGTTGGAAGAAATCTCTTGTTATGTATTATAAGTTTTCTGTATGTCATTCTTGTGTTAGTACAATAAAGAAATTACCAATTACGAATATGTCCTCCACATAGTTAAAGCTTGTTTAGTATTGGCTAAATCTTGAAAATTGGTTCAAAAAGCATTTTCAGATAAACTCTTGAATTTTTCTACAGGATTACAGTTTTTACATACCTATATTCCTCGTGATTTTATTGGTAACAGATCTTGTATTTGTCATTAGCGTTTGTTGTTATCATCTGGAGTTAGACACTCACTTTCACTCATATTCTTTATCCGCAAACGAAATTGAAATAATTACAGCATTCAGATTTGGCGCGCTTTGTTTACAAATTTTCCACAACTTTTTAATTATTTGGTCCGTGTTTCGATATCAATTCTGTAAGGTTGTTTCTCTGTTGTCACCAATCGGGGTGTCAATCGATTCTGTCGATCGGATTATCTAATCTGTGTCGAGTACGCATTTTAGTACAAACTTTTTTTTTATTGGCTGCGTATAGAATCGATCTCTCTTTTAATTGGGTCTGTCAGCCTGAGTGGTAGTAAAACTGATTAGTGACAGCATTTTTTTCCTTTGTACTGGCAATAAAATTAAAAAAAATATACGCGTGTAGCACCGTACACGTGTTAGAAGTAAAACTTCTGTAGCTAGATCATTAAGTGGTACCTATACTATACACCTATACCTACCTATACTAAAAGAGATTTAAATTTCCAATTTTGAGATCCAATCTCTGCTTCAAGTTACTTTTAAGTTTCAGACGTCCGATTATTTGAAATTATTTTATACTTGTACTTACTTTTAATACGTCATGTCATTTATTTCCCACCATTCCTTATCTACAATTTGTCGCGCTCGTGGTGATATACTTAACTCATTCAATAGTGTCACTACTATTTGCATCTCGCTCAGATTATATACCATCTGACGTCACGTCTTTAAGCCGTCTCGCTCAAATGTATGCATTGCTTTGCTTGTTTTAGAAATCCATATCGACCCGTGTGACATTGATGAAACTCTTTTCTTACAAACTGTATGGATCGCATCGCACAGCTGTCAAACATAAGTTCCGGTTCCAACAAAGAGGTTTTTTGTTTGTCCCAGCCAGCGGCGGCGGCGGCGGCGGCGCCATCTTGGCCATACCGGAAATCAAGAACTCGTGGAAGAATTCTTAAAATAATTTTTATTTGTTAACGTTTCATCAGGTTTTTCTCTCACTAATTAACATTCTTTATTGTACGAATGTATTATTATCTTATCTGATTAGTTAAAAACCGTATTGAAAATAGTTGCGGTTTTAAAAGTCTTCAGCCGACCCTGACGTCACCGATTCCAATTTCCGTTACATTTCTTAGCCACTCGTGATAGCACCCGGCTAGTAGCAATTGAAAAGCAAATATATGAATAACCCACAGTTGAGAGGTTAAATAAATTTTACCCCCGTGCCCCAAGAAGTTTTACTTCAAAAAGTTACTTTTAGTCCCTAGGGACTAAATGACCTACTTTAGTCCCTGTTTGCCGGGACTAAAGTAGATCTTTTTGAATAGATGTGATGAAAAAAGCATTTAGTTCAGTTCATTCCATACATCATACACCAATAACCGATTACATAATTATTTTTCCAACCCGATAACCGACTCCCATGATCTAACTGTTTGGACATTTTTAAACAAATCCTTATCCAAGCACTTATCCAGTGGAGAGCGCATAGATACATTTTCCTTTGAAACACAACTCACCAATTTACGGGCGGCGGGGGACGAGGTAAGAGAGCTGTGATTGGCCAGCCGCTGCGAAACCGTTTGGCGGCCCGTCATCCTACATAGGTTGCGTATGCGAACGTTTGTTGAATACAACAATCGTTTGGCGAGCCGCATTCCCCCGCAGGCGCAGTCAATCGGATATATAGTCTCTGTCTTCTATCGACTCCTGTGACCTAACTGTTGGGTTTCCTATCCAATCCATACTGTTATATTTCAGACCAACCATAACAGGCTGTCCTAAACCCCTACTAGGTAGCTAAGCGAACTCGTAGCTAATAAGGGATGGTGCGGCATCCTCATAACAAAAGCCGATTGATCATAATTCCCTAGAGAGGGATCTGGCGTCTCGGTGTTAGTTGGCAAGCAATTGAATTTCCTAGACACTGTTTACACTCTGGTACAGACTAGATCTTCGTATAGAATCGTAGACAGGGACCGGAATTTCTGCAAGCGAATCGCATGTCAATAGCTATAGCGAGAGCGCGAAATGCCGGTTTGTTTGTAGCCGGCGCGGCGCGGTCGACAAGACAAAACAGGAATTTTGAGCCCTTGCCATACCCACTGTCTACGATTAGTTTGCAGAATTACGGCCCAGATCAATGAGTAATGTGATATGATAACTAACCAGGGCCCCGATTCTCGCGCTATCGAGATCATCTCCCCAGTTGAGATATAGGTTTTGATAAAAACCGCCCAAATCCGTCGAAAACGATCTCGATTTATATTAATTTAGATCGAAAACGGGTCGAGATATCTCGGTTGATCGAAAGGCTAGTCGTAAGAATAGCTTTTCTTGTCTTTGATAGAGATTTCGGTATCTCAAAATCGATATTTCGACCATGGACATGATCCCGCTAGCGCCAGAATTGCCTCCCAGGCGCCTCTGCCATCTCGTTCGGGAAAAAAAGGAACTGCAAAGGTGTATTCGGAAAATGTAGTGAGAAGCTGGTAACGCAGAAAAGATTTCAGCTCACCTGAAAGAGCTCTCTCTCTCTCTCTCTCTCTCTCTCTCAATGTCCGTGTCTAATATTTTCAGCGTGGCTTGGGTCGCTTAGGACTCGTTCCTACTATGACGACACAATCAATTTATATACACTAGTCACGATCCACGACTATCTGTCGTAACGTAATAGGAATAGGAGAACGCGCTCTAATGCCAGCCTTCCTAAAAAAAAGTGGCCAAGTGCGAGTCGGACTCGCCCAAGAAGGGTTCCGTAGTATCATGTAATTATTAGACTGGATTTTTGTGTTGTAACTTTGTTTTTCATAGTCTTTGTATGAATGACAAACTTTGCAGTTTTTAATAAATGTTTTATATCTTAAAAACTGCTCATTATATTTTGTGCAAACCAGTTTTCATCGAAAGTTTATATTGAGATACATAGCATATATTTTTTATAGATTTATCACTCTCTTAGTTTAAAAGTTAGAGGGGACACATTTTTTTCCACTTTGGATGATTCTGTCTCTTTAAAGATTGACTTTGAGGTAAAATGGTTTTGGGAACCTCCACTTCATTTTTGAAGACCTATCTATAGACACGCCACACATGTAGCATTGATGAAAAAAAATATTTTTGGTTTCAGTTTCATGTATGGGGAGCCCCCCTTAAATTTTTATTTTTTTCAGTTTTTGTATATAAATCGTAAAGCGGTTCATAGAATAAATCTACGTACCAAGTTTCAACTGTGTAGTCTTAATAGTTTTGGAATAAAGTTGCTGTGACATACGGACGGACGGACAGACAGACTTGACGAAACTATAAGGGTTCCTTGTTTCTCTACGGAACCCTAAAAAGGGAAAGGAAGGCCGTCATCAGTCTCAGCATACGCCAGTTCCGAATAGATTTGTTGGAAGGTTCTATCACAGATTGTTAATGCACCCAATCCATTCCACCCTGTACATAGCCGTTTACCTTAGGTATGTAAACCAGCACTGAAATATCGTGGCCTACCCGATCGGCCTACGCTTCAATAAATAATTCAATAGCGATTCACCGCCTCTAAGCTAGGACCTGGGTGTTTCTCTGAAGTACCCAAAATCTAGATGCACGACCATCTAGCTCTTCTAGATTTTATTTTAGCTTAAATAATTATTTACATAATTTCTTTAATATTTAATGGTATCAGTACCAATTTATAGCTGTCTTAGAAGCATCGCTTCGATATAAAACATCCTAAGATAGTCCTTAAAACAGCATCTCAAGTAGCGTGCATAACAAAACTTTGGTTTCATTACAAAAAAAAAACATCTAACGTATACAAATACCATAATTTACTTGCACATACCATATAGCTAGATCTCTTAAGTTATTAAAAACAGAATAAACATACTTCTAAATCAACTATAACATTGTTATTTCAGCCCGTGCACTTTTACTGATCAAAGTATGTCATTACCGTAATTTGTGAAAAAACGCTTAGCAATCTTCGTAAAAAGCGTTACAAGAATTCACCAACCCTTCCCCGCCGTTGCGGGGAGTGAACTAATTCCCAGTAAACAGTTGCCGCGTGCAAACGTTAGTCGGGTGTCGCTCCTCACGTGTTCTCCGGTGTGAACAATATTCGTCGTGTCATTCACGTATCTTCAAATTCCGGTAAGTATGCTTACTGATTACATTAAATCTGTATATAGATCTTAAGGTTTTGGTAAACAACAAACATTTAATACCACGTAACGACGAAACCTACCCTAACATTTTGTTAAAAAAATAAAAATATCCAAAATGTCCTTCCTCGTCATGTCCTTACCAGACACAACTGACGGGGATGGTAATGACAATTTAGAGCTGGTAATGACTTTATATGTTTTATTTTATATTATAATTAATTATTGGAAATGCCGATGCTTTCGGTCAAGTCCGAAGCGAATTTTTCGGCCAAGTGAGAATCAGAATACACGGGAAATTTTGACGATAAATGTCGGGAAGAAGGGGTCGTACAGTTATTAGTTCGATTTGCTTCAAAATGTTTTTTTTAATTTAATTATGATTGAAGAAGAAATGTGATTATTATTGTTTATTTCAGATGCAGAAAATTGGAGGAAGAAAAAGCAAAGCGTAACGTACGCAAGAGGAAAAAGTATGCTACAATTAAGTAAAATCAAGAATCAAGGCCGATAAGTAAATTTATTTTTGACTAAGAATATACAAAAAAGTTTTTTACTCTAATGTGAAAGAAGTTGTTACCTACTCTTTTTGTGACGATTGATTTATGTTGATTAGTTAGTCTTGTTATATTTCTGTATCAAGTAACGATGTTGTTACTTTTTGTGATTTTATGTGATTTATATAGTCGAGATGTTTATTTTAAATAGTTCCTCAAAGCGGATAATTTTTTAATATTTTTATAAATGTTAAGTGAAAATATGTTTGCTAAAGTATATTCTGGGATCTCAATAAAGATTGTAAGACTGATTATATTAAATATTGAAACTGATTAAATTGAAGTATCTTATTATATTATAGCTTAATATAATAAGATACTATATCTAAATAGACGGTGAGACAGACAGACAGACAGAAATTTACAGTTTTCGGATTTTTCCCTTTACTTGTGCTATAAGACCTTCCTTCATTCCAAATTTCATGACCCTAGGCCAACCGGAAGTACCCTATAGGATTTGATTCCCTTGCGAGTTCCACGCGAGTTCATACAAATTCAGCAAAATTATGACATAATATCGCGGTATCTTTTAATTGCGTGGACCTAGAAGTTTAATTTTTTCACAGCTCCAAGGGACTTGAGTAATCGATATTAACTTCAACATGATACGTTCCTGAGAAAAGGGGTCGTGACAGACGGACAGACAGACAGACGGACAACAAAGTGATCCTATAAGGGTTCCTTTTAAGGATCGGAACCCTAAAAAAACGACAAATACTAATATACGAAGTCATTACCCGCCTTGAAATGTCATTACCAGTCTTTGTTTTTCATAGTTTTTCGTGAATAAATAATTTTGATTAACTCTATTAAGGTTTTGTTTAATTTAAAAACAATAATTTCTTAACTAAGATTTATTAAACGTACCGTTTCATATAACTTGTCATTACCATCCTCTCGGTGTCATTACCATTTTTTTGTTCTTTTATATGTTTTTTAATTGTTATTCAATTGTGTGCACACTCAAATATGAGTAATAGTTATAAGCTTACAAATCGACCTAGAGTGCAACTAATAATAAATTAGACATTTTATCCAATTTATCCGAAATAAAGATTTTCAGAGAAACACCCACCTGAAGGCTTGAATATTGTACCCTCTCGATATCTTCCGGAGCTGGGTTAGGCGCGCCACCGCCACATCAACTGTGAAATATTTATGCGTTACACAGAGCGGCGGCGTAGGGTTATTTCGTGGTTATTTAAGGGCTGGCCCTAGGCGATCAGAACTTAGAATTTCATGCTTAACTTATTTTTAGAGGAAATTAAATAAAAAAGGTTAAAGCTAAGCAAGTCTAACTAAGAAATATACTGTGCCATTTTTATAATGATTAGATAAATAACAAGAACACAAATTCAGACGCGGTGCGAATTTGTAAAATAATACATTGTGACAGACAGATTTTCTGGCAACTTCAGGAGACTTTTCTAAAGAGCAAAATTAACAAAATAACGTTTATTGGAAAGCGAAGTCACGCTGACACTCGTGATAAACAAGCTGGTGAAAAAACATACAGCAATAATACTCGTTATTCCGAGCGATTTGTGTTTTGCTAAAGGCTGTTTTTGCCTCAGGCGCCGTCTTAACTTTAACACTTTTCCGTTATTTTATTACATAATCTAATCTCCCTCCTTATATGGCTTTTGGACCTGTCCAAAGTTAAACATTCGCTGAATGACATATTTCATATTATCTTAGGGCCTTTAGCTAGACTGCGAGTTAACGCTAAACTATGGAACAAGTTTACATTTGACAACTTCATAAAAGTCTATGGCAGATCTATCTAGCCAGAGGCACTTATTGTCTTTGACTCCACGTCCACTCCAAATGAGAAACTTGAACCTTTGTAACTTAATTTCAACTACTGATTTGACCACTATCCATAGTTACGATTGATAACTGAAACTAATAACATTACCAGTGGTTCTCAACCCGCGGACGACATCTTTTGACAAAAGGACAAGATAAGCAATCAACCGGGCGAAGTTAATCTGATTTAAGTTAGAACTTTCCAGTTTGCAGTGGGTTGGTTAGGGGTTTAGTTAAGTTTAGTTATTGATTGAAGGTGGACTGGACAGGGTGAGTTGAAACGGTTTTACGTTCAACTCCAGTGGCAATGAAGATTTAGTTGTGTTATTTTTTATACAAATCACATTATTTATCTTCGAAATGCTAGCTCAATCTTCTATGTTGCTTTACTTTTTAATGATTTAATAAAGATATGACCAAAAGCAACAAACTATAAGGTCTACAAATACACGAAATCCCACAAGGATTAAAATCCCCGAAATCCCTTCGTAATGCGAAGAAAATATTTCACAAATGTAGATTTCGTCCCAAAGCAGACGTGATCGAGTCCCGTCGAAAAATTCGGCTTTTTGAATAATATCCACGACAATATGCGGGTTCAGGTGACATTTGTATCGGGATACCACCATTTTACAATGATATCTAATCCTCTCTGTCCCCTTACTTATACAGCTGGTTTTCGGTTAGCAAGATGAAGGATAAGGTTGTATATATTTCGGGATTGGGAAGGAAATATTGCTCTTTTGATGCAGAAGTTGGTTGAGAACATTCGAATAGCATATTCGATTGAGGAAAGTAAGGCGGTGGGGATATTTATAGATGGTTTATGTTTAAGGGGTGATGGTCTTTTCAAGTGGCGTGGCAATTTTGTCTATAAAGAATTATTGTTGTTTCAATATGTTTCAATAATAGTTGTGAATGCTCATTTATCAAAGACTACCGCTAAATGTTTTGTGTTAGAAAAAAATACTCAAGCGCCATTTTTTTTCTGATGTCATTTAACAAAACAGTAACTGTGTTTGTTTATTTTATTTTTTGTATTGTTTATATAATTAAAATCCTTCAAATGAAAAATAACTGACATGAAATTTTTGATTAAGTATATACTTGTTAAAAATACCATTACCTATCTATACATATTTTTCGACTGATGTGATGTGACCACATTTTAAACCTCTTTCAAAGTCCTAGATCCCCATAAACCAAGGCAAAAACAAAATCTGTAGCAAAGTTCCGAATTATCCCCAGTTAAGTTTTAAGTAAGCCAGCAGACTGTCTCAAAGCCATTTGCCAGCCATCGGCTCGTCCCACCGAACTGCGGTAATTAAGACCGCAGAGTTGAGTTTGAGGGTTAATAAATCGGAAACTTTGGGAGCCACTGATCGAGACGGGCTTGGGGGAGTTTGAGAAGCGTGTCTTTATTTACTTTGGATAGGTGTTGGTAGTCGGTGTGCAGTGTAATACATAATATGGAGTTCTTTAAGTATATTCGAGTAAAGCTTTGACTCATCGACTCACGTTCTAGGTTTTTTTTTAACAAATGGAGGTAACCGTCTTAATTAAGTACATTTATATCACATAAACCACAGAGGTTTGTGCGTGATACTGGCAATCATGCGAGCAGGGTACAGTAATTGCTAAATATACACGTAGACATTTCGTGAAGTATCTTACAACAAGTTGTTTGTATTTGTGTGTATTAAAACAGTGAATAAAATCTATCTATCTATCTATCAACAGTCAGAGACGAGTAGAAAAGTAACTGGTAGGTAACTAGGTAGTTTTATGCAGGTTGTAACAGAAATCAGTAGTATTTTTTTGGGTTGTAAAGGACTCATTCTAAACAACTTGCATTGTAAACCTATTTGATCAAAGCAACTATATTTTTCACGTCTCCATTTTGGGCAGGGCTGGTGGTCAGCTGGATTAATGAAGAAATAAAAGACATTGTATACCGGAGGGAAATACTTGGAGTTTAATAGACCACTCTACCTGGGATTCATTGATTATACCAAAGCATTTGACTCTATTTCACATAGCAGCATTTGGGACGCGCTAGAACATCAACAGGTACCAGAGACATACATTAAAATATTATCCGATCTCTATAAAAGAAGCACAAGCAGAGTAAAACTTGACAGAACAGGACCAAACATTGAAATCAACAGAGGTGTACGACAAGGAGATCCAATCTCACCAAAAATCTTCATCGCGGTCCTACAACATGTCATGAAAGACCTAAACTGGTCAGACAAAGGTATAAACATCGATGGTATTTATCTTAGCAACCTACGATTTGCCGATGATATTGTAATTTTCGCAGAGAGTGCAAATCAACTAGAAGAAATGCTAAATGAGCTGCATGAAGTTAGTATCAAAATAGGCCTTGAAATGAATCTGTCGAAAACTAAGGCAATGACCAACAGCATAGAGAGACCTATAAAAGTAAATAACATCGATCTGGAGTACGTAGATGAATATGTCTATTTGGGTAAACAAATTTCATTCAAGGAAAACAGAAACGAAGCAGAAGTCCGAAGAAGGATCGCCATATCATGGAAGAAGTTCTGGGCCTTCAAGGAAATTTTCAAGTCTAAACTTCCAGTTAAACTAAAAACAAAGGTCATGGACTCCTGCCTACTGCCTTGTCTCACTTACGCATGCCAAACCTGGACATTCACCAAGAGAATAAGAAAGATGGTGCAAGTATGCCAAAGATCGATGGAGAGAAGCATGCTAGGCCTAAAACTCTACAACAAGGTACGATGCCAAACAATTAGAGAAAAGACAAAGGCCGTGGATGCTCTTACACATGCCCTGAAATTGAAATGGAAATGGTCAGGCCATGTAGCTAGGATGGATAGCAACAGATGGACCATCAGAGCCACTAAATGGAAGGGCCCCCAGGGCAAAAGAAGAAGAGGCAGACCAAAGGCAAGGTGGTGCGATGAGGTGATAGAGACGGCTGGAAACAACTGGAAAATGACAGCAACAAACAGAGACGAATGGATGGCGCTGGAGGAGGCCTTTACCCGTGATGGGCCTTCAAATTAAAAAAAAAAAAAAAACATAACTATTAATTATCTAATACAATTAAAATATTTAAATTATGTTAATACTTACTTAAAAATTAATATTGAAATCTATAATTGCATATAATAATAATTATTTTCTATTATTTTTTTGAAGAAATAAAGGCTTTTTTATTTTTATTTTTATTATACCGGAGGGAAATAAAGGTAGCTCTTTTCAAATCGGCTTCATAGTCGAGTTGCTCGTAACCGCCTGTGCCCTTCGGTAGCGAAATTAATAGGCTACATTAATTATTGGTTGTATTTATCAATTAAATATATGATTAAACAACAATAGGTATTTATATTATTAGAGCTCGTCTAAGCTGAAATGGCGCGCCCCACTCCTTGGTTTTATATGACAAGTAAATACAAAACCAAGGAGTGGGGCGCGTCATTTCAGCTTAGACGAGCTCTATCTATCTACCCAGCCTCCTGCATATATATGCCTACTGTTGAATAAAAAACTCCTCTTCATTACCCCATTTATACATTACCTACCTCTCAATATTTCTGAAACGTCTACGATACTTCAACATTCGATCTTCTGTATGTTTAATCCAGAAACGGGATATTGGATTCGTCTACAAAGTTGACATTCATAAAAATTCAATATCCGTGCCGTTATGGATCTTCAAAACGATTTTGAAGTTAAGTTGAAATAGATTTTAGACTTTAAGGTAAAGTTTTCGACTCCTTAACTCCTTTTTTGACAACAAAAACCATATGTGTCAACGCTTTATTCCATATGAGGTCTAGTGGCCTTTATTATTTACCTGTTAGTTTGTAGGGTTCCGTACCCGAAGGTTGCCAAACGGGACCCTATTACTGAGACTTCGCTGTCCGTCTGTCCGTCCGTCCGTCCGTCCGTCCGTCCGTCCGTCTGTCACCAGGCTGTATCTCATGAACCGTGGCAGCTAGACAGTTGAAATTTTCACAGATGATGTATTTCTGTTGCCGCTATAACAACAAATACTAAAAATCAAAAGAAATTTAATATTAAGGGGGGCTCCCATACAACAAACGTGATTTATTTGCTCGATATTGATAATGGTAGCAGGTAGACGCTTAAAATGTTCACAATATATTGAGTATATTATTTACTTAAAAAATAAATAATTAAATTAAAATTAAATTAATATTTAGGGGGGGGGCTCCCATACATTTTTTTTGCGGTTTTTTATAGATAATGGCACGGAACCCTTCGTGCGCGAGTCCGACTCGCACTTGACCGGTTATTTATTATAATCCATTTTTACCTCGACTATGTTAATAAAATTGCTTGTCGTTGAGACGGATATAAAATAAAAGTTCATAAACAGATTTACATATTTAGGTAATGTTTTAGCTAAAGTTCTAAAACAAAAAAGAAACATGTTTTATTTTTTGTCAGTCACCTGAAAATTCTTAAACCAAAAACTACCTTCGTTTAAACCGACGACATCAAGTTAGGCACAAATATACAAACTACTGAATTAAGACCGAAATGTTGGTTCCCTAATCGTATTGAAGACTCGAACTCTTCCCCCTAATCCGATCTTATCACTTATTTGTTCGTCTCTCCCTTAAGCTGAAAGACAGTAAACTTTTGTGAGCAGTTGAAACAACTTTGCACTCTATTGAATGCCCCTTGCTTGACACATGACATGACACCGGCATGTCATTTTTTTATAATTACATTTATATTTGAAAATATTGTAGCCCATAAATGAACCACTGAAGGCACAGGAGTACGAGTAATAAGATTGAGCCATATTCATTCATTATTTTGTTAGAATTGTATTACCAACGATGTATTTTTATAATTTGTTTAATTATTTGTTATTATTTATTTACTTTGGTGTTATGATAAAACTTTTAAGAGGTTTTCTGTTTCGTCATACGTTAAGGATCTTAGCCATTTGTATGTAGTTTTTTAGTTTCGAATATGTTCTTTGTTGTAATTTCACTGCGTTTACTGACTTTATTGTAGAGATGGGGTCCAAGGAAGTTAAAAAATCTTTGAGCATAGTTTATACATTGCACCTTTACAATTTAGCATATTTTGTCTTTTCGCCGTTTTGAAGTCACTGATGTCGTACTAGCTGAGAGTTTACTGTGCTGTTTAAGTATAACACTCTATATAAATATCTGTCTAATTGTTAGGACATCACAGAAATTGAAAAGATCTTTTGTAGGGAACAGGAAAGGATTAAATGTGCAGACCTTCAATACTGCGCGCTGAACCCTCTCTACACGTAAGAGTGTGGTCTCATGCGCACCACCCCAGCTAGTGATGCAGTACCTTAACTGCGAAATGAAATGAATGAAATCAATAATATTACACATCCATTGGCAATTTGGCACAGGCTTTTATTTGGGTTTATTTCTGTTTATCAGTATATTTTTAATAGGTATGCAACTTCGAATGACGTTTTATAAATATATAAATTATTAGGTAGGTATTTAACTTTGTAAAATTAAATTTAAATATTTTGGGGCAACTCTGAATGTCGGTGCTGCTCAAATCCACTTTCGAGCGACTTTATCTCAACATTCAATTGATTCTGCTGAATTATTGAACAGTTTGGGAAGAGCTGGCTGGAGGCGGGGAAGCTTTGTTTTTGATAGAGCAACGTAATTGTTCAGTACTCTTGTCTGTTTGTGTTTGTAATTAGACTTGGGTTGGTTAGAATTTGAATTGTGTAGTTTATTGGTGACAAAAGTTTGATAAATGTTGGTTTGGAAAATATACAGTTTATGAATTACCACGCGATACATTAAATCACTAGCAAAATGAGGGCGAAGCTATTTTATATAATTTGATCTTCTGGCCCATTACCATTCTATTTGTCATCCGGCTCAGAAAATAACAAAAGTATTATTCTATAAGTACTATAGTTTTCAAAATTCAAATAGATTTACCAAAAAAAGGCACGTAACATCTTAATAGCCAATCATAACGCAGGCCTTCCGAAAATCCCCTCCAAAAGCATTTTTCATACTGTTAGCGCGATTCCATTAAATCCCCCCGTTGGGAAAGCGCTGGACCGGATCTCTTCATTTCCTCTCACTTGAGAGCCGCCGCTAGATTGAGAGCCGCTGGTATATGGGACAGAGATAGAAGATGGGTCTGTCTGTCTATGCTTTTAGATTAGATGGCTAAAAACTCACCCATTGTATGTAACTTTGCTGGAAGAGAACTCTTTTTAGAGATAATAGAGATAATATTATGCTCACCTTTGTACACTAATGACTTTTGATTTCTCAATATTACGTGTGTGCATTAAAGAAGCAAAAATACACGCTGCATGCGGCTTCTTTTGAGTGAGCGTCGGAATTATTTGACAACAGCCGGCACGCGCCAAGGGCGGCAGTATCTAAATGAACAGACTTTTACAAAATAAGGCTCCTAATATGTACTAATAAGACTTACTTTAATGATCGCATTTTTGAACCGATAGCGCCAACTTAAATCACGTCCCATTTACAACTGTGCCATTAAAACAATACGACGTCCTTTTTGCAGTAAAAGACTATACAGTTAAACTTAAGCCTCTCAGTTAAGTTGGCACTGGTCCAAACACTTGATAATTACCTCTGTTCAGTGCTATTCACTAATAATAGTTGCCTCTTCCATTTCCCTGAGGATTCCTGGTAATATTTTGAGGGCTTTTGGCCAATTCTTGGAAGGATCAATGTATTCATATTCTTTATTGCGCATAAACTTAAAAAATACATTTACAAGAAATATTATACGCAAAGGCGAGCCTATCTCTAAAGAGAGATTTGGATGCATGAGGACAGTCCTAGTGTGCAATAAAACTACATAAAACACGGAAATTACAGCATAAATATAAAATACAATACTTACTTATATAAACTTTTTAAAATAACAATACATAACATGGACAAATAAATATGAACTAAATTAAATATGCATAGACCTACATATATATATATATATATTATATACATACATATAATGGTACCTACTAATACGGAAGAGACAGAAAATGCTCTTTTAATATTTTTTTGAAAGTAAAAATGGATGGACTATCCCTAATAGCGCAAGGAAGTGCGTTCCACAGTCGGATGTAATGTACGTATGTAGAAAGTATTGCGTAGGACTCTATAGAGGCAAATTGGCGCAAATTAATTTCGAATTGTTTTTTGCTGATCAACGAAAATAGAGTAGTGCCGCCATTATTGTTCCCTATTGTTAGTTTGACCCGGGTGTGTCTTAGCGCGACTTTTCGGTGTCTTTCGCAAAGAAAGTCCAACTCCTTTGGCAAAAAACAATTTTATTCGAAATCCAATCTAAGCAAAACAGTTGCATCAGCGTGATAAAACAAACGTAGCATCACGCTTTAGTACATACGGAACGGCAGAAGTAAAATTGTGTATACGTTTAGTAAATTATTTAAGGGCGGGCCCTAGGCAATCAGAACTTAGCATTTCATTCTTAACTTATTTTTACAGGAAATTAAATTTTAAAAAAAGGTTAATGCCAAGCTAAGCAAGTCTCTAACTGATGAACATGCTGTGCCATTTTTATAATGATAAGATAAATAACAAGAACACGAATTCAGATGCGGTGCGAAATTGTAAAATAAAACATTGTGACTGACAGATTTTCTGGCAACTTCAGGAGACTTTTCTATCGAGCAAAATTAATAATATTACGTTTATGGGAAAGCGAAGTCACGCTGACACTCGTGATAAACAAGCTAGTGAAAAAACGTACAGCAATAATACTCATCATTCCGAGCGGTTTGTGTTTTGCTAAAGGCTGTTTTTACCTAGGGCGCCGTCTTAATACTCTATTTTGCGTGTCAGCGAGCTATCCCAACGCCGCCGCCGACGCTGTAGAGATTGAAGGTTTCATCAAAGTTATTCATTTGTAGCATTAATATGCTGCGACCTTTTACATTACAATTTACAACCCATTCATAATTAACATAATTTCTTTATTGCACACAATTAGTTGAAATAAAACAAAAGTAAACAAAAATAGTGTACAAAGGCGAGCTTATCTCTAAAAAGAGATTTCTTCCAGCAATCCAAGTTCCCAATTCACACAACAAACAAAACAATAAATTCTTCCAGACGATTCTCACCTAATTCCCAACAGTGATTACTGCGAGTTTGGTTTCGGGAATCACTCCCGCCCGCCCAGAGGTGGCCGGCCGCCCTAGCCGCCCTAACTCTTTGAACGATTTTCCCTGAAACAGCCATCCATTTTCGAGGTTGGCGTAGTGGTCGTATTATGTCTCACAAACAAGTGGTTCCAATTTAATGCCCCAGGAATACTTGCCACTTGCAGCAAACTTCATCGTACTAATACTCTGTGCGCGGAGCAGATAACATGACAGTTGGATTCGCTCTTTTTAGGGTTCCGTACCCGAAGGGTGCCAAACGGGACCCTATTGCTGAGACTTCGCTGTCCGTCCGTCCGTCCGTCTGTCTGTCTGTCACCAGGCTGTATCTCATGAACCGTGGTAGCTAGACAGTTGAAATTTTCACAGATGATGTATTTCTGTTGCCGTATAACAACAAATACTGAAAAACAAAAGAAATTTTATATTAAGGGGGGCTCCCATACAACTGACGTGTTTTTTTTTTGCGGTTTTTTTTTATAGATAATAGCACGAAACCCTTCGTGCCGGAGTCCGACTCGCACTTGGCCGGTTCTTTACTTTTAATGTTGCGCGCTCTATACTCCTAGTGTTGTAAAATCAGATTACGTAAAATCAAAATCAGATTCAATCAGAGAAATATGAAGGTGGCGCAGAATCAATGGCAATATATTAGATGGGTAATGTACGTACCTGGTAGAAGGTACACCGAAAAGGATGCTTTGATGGTTAGACACCCATAACACCGTAACACAGCGATTAGTGAATGCTCAATCTCGTTATAGCTGAATGTTTCAACAACTTTAGCAACAAATTTGTTACACGTAATAATAAAACAACTCGAATTATTATTCGAATAACGAATGAATTGGCAACTGTGACTACAACACTATTTTTTATGCCCTAAAGTGGCAACCCACCAACTGTCATGTTAGTCTATCTGCTCCGCGCACAGAGTTTACATTTCTCTTCATACATGCTCGCCGGTTAGTGGTACTTTTCATTTGCCCCTTCACCAGGGAGCACTTATACAGTGGAGAGCGCATAGATACATTTTCCTTTGAAACACAACTCACCAATTTACGGGCGGGGCGGGGGACGAGGTAAGAGAGCTGTGATTTGGTCAGTCACTGCGAAACTGTCTGGCGGCCCGTCATCGTACATAGGTTGCGTATGCGAACGTTTGTTGAAAACAACAAACGTTTGGCGAGCCGCGTTCCCCCGCAGGCGCAGTCAATTGGATATATAGTCTCTGCCCTTCACTAATACATCACCTATTTGGTCTTTGTATAGTTAAGTTCACAGAAGAAGCGCTCGCCCTCTCCATCCGAAGTAAAACTTGATCCATGGCCCCTTCTTAATTCCGGAGATTTCCGGCTAATTGCTGATTTTCAAATTAATCACGGAGTGTTATTTGATTAATTAATGGCTTCGGAGATGTCGAGTTTCATAGGAGCTGATCTTTTGGGTGTTCGCCAGCTATTCACTTTGCGAGCTCGGTCCGGAATCGCGTATCCCTTCCAACAGCGCATGATTTTTCAACTGGTAAATATTTAGTACACCTACTGTATTAGACTTTCTATAGTCTTTGTGCAAGACTGCACAACATTTTTATATAATCTGACTTTTTCTACGTATTCTGTATTTTATGGTTTTGATACGTTCCTTTTGTCTATTTTTACAGTCATCAGATTACATAGTTAGTACCTTAATAATACAGTCCATAATAGTCTTTATATTTGTTCTTTTTCCTTTTCATCACGTCTTTCTCTTTGAAGAATATCTGAAGTTTTGGAAATAAATATAATCATAACTGTTCCAAAAACTGTCTTGATTTATGTAAGACAATACAAAAAAATATAGCGTCACGTGTCTTTCCCCCACGGCATGGCAGAGGCCCACTTCAAGATTCAGTTACTGTTTTGATATTTTTATGTTGGACAGCAACTCCGACAGTGCATCGCCTGTCCCACGGCCACGGCGGGGGCTGAGCCGGGGCGCGGGGAGGGGGGCGGCGATGATTTAGTGATTTTGCTGAAAGACGCCATCTTCCTTTCAGTTTAGGTTTTCAATCTCGGCTAATTAATGGAGGAGGGGATTAAGGGGTATCGGGTTCGGGAGTGGATGTTTTTGTTTTTGGCGAAACTCATTCTTGGGTCAGTCACGCGAACTGGCTAAAAGATGTTATTCTATGTGATGTTAAGTTCTTCTTCCTAAACTAATGTCCGATTTTACAAAAAGTTAGAAGACACTTTGTTCTTTTTCTTAGCTGTTTCGGAGGCCGGCCTCTTAAATTTAGGGGGTCCCCTAGCCTAGACCCTATGACCCTTAAACTTAGGTCAAAGCGAAACAACCGGTAGGTGGCCCCTGAAAGGAAATAAAGTGTCCCCTAAAGATAGGGATTGTTGGTGAGGTCGGCCATAAGTTTACTTGCCCTTTCTATGAAAAATATTGTCGATTAAATCTTACGCTTTTCTTTTGCTTCTGAATCAAAACGAAAAACGTTTCGTTTCGACGATAGTCAGAAACCAATTTCTGTCTCTCTTCTGTTGAATTTTACTAATCATGTCATGGGTAGGTGTACATCTAGTTCCTAATAAAGAGTGGTTGTACTTACCTATTTCATAGTTGTGTACTGCTTGCATGATTGTGTGCGTAATAATAGGATGTGTAATGCATGTGTGTAAGGGTGTGTGTGTGTGTGTGTGGGAGGATGTATGTGTGTGAGGGTGTTTTTGCATATTTATTTGATTATTCTAGATTTAATACCTTGTTTTGTATATAATACCTGTGTTTGTGTTAAACTATGGATTTATATCTGAAATAAATTGATAAATATAAGAATAAAACTTATGTGCCTAAAATCCATTGATACACTCTACCAAAGTGAAAAAAGTGAAAGGTATTAATATATAGTCCTCAGTTCCAACAGTTCTAAATGCTGACAAGACAGTGTGAACCCGCAAAGTGTTACAAAAAATCATTTAAAACAAGACAATTAAACACAAAAACAAATGTGCCAAACGACTAACTGAGTTCGTGTCCCCCAAAAACCACGAGTGATCTTAAAATGGAGATGGAGGCCTACAGCTGATAAAGGTGGCCCCGAGGAGTGGAAGCTGCTAAGGCCCCCAATAGGTCCCAGGCCCCAAGAACAGACTGGCACATGGCCAGGCCGCCCCCGGAACGGCTACGGCCATTCGGGGGCGGCTAAGACTCAAAACTGGTCCCCGTGGCCTAAATGGGAACGGTTTATAAGTCAAGGACTCTGTTACGGCTGCGGGGGCGACTGGGACTATAAAGGAGCGTTGAAAGTGGACATTGACAGTTCGGAGTATACGGGTTATAGTTATTTTTTTAATAAGCCTGGCTTCAGAAGGAAGTCCAGGTCTTGTGAGGATGCCAGGTTTTTGCATCTCAACTATTTGCTGTTAGCTGAGTTCCGGTATTTTGAGAAGGTAAGTGTTTTTTTTATTTCCTCTAGTTTTTTATTTGTTTTGACGCTAAAATTAATCAAAATCGCTATTGCCCTACAATATCATATATCACACATACAGTTTTTCTATAAAGTTGTGACATTAAGGCTGGATTTTACCAACAAAAAGTTATACCGAGATTAAAGAACTATCCCGGGGATTACTTGTATATGACAAATGACAGTTCAAAATGAGGTGATCTGATCTAGGTGTCACTGGTGTCTATGAAAAAGTAGAAGATACTCTCGAGTAAAAGTTACTCTTTCGTTGTTAAAATCCGGGCTAAATGACGGTAGAATTTGCAGACTGCTGCGCGTTTTCTTTAGTGACACATTTGGTTTGTCTATTAAAATACATTACGGGGCGTTTGATTTGGCACGTCGGGCGGGACCCGGCGAACGTGCCCGAGTATGATACTCGGCGTTTGACTTGGCGAAAGAGAGAGAGAGAGCGAGACGAGACCCGACGACGTGCCAAATCAAATGCCCTGTACTGTACGCAGTGGTGCACCTTCTAAGTCACATATTTTGCCATTATTAGATGTCACAACGTTATAGACAAACTGTAAATAGCTGCAGGCACATGCAGAAACTATCTAGTCGGCTCGCTTCCCCGCGTTTGCCTCAGTAGAATATGAAGTCGGATTTATGTTGGGTAGCGGTGGGATATTATTATCATCTACAATATCGAAATCTTGATATTTCTAATTCGGAAAATGTGTGCCTTGAATCACTTACAAAGGCCATAACATTATGGAGTTACAAAGTAATATCTTTCCCACAAATAACTTTTGAGCACCTCCATAAATTAAAAGTTATCTATCAATTCACAATGAGGGCCTGGATCCCGGAGTTATATCTGCGTTCTAAAAAAAGATAAAAATGAAACATACCCTAATATTGACCTAATAATTATCCGGACCGGGTAAGCCTCAGGAACTAATCAGGAAGGTTACACAGATTTCGCTTAAGGCCTAGCGTGTTTGTGGGCAGATGAGGCTAGGTAAGGTAGCCTTTAAATATTCAGACAATTAGGTCAAGTTATCTTCAATTACAGCTGAATTTTAACAACGCAGAAAATATAGCAGTACAACGTCAAAAATAAACTAAGTATAATTAACTAAATATAAATAAAACTTCCAAGACCCTTAAAATTCCAATCCAACTTTGGTAATGATGACAACTTCGCCTTCGCCTTTGTACACTTTTTAGGGTTTCGTATCTCAGAAGGAGAAAAACCCTTAAAGAATCACTCGTACGTCTGTCCGTCCGTATGTCACAGGCAATTTACTCAGATCATATTGATGATGATGTATTTAGTTTAATTTTAAACTGTTTTATAATTATAAAATAATATCTACCTATGGATGTATATGTGTCAAAATGTATGCTATCTGAAATAAATATTTTGAATTTGAATTTGAATTGAACCAATGAATTTGAAAAGTGGTACACATCAATATCTGTGACACCAAGACAGAGGTGCAATGTAAACATATAAATATGGAAATGGGGGCCACTTATAGGGGGCCAAATGAGTTTTTTTTTAAAATATGCCGTATGACATCAAATGAAAGCGCATGGTGTGAGGATCTTAAATATATTTTTATAATATTTTTAGGACTTATTTAGAAAAAGTTGTGCTCAATAATATCACCGACCGACCGAAACCTCTAGGAAACCTAGGGTACTTCCGATGTCCTAAAAATCTGAAATTTGGTATGCAAGCACATGTCTGCACCCATATCCTATAAAAACTCTGAAATTCACAACTTTAACCCCCTAACCCCCTAAATCTGAGTGCAAAGTTTGTATGAAAAACTTAATTTTAGGGTACTTTTAGGGTATTTTGTTGGTGTTAGTCCTATATTGTTGTACGAATGAAACCCTCTCCACGCAAGTCCAACTCGCACTTGGCAGTTTTTTTTCTATATGATTTTAATGTCCATTGTAACTGTTTGTATGCAATAAAGAAATTATGAAAAGATGACATACTTATAAAAAATATTTTTTCTGTGACAGTGAGCATAGATAAAAGATCCTAATCAGATATTATGAATGTGGTATTTATAAACAAAGCTAATTTCGCAAGCCACTAAATGAAAAGAGATTTCTTTTAAAAAGTTTTTGTCGCGATAAATATTGACAACTGTTACTTAAAAAAAATACATACCTTAGTCCCTAGTAATAGTTAAAGACACTCAGATACTTTACACTTCAGCAAAGGCTGACTTCCCTCATGTGTCCTATCCCCGCTTCGCCTTAACAGAATTAATTTGAGCGTCTTGACACATGCCCGCCTGGTTATCTACCTCGGGCAGACTCTGAATATTAATGTTCGCCGGATACACCGAGCCTGCTAGTTTGTTAACCCGAGTATTGCAACCGGGCCTGAATATCAAGACGCGTTTGTCATCGTAACATATCATAAAATTTACAGTGCCACCATCTTATCTAGAGAATGAGCGATGGCGCCACCATCTACTCCAAGTCTCCAACTGAACATACACCATACACCATGCATACAAACTGACAGTGATGTGACGTTTTCATGTGGCGTCTGTAGTTCCGCTTCCTCAAATCGGTATCAAGGTCTAAAGTATTATTTTTTTATTGAACATAATTTCATACAGATTGCTTAGTCAACGTCAATATAATATTAATATTTTTGTATACTACCGCCCGTTCGGAAGTTGTGGGCTTAGGGATGGAGCAAAGAAGTGCAAGAAACTCCCCCGTACCTCTTTTAAAATATGGAGGGCCTTAAATAATACAATTTTATGTATTTCTACTTAAGTCTAAGGAAATACACCGAAGAGAGACGTACTGACTCAGTCCATCGCCCCTCTTTGGATTTCTGTGAGTAGTGAGTAGTGTGAGTGAGTGTGTATCATAACGAAAGTTACTCAGAATGATGTCCCTACCAAAGTAGTTTCTCATTTTGCGTTAATTCATTTATACCTCGTATGTATTTACACTTCAGAAGCACACCGGTCGAACAAACGAACAATGGAGGACAATAGATAGATAAGATGTGTCGACGAGAGGGTTATAGACGCTATGAGATCTTTATTACCTGACCAAATTGTGCTGCTTAGCTAAAATCGACTCTGCTCTTTTAAGATCTAAGTGGTGTTCTAAACTGAATTATGAAAGTGGTCTGAGTATTTTGACAGGATGCCTCAACTTATAACACTGCTTCGATAAAAAAACCCTTTCACGCCATGACAGTAATACCTTCACACTAAAACCCGAGATAAAAGCCTTGAAAAAGTACCTCATATTCTCTCATCCACAAAGGATTAAACTTCAACTTTACTCTCCCTTGCATAAGGTTTAAGTCTAAGCTTGTTGCCTGCACGTAGTCTGATCTGATTCTGCTAACAAAGTAGCCACTCAATGACATAGTGAACACGGTGGTCCACTGTTGATTAATATTTAGCATTTGTAGCATACATTTTTTGACAATAAATGAATGAAGCTAAGGTTATTTCTCACCATAATGTAAGTATTTTATTAATTCGTCAAAGGTCAATTAGACAGGTCTATAAGGGAACATCAGGGTATCCTAAATTCTAAGTGCGTCAAAACTAACTGAACTGATTACCGAACTAACTTAGCTTTAAATCTGGAAGCACTTATCAGGTTGCCATTAGTAATTTTATCAAACTTGTTTTGAGTTTAAAACTCCGCCACCTCTGGAGTGTATATCACAAGGAAACTGTCATCGTCACTTCACTGTCAGTGACCCACTAAAGGAATCGAGGATCTAAGGCCGCAATTAGATCATTCAGTAACCGAGTTAGCCGCAATCTAGTGCAGCCTAGGAGTTGCTGAGTGCTGCCAGAGTGGGGAAAAATGTGATAATGTCGCGAGGAAGGACGGGGGGGACGCTTTGAGTAATTTTGTCAAGTCTCCAGACTTTTCTCAACGTTGCCGTTGCATTACAGTTCAGATGAAGTCATTTTACAGTTCTAGACCGTGTTTTAAACAAGTCGACCTCTGTAGAATAGAATAGAATAGAATAGAATATCAATTTATGTAGCGTATGAATGATATCCGAGGATTCTTGGCTTCGAATCCCGCCCAAAAAGGGACAAAGAATCCCCAGTCCTGTATGTTTATATTCTTGTAACGTCCCTTTTCATGATGTTCTCATAGGGCATCCTAATGTAAGACCAGAAATAATGTGCCTGAATATGTTAAATGATAATTAATCAGCCACTTCTAAAATCAACAAGCCTCCCAAACTCAATTCCCAGAATGCATTTGAGTGTTCGCATAGAAAATTAAATAAATTGCCCGCTCTGGATGCGATTTGGCATTCAGTGCGCGGCGGGCGTCGGCGCTCACGATATTAGCAGCCGGGTATAACCAACCGGATCCAGACGTGACGTGATCCGGATCAAATGGAAGGTGCCTGATGTACTTACAGAGTACATTGTATGTAACCGAATTGTGGTACTAGACTGTAGTTACTAGTTATTATTCTGTGACTGTGTGTGCAATTCTGAAAGCATCAAACATAACCAACTGGATAAGTAAAGAATCTAAACTGACAGCTTGAAACCGGATGGTAATACTAGACTAGATCAAACATAACCAACTGGATAAGTAAAGAATCTAAACTGACAGCTTGAAACCGGATGGTAATACTAGACTAGATCAAACATAACCAACTGGATAAGTAAAGAATCTAAACTGACAGCTTAAAACCGGATGGTAATACTAGACTAGATCAAACATAACTGACTGGATAAGAAACTAAACTGACAGCTTAAAACCGGATAGTAACACTAGACTGTGTGTTCGCTTCTGGGAGCATCAAACATAACTAACTGACTAAGAAACTACACTGACAGCTTGAAACGCGACAGTTATGCTAGAGCTCTGAACTAAATGACGTATCCAATCAAAGATAAGAAAAAGGAAGAAAAAATATGTAATTTTTTTTTCAACCTCTTTTCTCTTAACTAAAGTGCATTTGGTGAGACTGTAGGTGGTACTACAATGTGTAAAAATGTAATAGATTTATTTTCAGAATACTAATTTCTTCGAAACAAATCACTTCGTATAATTATGATTGAACTTCACGTACAGGTAAGTTCGTTTAATCATTAATTATGTTTGTGTTTTACCTTTCTAACTCGCATTAATCTCGCTTTAGCGTCTGGATATTTGAATACATGGAATTAGTTTTAACTTTATTGGACTTAGAAAAGGATTCTGTTACCATCTCAGCGCACAGAAATCCAAAGAGGGGCGATGGACTGAGTCAGTACGTCTCTCCTCGGTGTATTTCCTTATACTTAAGTAGAAATACATAACATTGTATTTTTAAGGCTCTGATATTTTAAAAGAGGTTCGGGGGAGGTTTCTTGCCCTTCTTTGCCCCATCCCTAAGCCCACAACTTCCGAACGGGCGGTAGTATACAAAAATATTAATATTATATTGACGTTGACTAAGTAATATGCATGATTTTATGGTCAATAAAAATTTTGAACTGTTAAATATGGATTGACCTGCAAATCGATTAAATCGCAAGAATCTTTGCAGTTTTAAGAACAAACCCTCGGTATAACAAACGATACGGCTTAAAAAATGTTCCAAATGAGTTACCATCCCAAAATATGTGAAATCTTATCAAGTTTTCTACAAAGCTGGACTTACATTCGGGGCTATCATAATATAACCCGCACATCAAAGGGCTGAGGTCTGCGGATAAAGGGCGAAAGGGAATATTTTTTTGGCTTGTTGTAACCGACAATCTGCTTGAGGATTTATCAAGTAGATATTGTGATTCCTTTTGATGTTAGTTTGCGGTTAATGTTATGGAGAAAGTAGTTTTTTGTAGATAGTGTATTTGTCGATGCTTACAAAAATACTTACTACCGAATGGCTGCTCACTAACGGATACCTGCATAGAAGAAGGCCGAGGACATCGATGGCAGGACGACCTGGATAGGTTTTCGCCGGACTGGACAGAGGCGGCACCTGACAGGGAAGAGTCGTAAGGTCTATTTGCCCTAAGGCCCTAAGATAGAGATGGCCTTTACCCACCAGTGGAATACTATCCAAGCTTATGTAAAAAATAACATGTTTATCAACATCATCGACTTCATCATGAACCGTACTGCTGGACATCGTCTCTAAAACGCCAAGTTTCGCGGTCATGTATCAACCGCATTTGGTGAGATCCTGTCGACATTAATATTTTGTCGTACCATTTTTGGATTAATTTAAAGATACGAGTTTGCTCGTAATACTCTTATACAAATCCCTAATCCACACATTACTCGAAACTTCAAAGCTCTTGTGTAACATTAGTATCCTCATTTACGGGGGTGTATAATATTGCTGATCTGTCCTTTACAAGCATAGCAATATTAGCAATGAACAAATCCCAATCACAACTAAAAGCCATTTGTGTAATCAATAGCTGCCAATTTGTAAGACAATAGCGAATAACGAAGGCACGAGTAATTCGATATTCATTTTATGACTATTGTCAGTCACTTTAATGTTTTACTGTGTAACAAGTTTCCAAATCGGTCAACTGTCATCTAAGACAAAGTGAATTTGAGACTCAGAAGGACAATTAGTTATTTACCAATCTTAAATAACATTGACTACAATATTACTGAGATTGTGTCAATGGCTTGAATCTTCAAAACCACAATCTTGCATCACAATGGATGGATCCTTAACGACAAGATAGTAAGCCAATAAAAGAAAATCTGGTTAAGAGGGAACTCCAAAAACAACTTCACAATACTTTTCTTTATACATATGGCCCAGTGTCTTTGCTTCTGGCGCCACACTACCTTCACGCCACGCCACACTACAGATACCTTCTGTCTTATGAAACAGAAACAGTGGATTTTGTTCTTTATCCTCAGCTTAGATTGAACCCAAGACCTGTAGTCAATACCTATTTTCGTTAGCTATCTGCAAGCAGCTCATTGGCTTTTATTGGATGATCTGTCTTATATGGCAAGTAGAGGCATTCATCCAGTGGTGGAGCCTCGTTCAGTGATTTAAGCGAACATAATTTTGTTTGCTCTCTTCAGCCGTACAACTTCGCTGTTCTGCACTTCTGTGTTCAGCAGATCTTGGGCAAGTCGTATGGTGTCTGCTAAATAAATGAATAATTTACAACATAATTTGTTTACCGAAGCCGACGAGCCGAGACACGTGTTCACAAAAGACACCAACAGGAAATAAAATCCCTCTGAAAGTACAGTCGGCGGCACACGATCGCGAAGGAACAAATCGTCTCTATTCAGGCGGCACGGGCAAGGAGGATTTAGGATGTAGACGCCAACCATATACCGTCTTATTAATAAACACAGACTAAAACAGTACTAACTGTACTCCAAACATTGACCCTAATTAACGAATCTCAATTATAATCAACGTGGTGTAAGGAAAGGGTAACACTTATCTGACTGTACTCTCGGAGTAAAAGTATCTTACTCTGACTTCAACCTGAGAGGAACTAGTCTCAGAGTAAGGAAGTACCTAACAACAAAGTAGAGTGTTTTTATTACTTACAATAAGATGGTTAGTGTTTTTAGATGTATACGCCGTTTTGCTTAAAAGTGACAGTGTTTGTCGATCTTGTGATAACGTTTGTTGCGAAGAGAATTAGAGAATTTGCGTGTTTGCAGAGAGATTACTAGGACTGTTAGAGGCAGGACAAAGATGCTTTCAGTTTGGTTTTGACCTTGACCTTCAACTTGAATACGTCAGCTATCTCTCTTTAAATTGACTGCTCCGAAAGCTGAATATATGTATGATGACGCTGGGGTATTACTTTTGAAAGGCGCTTCCAGTCTAATTACTCCACGGGTACGTTTTCGAGGCAGCCGGTCGTTATCGCAGGTGCCCGCGCCCCGGTTCTATCCGGGTAAAGTCGGCTAAAGCCAGTTAGAGCCGGTTACAACCCGACTACCCGGCAGGGTTTACCGGGTTGATCCGGTTGTGCATAGTCGTTACGACTTGATTTATTCACTGGGAAAGAGTTTTTTTGAAGGACTCGGGACGGAGGCGGTTTTTTAAGGGATTGGGGATTTCTTTTAATTTCTTGATGCGCTTAACATGTTTCGTTGAGGCAGGGGATTGTTTGTCGTATTGTTGATTTTATATCTATAGTATATTTATTATTCAAACAGGTACACATCAGTCCATAAAACCGTGATGGAAATGAAAAGATTGTAAGGAAACCTTCATTGCTCCATAGAAGTGGCGATGGGCTAGCTAGCCCCCTGTCACGCACAATGGAGTACCTACTCGTACTTACTGAGTAACTGGCTAAAAGTGCGCAAAAGTGTGTCTCTTTCTCTGCGAAAAATAAGGGAAGAGGCGTGACGCTATGTTATATGTTTGTATTTAAATCAAACGTGATAGAAAACAGCGAATAATAAATAATAACCGGCCAAGTGCGAGTCGGACTCGCGCACGAGGGGTTCCGTACCATTATCTATAAAAACGGCAAAAAAACATGTTTGTTGTATGGGAGCCCCCTTTAATATTTATTATTATCTGTTTTTTAGTATTTGTTGTTATAGCGGCAACAGAAATACATCATCTGTGAAAATTTCAACTGTCTAGCTATCACGGTTCATGAGATACAGCCTGGTGACAGACGGACGGACGGACGGATCCAGCGAAGTCTCAGTAATAGGGTCCCGTTTGGCACCCTTCGGGTACGGAACCCTTAAAACCGTCATATCTCACTAGCCGACTGTAGCACCGAATAGGCCAGCCCTTTATTACGCAAAATGTAGTATTGAAATACTTGGCTAAACGTATACCTCGCGCGTTGTAAAAAGAACGCTGAAAGCGAAGTGCACGCGCATGTTATATATGCAAATGTGTCTCTTTTACCCCGTATGAGAAACGGTGTGACCCTATATTTTATGTAAAAAAAGTGGATACATTGTGTTACCCAGACGATTATGTAGCTAAAATACATTCCCCGAAAAACTTTTAACTCATTATCATTACCAACAAAATCAAAATTAAATACCACTCAGACCTGTGTCCGAAACGCAAAACTTAATTACATCCGTAAAATTAATTTCCCGCCGCAAAGTGGCACAATGCTTGTTGTAAATTCACAATGTATCGCTAATTAGACGTAAAATTCGAGTCGGACTCCCGCTAAAATGGTTCCGTACCGTCGTATTAGATATAACATTAATTTTACTACTTCTTAGGGTTCCGTACCCGAACAGAATCAACCTTATTACTAAGATTCTGTCGACCGTTCGTCTGTTTGTCCGTTACCAACTCACCAGGCTTTTTCTGATTCACCGTAATAGGTCTATCTTTTGTTAATTAATCCTGTCCATCCTAGGTTTGCTGGAAGAGATCTCTTATTAGACGTAAGCTCGCCTTTGTACATGTTTTTTTTTTCATTATTAAGTGTCTGTATTCTGTTTGTGTGTAATAAAGTATAAAGTAAAGTAAAGGTATAGAAGTAGTTCAAATTTTCACAGAACATGTATTTCTGTTGCCGCTACAGCAAGAAATTAAGTACACGAGATTTTATAAATTAAAGAAGGTTCTCATACAAAATATTCGTTTCATCATGCCCCTGCGAATCAACACATCATCATAATTAAAATATCACCGATAATTTTGCGATAGTCATCATTGGTGCGCCACCAATTGGTATTGATGTCGGATCGACGTGAAAATTTCAACTGGCAGACAAACGGGCACTGGAGGCTTAGTAATAGTGTCTAGTTCGAAACCCTACGTATACGGAACCCTAAAAACTGTCCTGTGCGCCATTTCATCCGGGTAATCCGTCCGGGGTTACCGGTTAACTGTGGACCCGAGAACATTAGATATTCCGATCACAGAGCAACATCCTCTTCAGGCAGAAAGGACATCTGTTCATTTGCACCTTTTTCAAAGCTTTAAATGCCAATCATTCGGGGATTTGCTTTGCTTTTTAATGTGGTTTGGGGTTAAATTTACATGACAAAGGACAAAGGGCTTTCAATCCAGCGGAGATAGTAAACTGCTAGAATTTTGAAGGGTCTAAACTAACTATATGCTTTACAATATCTATAGCATAAACGGATCGACGGATTTTAATGCAGTTTTCAATAAAGGTGGCAGACTTCTTTGCGAAGGTTCTTTGGTATGTTTTATTCAAATCGGTTCAGCAGTGGTTCATAAGTTATCACCTGCAGAAATCAGCGAATGACTTAATTTTTGATTTGTTGTGTCGGGGTATATTTTTATTTTATTTTAAAGTTTTTAATATTTTTATGTTAATTCATTAGCTGACGACTCGCGCCTTTGTCACATACTCACACCGTCTTATTAATAAAAACCCTCTACTCTGTCCTCTCTCCCTCTACCCTCTCTCTACCTTCTTTCACTCTCTCTCTCCCTCCCTCTATACTTCCTTACTCTGAGACTACTCTTAGGTTGAACTCAGGTTAAGATACTTTTACTCCTAATAGATACTTTTACTCCTAGACTAGAGTCAAATAATGCTACTCATTCCGTACACCACGTTTATTAATATTGACTTTCGTTATTTATTATATAAAGTTACTAGGTACTGTTTTAGTCTGTGTTTATTAAGAAGACAGGCTGTCCAAAAGCTAAAATGGCGCTATTAATTTTAGCTTACCCGCGTTTGATATGCAAAACAAATACACGCTAAAAGCGAGTCCTTAATTGTTTTTAGTTTGTTAACAACTTAGTACGTAGAGAGGTTTTAGAATGTTGCAGGTTCAGCTAGTAGTTTTATATAGAAACTCCAGTAGCTCTGGTTGTCTAGTGGTTTAATGCTCGCCGTCGCACAGGAGGTGGGTTCGAATCCGTTGCTGACTGACCAGTAAATGAGATAAGTAAAAGGGCGTCCATTATTTACGCGAGGGGTTTTCGGCGATTTTCTGACCCCCTTTCCTCCCTGGTGAGATATCATGAGATTTTACTCAAACCCCTATCCCATCCCCCAATCTCACGTGAGATTTTGAAAAATGTGTGTTTCTATTGTAATAAAAAAATCATAAACACTAATATACAGGTTACCTAAACTCTCATCAACACGGTCGAGTCCACACACTCGCCTCTAGGTCCATTATTTGTTAGCGAAAAGTAATGTCGTCTGGTCATTGTTGAAATAATAAATGGCTGAATAATTCATCCACGTTGTTGTTATGCAGTGCATTTGCAAAGAAGTCCTACTACGACTTGATTTCTGTCTCGTTTCTGTCTCGTATGATAGTTGAGGGCCATCTATCTTAGGACGACTTTACGACGGACGGACGGAGCGGAGGTGTTACACGTTTGGTTTGGACTTTTGGAGTGAAAGTTGTTTGTGTGTATGTAGGTATGTCCGACACCATTTTCCTGGAGAATTACTAAACCGATTTTGATTAGGTTTTCGCATGAAACGGCTTAATTTCAGACGAAATTCGTAGAAATTGTTTTACGGCGGCAGACCACAAGGGGATGCTGAACAAAATAGTATAATAAAATTTCAACCCAAACAAAACACGAGAAATCTCAGAAAACCCCTGAAACGTATTCATATTTCTGGGTTCACAGTATGCGGGTATAGTCGGTATGCGAGTGCACTTTTTGGAGGCTAAAGTTCTTTCACCCCCATTATTAAAACGGTGAAAACATTCGCGCTTTTGAATCGCCGCTATTCGGGGAGTGTGTTTGTGTTTTACAAAGAGGATGAGGATACCATGTTATTGCGGAAAACTCGTAAGTATTTCTCGTCTCTACGTAGGCTTTTACACTGTACATGTGAAGCAACATAAACATGTATAATATATGTATATACAGATACATACATTGTATAATGCTACTGGTCTGATACTAGGATAACGTCATGAAAACTTGAAACAGTGACAAACATGTAACATCCAAGACCTGTCATACGCCATTCCACGCGTACGACCGTCGATCAGTATGTTTCTGGAACTTACGTTCGCAACGCGTCAGTCACGCGGAAGAAATGGGACTAGTGTGCACATTAACTCTCCCACGTCGCGTTGCATACGTTGCATATGTGGGCTCAGTTTGTTCAAATATATTATTTTGTCAATTCTATTCCGTAACATCGTCGCTATCCAAAAACTTTGAACGCAAAGTAAAAAATACCAACGCAACGTTCGCGTTCCTCCCGTTACGACCCGTCGCTCAGTTAGGAATCGCTTTTGAACGAGGCCAAACAATCGACTCGCGAATCTTGCGATGGGCTGTACCACGTAGTAGGTTTGCCTGTATCACCGTAACACTGAATACACACTGAACACGTCCGCACATTCCCGACGCTGATACGAAACGGAGTTACAGAACGAACAAAAGAACATATTTGGACGCAGCTTTACGCAACGTTGTGTCATTGTAAACTCTTCTAATACGAGCACATTTACCAACCCTCCGCTTAATACATACAAGCACCTCTATCTGCAAAATTGCAAACACCTCACAGAATACGCTCGCTCATCTAAACAAGACCATTAATAATAACAATACAGTTTGAAGCCTCCTCCGACTGAGCAGGGATAACTTCGGTAAATCCGCGGTATTAAGAACGCGATCGATTTTGTACATTCCTACCTGCAATGCACCTGTGACTGGCATAAACTGGGTGGTGGAGAGACGTTACCGTTAAATATTAACAGGTTGAGTGTCCATGACGCGAATTTGCGTTAGTTAAACATGGGGACAAACGCACAGTTGCGTCATGGGCACTCAAAGTGTTAATTTGTAGCGCAATAGTAGATGTTGTGTCTTGTAAGCGAGAAGTCACGGGTTTGAATACCCTGGGAATCTGGGAACTTCAGTGTTTATAAGTTTATGTATGTTTCGTTTTTGGTACGCACCACACCTGGTTATAAGTAGAGCAAAAAACAATGTAACAGTGTGCATTAAGTCAGCTATTTAGAGACATTTAGATTGAGTAATGAAAAAAAAATAAAACATAATCTTGCCCAACTGTTATGCAGATGAAACATAAAATCTAAAAAAAGCTAAAAACCTCTCCCAGGCGAACTAAGTATTATTATACAGGCTATGACCTAAATTTTAGCCCGTCTGGTAGCACTTGTTATTTCTGCATAATATGGCAACCTATTTTGAATTTCCTTGCCATAAATTTTTGGTACCATACCGACCTACTAAGTATACCGAACTAAAGATGTATTTTAAGAGAGACTTTATTCTGAACAACTTGAAGAATGAAACCTATTTGATCAGAGCAACTTTATATCTGATATAACCAATATTTTTGCTCGACCGACCGACCAATTAGTATAAAAAAGTGAGTAACTATAACTATCTAATTCTTTATCTTTATCTATAAAAGAATCATCCTCGCCCGACACCATAAATGGAACCTCAAATGACCAAGACCATGCCTATTGTAGCATCCTGATAATCCTGAATTTTGACTAACTAAATAACTGAAAACCTCTTCTGTCGGTGGTGCTTTTATCTTAACTTTGTGAAACCTCAAATCATCATCATCTTTCCTGGAAGTTACACATAAGTACTTATCTTTTGCTGGCTCAGTTTTTATTGAATTATTTTTAGAGGTCCCGGTCGCTACTACTCTTACTATCGCTTATGCGTCTGCTACCCCGTATGGTAAAAGGCATAACGCTGTATTACGTCTAGTTTTAAACAACCCAGAACAATGCCCCATCAAGCGATTTCTGCAGGAAACTGACAGAATCCATTTCCCTCATAATAATGAAGTATTGTTTCCTGTCCTTTACGTTCGGTGAGGCGGCTAGGGATTATGTTGATAAATAATGGTCCTGTGAGCCTGAGGGTAACCTTTTGTGATTATTGATGCCTTGGGGATATACCTTGGGAGTTAGCAGGTGATTAAAAATATACCCAGGATGTGCCGGACAGAAACCTGCCAAGTGATCCCCTTTAGCGTTCACCTAGTTCAGTTCTTGATCGTAAAATTCTACATATTGCTTATATAGTCAACGTCAATATAAAAATATTTTGATAAACTACCGCCCGTTCGGAAGTTGTGGGCTGAGAGATGGAAGGGATGGAGCAAAGAAGGGCAAGAAACTCGCCCGTACCTCTTTTACAATATGTAAGGGCCTTGACAATACTATGTTATGTATTTCTACTTAAGTCTAAGGAAATATACCGAAGAGAGACGTACCTACTGACTCAGTCCATCGCCCTTCTTTGGATTTTTGTGCGCTGAGATGGTAAAGACCACGCATCTAAATATTCTTTTACACTGTAATAAGACTATTTTTATAGACCGTTTTTGACATATTTTTTGAACCTCTTTTCTGGGAGCACTAAACCTTAACCTTAACCTTTCTGGTAGTACCTTCTCCCTCCTACCCTGACCCACCAGTTCGCCCTGATAATATTTTGTGTGCAATCCAGAATTTTCAGTCTTACGGCGCCTAAGGCAAAAACACCCTTTAGTAAAACGCAAATCGCTCGGAATGACGAGTATTATTGCTGTATGTTTTTTCACTAGCTTGTCAGCGTGACTTCGCTTTCCCATAAACGTTATCAACCGACTTCAAAAAAAGGAGGAGGTTCTCAATTCGACCCGTATGTTTTTTTTTTTTTTTTTTTTCTCTATGTTTGTTACGCGATAACTCCGCCAATTATGAACCGATTTGAACAAATCTTTTTTCGGCGTATAGGTAATACCTCAAGGGTGGTCCCATTGACACCAGGTCAGGATCTGATGATGGGATTCTGGAGAAATCGAGAGAACTCTTCAAATATTATAGGCAGACCTATAGTGATTTTTGTGTTTTTCATAATAACTCGTGCAAATGCGGAACTGCTGATGAAGACCACATATGGCCACCAGATCTGCTCAATACTAGGTACAAATACAATGCGTGGCTGACGGGCAGGCAACGCATAGCCTAAACCGGTGGACCTAGAGCCATGAAACTTTGTACAGGGGTTCCTTAGTCGCGTGGGGTAGCACTGATATAGGATTTGACAAAATTAATTCCCCAAGGGGGGGGGGGATAAGGGGTTACAGTTAGTATTAAACTCAATCTAATCAAATAGGGTTTGTGGAAGTCGGTTTTTTCTAAAGTTTACTTTTTGTTTCAATTATTTTATTAATTTTGATCTATAGAAGTCTCTTGAAGTTGCCAGAAAATCTGTCTGTCACAATGTTTTATTTTACAACTTCGCACCGCATCTGAATTTGTGTTCTTGTTATTTATCTAATCATTATAAAAATGGCACAGTATGTTCCTCAGTTAGACTTGCTTAGCTTGGCTTTAACCTTTTTTATTTTTCTATTTAATTTCCTCTAAAAATTAGTTCAGGATGAATTTCTAAGTTCTGATTGCCTAAGGGCCCGCCCTTAAGTATCGGGAAAAGAATTTTTTATTTTGCGGTTTAAGCATTGTATAGAATACGTTGACTTCAAATTTAAAGCATTCTATACATTACCTAGGCGGTGATTATTTAAATATGAAATTGAAATTGAAAACATTCCATGGGCTTGTAATAAAATGAAATGATTTGACCCAATACAGCAATTTTGACGAATTTCCATCATACACACTCATGTAATGTCGTCACGCATTCGTTCGTTCATTTTACCATTCATTCATTCCGCTCATTCCGCTTATTCGTTCAGTAGCGATCAGTTTCTGTTCTGTTATTGCTGTATTCAGAAGCATTAGGACTGGAGGCGCCTTCCAAATCAAATCTCCTACAGAAAAATCTGGAAATAATGATGAATAATGTGCTATGCTTATCTTTTGCGCCAATATTGAATTCATAAGCTGTCTATTGTGACAGTATACATTTAACATTTATTTTGACGGCTTTCATAGGTTTCATGATTGTCCAATAAAACATTTGTACCCCGGACAAACAGCGAAAAGATGGCGTCCGTCCTCGTAATAAAACCTCCTTGTTGCTACAGGATTTTTTAATTAAATAGTGCAGCTTCAGTTATGAAAATGTCAGTTGTGATTTTTTTTATCTGCAGTAAAAGTGGCATTCGTTTAGCGAATCGTTAGTGGGAAGTATCGATTAGTGACGCTGAAGTATTTTGTGTGGGCTACTAGATTTTTGCAGGCCGATAATTTCGAAAGAAAATAACTATAAAGATGGTAATTGTTCAATAAGATTTATGTACGTTGTACATTCATGATATCTATGAATAATAATAATTAGCATGTAACGTCATAATCAAGCAGTCTTTTTTAAACCAAATTGAGTCCAAGAAATACATAATTGTGACCGTTGACCAATAAGGACATTGTCTTTAAAATTTTCAAAGTGTCCACTATTGAATCTTATCCGCACATGTAGTTGGCAATGCGCCATTTCAGACGAAGATTGAATAAGCCAGCCTCGCTCTGTGATTTCGTGTCTCTTTGCCAAAATGTAGATATTCTATTGTATCCTCTACACTATCTTGTGCTATCTAGATTGGCTTAATTTGTTTAACTGTAACACCAGTTACATAAGCGACCAACCAGAAACAGTGACTTCACAAACATTTAAACATTCCCCACGATACAGGGAATCCTATTGTGGGATCTAGGGCTTAACCAAAATGTGAATATTTTATTGGAAATAAAGAAATTCATTCAATTCATTCATTCAAGACCAAAGCCGGGAATCGATCCCGGGACCTCTCGCATGGTAGGCAGATCCACAACTGATGCGCCACAGAGGTCTCGTCAATTCAGTCCGTTCAGTCAACTTGTTCCTAGATTTATTGGATTACCTTGGCCACAAGCCTATTGTATGACTTTAAGATTTTCCATTTTTAAGTGTCTGGTATAATTTGTACAGAGCAAAAAAGTATTCAAGCTTATACAGGAGAGTACTTATGTGTGATTCCGACTCGCTTAAGACGGTACCGATAATTTTTACGTAAACGTTTCAAAACCCGCGGTTTCAGCTCACTCAATTTTAACGGAGTGTTAGGCACAAAGCGTCGCAGCAATGATGATGGGCTTCATGGGTCTTTTGGGTGCAAGCTGCCAACTCGTGGCAGTAAAGCGGAAACTTTTTAATTAAATCGCCCAAAGTATTTGCGTGCTGGCAGGACTTTTGAAATGTTGCTCAAATGTAACGGACACTTAAATGCTTTGTTGGGTTTTAAGACTATTTGATAGTCTAGCAGGATAAAGCATTATGGCTTCTGTACATTCTCGCGCGACACACTCCGAGACTGATGTACGCAATTACGTCAGTCTCAGGAGTGTGTGCGAGTGTGTACAGCAGCCATTTTGCGTTCTGTCTAATGCATTTTCGTATCGGTGGCGATCGAGTAGGTTCTGACTTCTGAGTAATTTTAAATTTTATTCCGTTATTTTTCTTTACAAAATTATTGCACAAAAAACAAAAACAAAATACAGACACTTATGCCCGATTTCACCAACAGTTAGGGGTCACTTAGCTCTTTTTCTTGGCTGTCTATCGACTGTTTCGGAGGTCGGCCTCTTAAATTTAGGGAGTCCTCTAGTAGCCTAGATGACCCTTAAACATAGGTCAAAGCTAATGAACCGCTAGGTGGCCCCTGAAAGGAATTAAAGTGTCCGCTAAAAGTTAGGGATTGTTGGTGAAATCGGAGATTAATCATGGAAAAAACATGGACAAGGGCGAGCTTATCTCTAATAAGAGATATCTTCCACAAACCTAGAATACCTCCACGAGATCCTCAGAAAAGTAACTGGTAGGCAGACAGACAACGAAGTGATCCTAAGGGTTCCTTTACGGTTCCCTAAATACCAAAATATCTCCCGCCCAAACTCACCATTACCCTTTAAACTGCTGACCGAAAGGACAATATCTCCTGAGCCAGCGACAGGGTTAGCAAGCACAGCCTCATATTGATGTTGTTTACTGAAGTTATCGGCAAAAACCATCCCGTGCTCTGTCCACACGTGTGTCGAGAGCAAGTTCGCGCAAGGATATGGACGCATGTGTGGGAGGGGCGTATCCTTTTCGTAATTAAAATAATAGTAGCTCATACTTACTTGATACTAGTATCCTCCCCTCATTACTTTACTTAAGCATAATATAAATCTAATGATAGCCCTTTTTTGGTTCGGTCTACTTGAATTATGAAAGTGCCTTCACAATAAACAGTCTATCCTGTCTACTATGCAGCCTACAAACCCGAAATTGAACGGGAACTGAGTTATCGTCTTCGAAAGTCACACATAAACTTTTTATTTTAATTTTATGTTTGTTACTAACACTAGACTTTAAGATATTGTTACTAACACTATGGACTAAATTTAACGGTCTGAAATAAATGAATATTGAATTGAATTGAATAAACATCGTTGACCGTCAATTTACAAATCAATCCGGTCCCAGTGATAGAATCCTTTCCGCCGCGCAGACGCTTCATCCTTTAAGCTCGAAAGCTTTCAGTGCGAATGCTCGGGAACATTTGGACATGGCATTTATTTATTTATTTATTTATTTATTCGTATGACATCTCCGAGTAGGAACGTCACAGGCATATAACCAAATTTCTCAACCAGTTGGTGGCGTCATTTGTTAAGGTGATGAAGTCATCGGGGTCTCCAGGGTAAGCCCGAAGGGGGCATTCTTGAACTATGTGCTCTACTGTCTGGAGCTCGGCGAGCGCCCACTACAGATACCGCTGCGGTTGGTCTGCGTCTCCAAGCTGCGACTGCGGACATGGCATTGTAAACTTTACTTATAAATGTAGCCCATTAATGTCCCCACCGAGGGGCACAGGCCTTTACCCGGATCCGAGTAGGATTGAGCCATACTCCACCACGCTGGCAGTGCGGGTTGGTGGAGGGGTTTCACGACTAGAGCTCATCTAAGCTAAAATGACGCGCCCCACTCCTCCTTGTATTTACTTGTCATACAAAACCAAGGAGTGGGGCGCGTCATTTCAGCTTAGACGAGCTCTACTACATACTACGAAGTAGTGATAGTAGCCAGGACCTACAGCTTAACGTGCCATCCGAGTGTCCGATAATGTACAAGACAAATTAATCATCTCATTGGTTGGTCATTACATCGTCAGCACCGGGATTCGAACCTGCATCTCCTGCGTGAAACCCACTAGACCACGGAGCACCCTTAACCAAACCAAACTTTACTTACTGCTTAATAATTCCGAGACATAAATGGTCTTTTCATACGTATGACAAATGTGGCTTTCAGAACACGTGGCAGCTATAAAGTTTGATAATACTTTTAGACTTCTTACATCTTTTATTTCTTTATTGTACTACAGATAAAATATAACAGTTATATATAATATCAAATATATAATTTACAAAGGCAATCAAGGTAGTTGAAGTTAGAATATTTTGTATCGTTACTTGACGCCTTTTCGATTGGAGCTTCCAAAAGCTTATTGCCCTTCATATCTCTAGTAAGCTTAAGGTAACGGGCTGGGCAACGCCACTCGAAATGTAATTACTGAACTATCGTAGGATCGACCGTGCCTCTGCCGTGTCATATGACAAAAAGCGTGACGATACGTAGCACTTATGTGTTGTATGTCATTAAAAGATCTGCGTATCCAAAACTACAAAACCTTATCCAAATCCTTTCAGCTACTATACTGTCTACTGTTTGCAAATCTCCGCACCCAACGCAAAGATATTGCTAAATCTATCTTCGTTATTTTCGCCCCGTCTAGAGGCACGGACCGGGGTTTGGGGAGGGGAGGGGGGGATAGTAAATATTGCCCTTTTTAGGATAAAAAATACCCGCGACCCGCTATCAATAGGCAGTGAGGGATAAGTAGCGGAGTATCTGTAGTCGTTTTTACGGGGCGTAAACAAGTCTTGTTAGGTGAGTCTGGATTTTCTTTTCACATGCTCCATGAATTTGAGCCAGGCACAAGAACACAATTTTTACAAACTCCTAGCCGACACTCTTAAGTGACCAATTTATAAAGTTGCTTACTCGGGACCAAGCTACAGATGCCACGCTATTTGCACTTATATTATACGTTATACGTTATTTATGTATGACACAAGTTCATTCTTAGCTGACACTTATTACGTACGATTTTAGACCCTATTTTTCTGTTACTAAGGTAAATGAAAGCCGTGGTGTAGCCTATTTTGAGCTTGACTCTAATATAACAGTTTGTCGTGAAATATGCAGATCATTTGCAATGTTGTGTATGATGCTTGAAATGTACAAAAATGGGACATTTATTACACTTTTTTTTGAAGTGGTAATAACTTTTAGCTTTGGTCCTACTGTTATAACTTTTAGCTTTCAACCTGCTACTACAATTTGTAAAGTGCCGCATCTTTGTTGATAAGGTAACCCTCCCGAACGGATGAACCGATTTCGCCCATCCTTTTTTGTATTCTCAATAATAAACCTCCTCTCTTCTTCCCCAGGACCTCCAGTCCGAGATCGAGACACACCGAGATGTGTACGCCTCCCTCACGGGCACAGGCCGCCGGCTGCTGGGGTCATTGTCCTCGCAAGAAGACGCCGTGATGCTGCAGAGACGGCTGGACGAGATGAACCAGAGATGGCACCACCTGAAGTCCAAGAGTATGGCTATCAGGTAAGATGAAGCCCATCCCTGAAAGCCTCCTAAAAGCTCCTCAAAATTCTGAAAACGTGGTGTTTGAGATTTTAGAAATAAGCGGTGGTTTTTGAAATAAAACATTAACAGATTTTTAGGGTTCCGTTCGCGAAGGGTGCCAAATGGAACCCTATTAATAAGCCTCCGCTGTCTGTCCGTCCGTCTGTCCGTCAGCGGGCTCGACTCCCTCTCGTTCGTGAAATAATAGCGCCAGCGCGTCTTTTGAGCGGCAGTTTATTTGAGCAGCACAGCAGTGTGTGCGGCTATAAGTTGCCGATTCGTATTCAAGTCACGTTAGATTAGACATATTAATTGCAACTCGGAGCGTACTTGAAAACCCCTATTTACGCTTAAAAAATAAATAAATACCCTGTATTTATCCTGTCCGTACACGCGCGAACAACCCCATTAAACCTTATTTACGAGCTCGCAACATTTTCCGGTCCCGGCGGCCATTTTCCAATAATTCTTTAAAAAATAAGAGGAGACTATGCTGCCATATTGTAAAAGGTTGCCTTTACTTTTGACCAGGGCGTCTATTGTATATTTTTTTTAACCCCTTCGCTCTCAGAAGCACACCACTCGAACAACCGAACAATGGCGAACTATTTTTATATAAGATTTGTCGGCGAACCAGTTACTCCAAAATATGATGTCAAAGATCAATCTGTAAAATCCAGGGAGCACTTATCCAGTGGAGAGCGCATAGATACATTTTTCTTTGAAACACAACTCACCAATTTACGGGCGGCGGGGGACGAGGGAAGAGAGTTGTGATTGGTAGGTATGCGAACGTTTGATGAACACAACAAACGTTTGGCGAGCCGCATTCCCCCGCAGGCGCGGTCAATTGGATATATAGTTTCTGGTAAAACCCTATGGGAAAAGACGAAGTTTTTCTACACACGGGGAACATGTGGTTAACTGTCATGTTGAGTCAAAGAGAGCGGAAAGCTAATTACGCTCTTGATGTGTTAAAACTGCCGAGAAATTGGCCATCTCCTAGCGGTCGGTGACCATGAGAACAATCTGCATACGAGACACTGCAGCTAGTAATTAGCTGAACGAGGACACAGCTGTGCCATTGCCACCACGTTATGTTATTAGGAAGCTAGGAATGTCCTGTGATGTCAATGAAACTATCTGAGATGATGATGACAAATAAATTGTACTGTTTATCGTATAGTTTATTTACTAGATTCCATATTTATGTTGTATTGTAAGTAGTGTCCGTAATTATTTTTTTATTATTTTTTTGGTTGCGTTGCGCACTAGATCTCTGCTGATATTATACTCTTTCCTGTCCTGTCTAGGTTTGCTGGTAGATTTCTCTCTTTACAGATAAGCTCGCCTTTGCATATAATGTGTTTTTTCTATGTATTTGTTAACTTTTATGTGCAATAAATAATATGAATGAATATGATCTGAAATGCATGTTGATGAGAATGGCTCAATACTGTGCTCAATTTTGACATATCCCGTTCCATTTAAATTGATGTTACACCAATGACATTTTGAATCCCCAATGGTATTTTTGTTTCCTTGGCAGCCTGACCTGATTTACTCTCAAATCCTCGGAACTCAAAGATGTCCGAAGATGATTTCCAAACCGATAACTTTTCGACCCCGAGCCCCCACGTTCGGTTAACTTCCACCGATGTGCAGGAGTATTTCACTCTATGCTCGATAAAACTGAAATTTCTCTAAAGTCCGATAGTATTTTATAGTGCGAAGTCCAAGTTATGAATGAGGACAACCATTAAATTTATTTCCATCGAAAAAGTGCGCTGTGAAAATATTGAACACGAACGCAGCGGTAAAAGGTTCTGGAAGTCCTAAAAACTGAAGATATTGGAAAAAGTAGTGGGGTTTTTGAAGCATAAACACTCTTTCATTCAGTGCAGCTGGGAACATTTACTTATGTACCGGTTTTTAACATTTCACGATAAATTTTTCAGGAGCGATATTTTAAAAGGATTTTAAAAGGACAGGAATAAAAAATACTGAAAACCAAATTAAACATCGAACACTTTTTAACGGTTTTAAGTAAAACAGTCTTATACATTTCTACAGCCACTTGCATGTTGTTTAACCTCTACAGTAGCCTTACTCCAACCTTTTTTGCGATTCAAATCTGATACTTTATTTCCCCTATATTAAGATTTGTTTTAAAACGGTCAAGATATTTTGTCGGTATTTTGTTATTTATTGCAATAAATATAAATTGAATTGAATTGGATCAAATTAGGTGCCTAATCAGCACTGATTGAGGACCTAATCAGCATTGGTCGGAGGTGGGGGCACGGGCCCACCTATTCCTCTAAGACTTAAACTATTTTCATTGGGTCCTTTTTGTAAAAAATAAACCATCCATATTTGTTCGCTGTTAAGCGAAGTGCCGCGTTTTTTCCCGCCATCTCGCCATCTGTCATTCCGAGTTTGACATTTAAAAATGCGTTCAGAAATTCGTGTCGCATGTTTAATCGTCAATTCCATGGTACAAGAAATAAAGGTGTACCGTTTATAATAAGGGAAGAAGTAAATTCTAGGTACATTCAAAATGGAAACATTCTGAACTCCGTACAAACAGCTATACATCAAATCAAATTATTTTTATCACTGAAAATACATCCATATAATATTCACGTATTTTTTTGTATTATTTATAGGTCTTAGAACTATAATTACCTGCATAACTTATCCTTCCGTCTTTATCCAGAAAGACTCAGACCAAGTTCCATCCACAAATAACGCTGACACTAACTGAAAACCAGCGTTATGAAAATGAAACAGCAATAGTTTGTGTCTTAACGAAACCAAATTAAAACCTAGTAACTGCTCTTGCTAGGTTTAGAAATGGTTATTGACGGCCGTTTTAGTATCAGACAACCATTTCTAACACAGTACGCACTTGCTATCGTTAATAACACCTAGAGTATCGGCTAAAGACAAATGTAGCTGTATTGTCCGGAAAGCCAAGGTTTTGCCTCTTCTTTAAAGCTCACCCTCGTTCAGATATATCTCATAGTTTAGTCACGGCATAGAAACAAAGTCACCAAAACGTTTTTTGGCTCTCCTGTAAAATTTGTCCAAAGCCCCTTGCTATGTTTTGAAATGGCACAGCCGCGCTCTCTCGAGTTTCACCTCTTGCATCATTCGCAAACCGCATCCTATTAAACTATGGTTAATTCTCTATGTGTTTTGTACTTTTTGTCTGTCGTACTGCTTTGTTTGTTACAGTTTCAGCTGGGGTATAGTTTTTCACAGTAATCTGTGCTTTTGCAGCTGCGGTCTGTGACTGTATTGTATGGGGATAGGTGCTGAATAAAATACACTGTTTCAACTAAAACTAATAGGTTACATCAATATCAGGCATACTAGCGCAAAAACATATATTTAATAATAAGGTACTTTTTCCTTTTGATTTCTGGCTAAACGTCCCGCTTATCAGACACTAGTTATCCATTATTAGGAACTGCGAAGTTTGCAATATTAAAATATTTGTAAAGGAAAAAGGGCCTCCGGGAGGTAGGAATCCTATCGCTATCATCGCAGACAATCCGTCAGAGTTGTCACAGATTACTTAACCCCTCGAACGCCTCGGGCGATCGCTCGTCACGGGCGCAGGCGAGCTGACACTGTTAACTGATTGGGACCACGGCGCGTTAGTGGTTTTAAGGGTCGCTCCTGTTACAACACAGATCTATAAACATGTGCACTCTGGGAATCAGTAACTTAAGCCCGTTATAACAAACCGCTCTGAGCTCTGATATACAGGGTGTAACAGAAAGGGGTGTACAAGCCGAGAGAGGGTTGTTAAGGACATCATTCTGAACAACCTTCACTATGGGACCGACTTGATCAGTGCAACTTTATTTCTCACTCCACCATACAGATCAGCTGAGCGCTACGCCCGAAATGTACTGAGTTAATAAGGGTGGTAAGGAAGAATAAAAAAAACCCCAGGTCTTGGATGCTTACGTTATGTTTATGACGTTGCTGTATCTAGACACAAATAAAAATAAACCTATTATAAAAGTCGAATCAAGGAGCACCCTGAGGTGAATTAGAAACGCAATTTGGCCGCGCCCAGGGCGTTCGATTAGACGGACGTTCGCAGCGATGCGTCTACTGCGAAATTATGACGTGCTAAGTGCGAAATTTATGCCCCCGGAATTGGCAGTGACAACTCGGGAAATTCGTGCCGAGATTTCCCGAAATTGGGCCGAGTTTTTGGGCGTCGTCGATTGAGTCTATCTTTGAAGGTGTTAATTTGAAAAAGATGGAGGTGTGCCAAATTCAAATTCTAAATTCAAATTCAAAAATTAGTTTATTTCAGTAAGTACAGCAGCACAGGTCGTGGGACTCCCCTTTTAAGTTAATAAAAACCTGTGTTAGGGGAGACCGCTCATTCCACATTGGAGAATTACACTTACGTCTTTAAACCAATGGACTTATAAGTATGTGTGTACAGTCCGGGCAGGCCCAGCCAATCGGGTCCCAGACTGTACCTATAAAATAAGTAATTAACTAATTTTATTTTATTGTACGCACAGGTCCTATTACTCCGATCGGTGTAAGTTGATTGTATATTTGTTTTGTGTGGTACAATAAAGAAATTTCACAAACCAACAAATATAACTGTGTAGGTACCTATGTTGTTTACAAATAACTCAGATTGGTGATGCAGTTCTTAAAGCGAGAAGTTGTAATGTATACCTACTTAATTATTTAGGTGCTGGACTGTGTATAGAAACATGTTAGACGTTCAAGCCTTATATAAACATGAAGAGCTCGTAAATACCTAAATATCAGCAGTTATGTTTATGATAAACTTAATTTTGTGTGAAAAGAACACCATTTGACAATGTGTTATGATTATGACGTCACACATTACAATGATTCTGATGAAAAAAAAACAAGTGTTTTGTATTATTCAAGTCTGTAGTTTTGACAGTTATAAAAATGTAATCTATGGAGTGATGAGTTGGGTCTATGGGATAAAGAGTGGAAGGAGACCGCTCAGGATCGAATGGAGTGAAAGAGGGGGAGAGAGGCCTTTGCCCAGCAGTGGGATATAACAGGCTCATAATAATAATAATAATAACTATGTTGGATCCAATTCAATATAGATATTGGTAGATCTACCAAAGTTGAAGTCTAACTTGTTTATTTCTGTTTTGCCTCTTCTCTACCTTATGGGCCTCCTATTAGACTACGCTGTCGGCAGGGCCCCGTCTGACTCACTGTCTCTTTCTAGTCGTTCCATCATGAGTAAAACGTCTATACAAATCGTGCCCTGTCGACAGCGTAATGTAATAAGCTCTTTAGACCACTGTGTGAGTAGAAGGGCGCAGAAACTCCCTTTCAACAAGTAATTAGCCAATCAAAGAGTAGGTACCGTGAGGGGTGAAGTGAAGGTACCTGGGTACTTTTTGTGTGCAAAATAACCTATTTTTCGTAATTGACAATAGGGTAAACAAACCGAAACCAATCAGTAACTAGAAGAACCCGACACTAAAAGAATAAACTATCAGTTCCAAGCCGCCACTAACAACGTTTTCCGATACATAAAACTGCGATAAACATTTTTAAGAGCCGCCATTTTTGTTTTATTTCGTTATAAAACTACCAGCTCCATCTAGTTTCCGCTTGCTGCACTATCGTAAAAGTGTGCGGGTTAGCGATATTCAGATTATAATTTATTATATGTATTATGGGCCTGTTCTACAGATAAGCCCTATTGAGCAGATAAACAATACATTACCCCTTACTAATAAATAATAACTATACAAGGTGTATTGGGGCGGTGGAGTGGAGCGGAGCTATACGGCTTTATAGCTCGCTTCACCTCGCCACCCATTACACCCTGAACAATTTTTTATTAGTAGAGCTCGTCTAAGCTGAAATGACGCGCCCCACTCCTTGGTTTTGTACGACAAGTAAATACGAAACCAAGGAGTGGGGCGCGTCATTTCAGCTTAGACGAGCTCTAACAAGGTTGGTCTACAACGTGCGTGACAGATGAATCTATCAAAAATGCCTGTTGGATATATTGAAACAGGCCAAAACATAAACAATAATTTCTATTGTCAAATCTCATTTATTTAAGTTATCTAATAAAAGTTCCATTATTTCTAATTAAGAATTAAGAGAAAAACTGAAAGCTAAACGCAGATGGCGATTCGTTGACTGTACCTATTGTTTACGGTTTAAAGGTAGTGTCAAGTGTAGGATTTTCAGACAATTCGACAGTCCCCGTGTCATAATAAGGTACAGTCGCTTGCGCCACCTAGCGTGAGAAATTGTCAGTTTCCTCTCAATTCTAGCTAAATATGTAACCACAGACCGCAACATCGATCGTTTCAACTTTAATAGATTCTACATAGTAGTTCACTAGGCACATGTGTTGTAAATCCATATCATTTGAACAGATTTATTCCAGCTAATAGAGACCTCGGCATTGGCATATGGACTGACAATTCAACAAATAGTAGCATTCAAAATTAAACCATATCACTTACAAATCAGTCGTAAATTAGATAGTCGCATTTTACACCGTGCCTTTATCGCTTCGAGAGTGATAAAACGAAAATTTTATTGAGTAGAGAGCGTTTTATCTGTCGCGCGTTTTATACCATTCGTAAGTTTTCCCGCCTTTATCAGTTCAAATGTTTAGTGCCGTGACGGTAATAATTGAAACAAAAAGTAAACTTTAGAAAAAACCGACTTCCACAAACCCTAATTAGATTGAGTTTAATACAAACTGTAACCCCTTATCCCCCCCCCCCCTTGGGGAATTAATTGTGTCAAATCCCATATCAGTGCTACCCCACGCTACTAAGGAACCCCTGTACAAAGTTTCATGGCTCTAGGTCCACCGGTTTAGGCTATGCGTTGCCTGCCCGTCAGCCACGCATTGTATTTGTACCTACATAGTATTGAGCAGTTCTGGTGGCCATATGTGGCCTTCATCAGCAGTTCCGCATCACAATATTATGCTTACCATGTGCATTTGCACGAGTTATTAAGAAAAACACAAAAATCACTATAGGTCTGCCTATAATATTTGAAGAGTTCCCTCGATTTCTCCAGGATCCCATCATCAGATCCTGACCTGGTGTCAATGGGACCAATGGCAAGGTAAACCCTTTCAAACAAAAAAATAATTTTCCAAATCGCTCCATCCGTTTAGGCGCTATCGGGGCACGTACATAAAAAAAAATATCCGGACGAATTGTAAACCTCCTCCTTTGGGAAGTCGGTTAAAAAACACTTGTCTTTCGGTAAAAATGTGAATGTCGTATTCAAGAACGACACGTCAAACGTTTCACCGTTTCCCGCGCGGGGTGGCGAGGCCTAGTTGCGCCCGCCATTGACCAGTTACGCAATTTGGTCCTTCGAGCCGGCCGTTCAATATTTATGACAGTTAAAAACCTCGAACATTCATGTTGCTACAATGTTAAAACAACACAACACATCGCCATGCCGTATCCCAGACAAGGTAACAGGGGCTCGGGTTTGCCCACATTAGCCAGCTAAATACTCCATTTTGCAATTCGGTCCTTCGAGCCGATTGTCTAAAACAAAAGCCATATTAATGTCGCTAAGACAACACAACATTACCGTCACTGCTCACATTTATCCAGGGCCCTAATTCTGCTCTGAGCATTTCACTTATATTTCATTACTATTTCATTACTATTCCATTGCAAACACCCAATCAAGGAGGATAATAATTTAGGAGAATACCAAATGACGCCATTTTGGGTGTTTGCAATGGAATAGTAATGAAATTCTCAGAGCAGCATTAGGCCCCAGTTACCTTCTCGATGCCTACGATTCCGAAGGCGAAACGAACTATACTAACTAAACTAATTAAAATCGTGTGTTTGAAAATGGAATCTGTGGCCACCGCGCAAGAGCTGTCGGATTTGGAGGTTGTCAGTTTAGTGTCTTTAGTTCCTCTAGTTTTGACACCTCAAAATTCCAAAATATTCCAAATATTGCAATTAAAAATTCGTAGGTACCCTTTTTAGTATTCTTTTTAGTATTTTACACTGCTAATTGTATTCAAATTGGCACAAAGCACAATGGCGTAGGTCGCCTCTCCACAAAGTACGCATCGCAATCGTATAGAGCCGAGTAGCGAGCGAATTTACGTTAGCTCCGTCGAGGCAGGATTTCCTGGGTCGTGTTTCTGTGTCGTTTGTAAGAAAGCCTGCGCTGGGATTTATTGGATGAGGAAGCAGGTTGGAATTGCATTTATAATAGTCAATTTGACAACATAACTATTAGCGTAGACGGTCTTTTTTAGGGTATCGTACCCGAAGGGTGCCAAATGGGACCCTATTACTGAGCCCACGCTGTCCGTCTGTCTGTCTGTCAGCGGGTCTTACAGCATGAACCGAAATAGCTAGAAAGTTGAAATTTTCATAGAATGTGTATATTTGTTGCCGCTACAACAACAAATACTGAAATACGAGAGATATTATATTATATTACAAATTAAAGGGGGTCATACAAGAGACGTGTTTTTAATTTTCTTTTTGGTTTTGTTTTATTGTATTGTACGATGGTACGGTACCCTTCTTGTGCGATTCCGACTCGCACTTGACCGATTTTTTAAGTAAGATCATAAAATATTTGTGTTGTAAATCCTTGTACTTACCTACTAAAGACTCTCGTTCTATTGAGTTACGTTGAAATAATTTCATAGCACAAAAGGCTTGTCTTGAACATAACTTCAAAGCACAAGGCTTGTCTTGAACCTAACTTCATAGCACAAGGCTTGTCTTGAACCTAACTTCATAGCACAAGGCTTGTCTTGAACCTAACTTCATAGCACAAGGCTTGTCCTGAACCTAACTTCATAGCACAAGGCTTGTCTTGAACCTAACTTCATAGCAAAAGGCTTGTCTTGAACCTAACTTCATAGCACAAGGCTTGTCTTGAACTTAACTTCATAGCACAAGGCTTGTCTTGAACCTAACTTCTTGAAACTAAGCAATATATTATATTATTATATAGAAATATATTTATTGCATATCTATTTTTATATATACATATGTATTCACATTATATACTTATATAAACATAATATATAAATGTAATAGAATGAACATACATAAAGAAAAAAAAAGAAAAAAAAATACAGCAGCTGTGCTTCTACTAGTCCGTTTCTTCTTTTTGCCTTACTAAAACACATGTTAAGAACAAATGGATCTTTTGGGGTAATCTATTATTGGCTATGTAATTGGTGTTAATTTTTAAGGATACATCTGTTTTGTAACGCTGTTGATTACCTGAATAAATAAATAAATTTATTTATTTATTTATTTATTAATTAATTAATTTATTTATTTATTTAATAGTTTACAATAAGGCTTACAGTAAATAAATAAATAAATAAATAAATAACTTCGAATTAAAATGGTAATTAGTTGAGTACTGCCGTCTACAGTCTTTGCTTGCCGTTTCCCCTCGTACGCCTTTCCACACCTTCTTAACACAATCCAAAATACACATAACATAGTCGCTAAGCCCTTTCAAGAATCAAAAAAGATTTTGAAAGAGTTTCTGTTGTCGCTGAACTATAACGATACTGAGTCCTTATTGAAATAGCCACATGTGAATCCCAATGTTTTACCGGATTTCTATACGAGATATTTATTATACTTAAGTACTTTTAATTTAATTTAAACTTTAAATATACTTTAACCCTTCAAATTTAAAACTGCCTTCTAAAGCTAACTTGTTCGTTTGGTTGTTAAATTGTCAACTCCTGTAACCACAAGGGTCCCATAGGACAGGCTCTGCCTAGTTTGGGATCCGCTGTTTTTCTCTAGACACTAAAATTCTATAAATATTTCTTTTCTTCTTTATTAACTTGTGTGTAATTCTAAGGCAAATAAATGATTTTTACTTTTACTTTACTTACCGAGTAGAATGGGTAAGAACAGAACCCAAAATGATAGGTAAACGCTATTGGAATTGCTAATCTTTGACGTTTACATATTGTCTTACAAACCACACATTTACAATCCTTTTCAACCGACTTCAAAAAAAGGAGGAGGTTCTCAATTCGACCCGTATGTTTTTTTTTTTCTATGTTTGTTACGCGATAACTCCGCCAATTATGAACCGATTTGAACAAATCTTTTTTCGGCGTATAGGTAATACCTCAAGGGTGGTCCCATTGACACCAGGTCAGGATCTGATGATGGGATCCTGGGGAAATCGAGGGAACTCTTCAAATATTATAGGCAGACCTATAGTGATTTTTGAGTTTTTTATAATAACTCGTGAAAATGCACATGGTAAGCATAATATTGTGATGCGGAACTGCTGATGAAGACCGCATATGGCCACCAGATCTGCTCAATACTAGGTACAAATACAATGCGTGGCTGACGGGCAGGCAACGCATAGCCTAAACCGGTGGAACTAGAGCCATGAAACTTAGTACAGAGGTTCCTTAGTAGCGTGGGGTAGCACTGATATGGGATTTGACAAAATTAATTCCCCAAGGGGGGGGGGGATAAGGGGTTACAGTTAGTATTAAACTCAATCTAATCAAATAGGGTTTGTGGAAGTCGGTTTTTTCTAAAGTTTACTTTTTGTTTCAATTATTACTACCACTTAACAAATATTAACTCTATTAGAGCCAAGGAAGTAACTCAAGCGACCGGATGTCCTTACAAAAGGAGCTCCGAACGAAACAAATTCATTTGCCGCCATTCGCGAACGTTATAATATAATTGTGAAACTTGGCAGTCAGACAAAGCTCACACAAGCAACGTAGCAATAATATAAGTACAATTGTGTTTGGGCGAACTCCTCAACTCTATGTTTTATACTCAAACGTTCAATGTCCCAAAAGGAACCAGTTATTTGGTTCTGTCTTTTCACGGTTTTTAACTTTATCAAGAAGTCAAAAGACGCGGTTCGTTGTGTCTAGGGTTCCGTACCCGAAGGGTGCCAAACGGGACCCTATTACTGAAACTTCGCTGTCCGTCTGTCTGTCTGTCTGTTACCAGGCTGTATCTCATGAACCGTGGTAGCTAGACAGTTGAAATTTTCACAGATGATGTATTTCTGTTGCCGCTATAACAACAAATACTAAACAACAAAATAAATTTAATATTAAGGGGGGCTCCCATACAACTAACGTGTTTTTTTTTTTTTGCGGTTTTTTATAGATAATGGTACGGAACCCTTCGTGCGCGAGTCCGACTCGCACTTGGCCGGTTATATTTTTTTTATGCAACTAAGAGTAAGAAATTAAAATTTGGGCACGGCTGAACGCTTGAAATTAAGCAATTAATAAACCGCTCTCAACTTTAGAGTTTCCTGTATTTGACGACCGTCCCTCAACCAACACACGGCAGAATACAACATCGCAAACTGCAAACAGACACTTTAACAAATCAGATATTCTCTTTACTAGTTACAAACTACCGGCGGTACACCGCTGCTGCTGCGTTTCGGTGGTTAATAGAGGATAGAACTAAGAGCTCGTATTGGAAATTAAGACACACCAGGGGGACAATTCTGGCGCTAGCGAGATCATGTCCATGGTCGAAATATCGATTTTGAGATACCGAAATCTCTATCTTTATATATTATTTCGATCGAAAACTGGTCGAGATATCTCGGTTGGTCGTATGGCGCGTCTGGAGAACAGTTTTCTCTCTTCGATGGAGATATTCGGCATCTCGAATCGATATTTCGACCATGGAGATGATCTTGATATCGTGGGAATTGCCCTCCTTGTCGTATGACGTGTTTACTTCTACAATTTAATGTCGATTTCCTGCCTTTGAAATGCCCTGTCGATGTACCCATGTTTTCTTCAGTGAATAAACGTATGGCTATGTCTATCAAGGTCAAAATGTGCCAAGTTCTATGACAAAGACAGTTCGTCGTCGATTCTGGTGATAATTAAGAGGCATTTACTTCGGGGTCTTGCACGTGTGCCGGAAATTGTGCTCGTATTAATATGACGCATATTAGCTTGGTTGCGTAGTTAGAATCTCATTCCTGACCTAATTGCAGCCTCAGTGGGCCCGTGCAGTAGTTAATAACCTGAGTTAATAACTACACAGCTGCATTACTTCCCGTTAAGCGCCACAAAATACAGTTATTTACCGTATGCCGGTATATACCATGAGTTGCCCGAAACATTGCATAATTATCCTTATCATCAGAAACAAATGACAATCCTATGAGATTTTCGCCCTTAAATTAGGGGGAAGAATTTCAAAATCGTTTAGTTCATCTCAGGGTAGGTGTGGGCTTGTGCCTCTGCCACCCATTTTAGGAAAATGCGTGATGCTTTATTGGCTATTTATGCTAGAAAGAAAGAAATGGTGTTTATTCCACAACAAAAACAAACAACACACCTTTAATGTGAAACATATAGAAAATTCTAGAGTAACACTGGTAACACAAAACATAAAACATAAACAGGTTCAGCCAAACAATGTATGGCTAGGTAGTGAGTGCCGCAGTGTGTCTTTTCCCTCTGCTGTGCAAAAGGCCCTAACTCAGCATTGTGCTGAGGGCGGGGGCCCACAGCGCTGGTTTTCAGTTAGTGTCAGTAGTGATCGCACGTGCCATCTGCTTAGGTTGTGTACGTACAATACTTATGTTAAACGTCTATAATTGTTTGTTCCAGGAACCGTCTAGAAAGCAACGCGGAGCACTGGTCGGCCCTACTGCTGTCTCTTCGCGAGCTGACCGAGTGGGTGATCCGGAAGGACACGGAGCTAAGTGCGCTTGCGCCGCCCAGGGGCGACCTGACTAGCTTGCTGAAACAACAGGTAACAATTGTTAGCTGCACTAGCCTAATGATAAGTCAGCCTGGCCTTTGATATGTCAGCCTGGCCTTTGATAAGTCAGCCTGGCCTTTGATAAGTCATCCTGGCCTTTGATAAGTTAGCCTGGCCTTAGGTACGTCAGCCTGGCCTTTGATACGTCAGCCTGGCCTTTGATACGCCAACCTGGCCCTTGATACGCCAACCTGGCCTTTGATACGTCAACCTGGCCTTTGATACGTCAGCCTGGCCTTTGATACGTCAGCCTGGCCTTTGATAGTCATTATCATCAGCAGGATCGATCTAAATAGCTTGCTTAAACAACAGGTAGATAGAACTAATGTTAGCTGGACAAGCCTGCAGCTAATACAGCCTGGCCAAAGTCTTTTACGTCATCTATAATATCCGCAGCATAGCATATTTGAATTGAATCAATCCCTTACGCAAGCTTTAGGCTCGAAATCGATAGACCAATACCAGCGTAGGATGTTTGCCATTGGTAAATCTAAGTTTACCGTGCTCATAAAATAGTCTACTATTAATTTACTGTAACTTCCCAAACTTAACTGTAACTGTTAATCGACCCCAGGTAATGCCCTCTATTTTTCGACAAGGTTTTCTGTCTGTACATATTTGAAGAAAAAATAAAAAGTATCAAGAATTGTCAACTCAAGAAGAGTAGTTCCGTTTGTCCCGACCAAAACTTAAAACCTACTTACATAGTTTGTGCATTCACCTAACCCAACTCGTGCCAGAGTGGTATGGTAACTCATTTCTCGAGCTCCCCTTAAAAGCCTTCAGTAAAAAGCCTTACCTAATAAACCATAAAACTGCCTCATCGACTACCCTGGTCTTCTATAAGCCATTATTTTTTTATTTCTACCGACTTTTCTTTTAGCCGCGGCGGGAGAAAGCACTGAGGTTAATATATTGTTCATTCCACTTCCCAGTTTATGATATAAACCTTTTCCGTGTTAGATGATGATGTGAAAATTGCGTTATCATGGCAGAGTATGAGCTCGGATGAAAGGATGGAAATTAATAAACGTAGCTGCTAAAATGAGCAAGGAAATGGCCAGGTTTCTGACAAGTCAATAATCTCATTATGTATTCAAGTATTTATTGCAATAAATTACATGTCCCTTTTAGAAAATAAATGAAGACAGGCGTGCAAAAGAAAGAGGGGGATACCCATTTGATGCTCCCAATGTGGGGAATCTAATGATTTTTTAGGTGATTTTGTTTAACAAAGAGGAAAATTAAAATCAAAATTACTGGCAACTCTGAACCCTAGGAAACGAGGACAGATTTTTCTCTTACAATGTCGTTACCAATGCAGATTTTCACCACACCAGATAAATCTGATTTCTACTAAGCCCTAATACAACATCCAGGGATACCTGCAAACTGCAAACCAGCCGTCATTAGGACTCTGATTCTATAATTACCTCCCCTCCCATCCAGCTCAGCGTTGGCTGGTCCTCCGAAATCCATTACACTCATTACACAGACCTCTGATACGTATCAGCGATAAATAATTTGACCACGTGACTAATCCTTGGCGCGATTCATTGACGCGGGAATGTTCGCACCGACACGCTTGTGGACATGGCTCCACAATATTAGGTTTTCTCGTTTCAGAAAGTTGTAATGGGATACATCCCAAAAACAACAAACAGATATACACGCATGCATTGCTGCCCGACTTAAGGAACATCCATGAACCCATAATAATAATTAAAAAAAAAAAACAAAAAAAAACATTAAAAAAAAAACAAAAAAAAAAACAAAAAAAAAACAAAAAAATAACAAAAAAAAAAACAAAAAAAACAGCATACTACAAATACACACCTCAAACAGTTTGAGATTCCGCAGACTTCAAACTCTACTGGGACAGAACCATCATTACAGATAAAACTATACATTTTAATAGGCCTGATTTAACTCTTTATGATAAAAACAACAAATCTGTGTACCTCGTCGATATAGCCGTACCGAACACACATAATCTCATCAGTACACACACCGACAAAATCACAAAATACACAGACCTGGCAATAGAAATTAAAAAACAATGGCAAGTACAAACCATTAAAACAGTCCCCATAATCATATCATCCACAGGCGTCATACCTTATACTCTTCACAGCAGCTTGAAAACACTAGATATTCCCAGACACACATTCAAACTATGTACTTCAAAAAGCTACTATTTTAAATACTTGCAGAATTGTTAGAAAGTTTATGGGCAAAGGCCATGAACTGTAATTCACTTGGGCCCGTGCCCAAAGACCTCTCTAGAAGAGTGACATAAAAAATAAAGATAAAAAATAATAATGATAAAACCCCTTACCTATCATCTCCGTCTCCTACCCAACATGGTTTGCTGGAAGAAATCTCTTATTAGAGATAAGCTCGCCTTTGTACATATTTTTTCTATGTTAAGCTATTTTTACTGTCATGTGAGTACAATAAAGAAATTACGAATTACGAAATAAAACGTTTATTTCAGGTAAGGTACCCATAGTAAAAAACATAGCTGCAAAATAAAATAAATAATAAATAAATCATTTATTTCCAGACATATAGTCCAATAAATCCAATACAAACATGAGATAATAAGTAAAATAGAAAATAAAATGTCAATGATAAAATAATCTTAAAAAACCAAAATAAATGTCAAAATAGAGTATTGATTCACTGAATTTAATTCGACAAAACTGTGCCTCTACTACCTCGTATGGGAAAGTTTTTAAAGTCATCTGTGGACATCTTTGTCTAAGACACTATTTTTACTGAAACCAGAGAGGTCCCGGTGTTAAGCAGAACCTAATAAAGTCAATAGTTTTTCCTCTTTACAAACAAACAATACTAGTTTTCACCCACCTTGTAAAATCCTGCGTGGCGACACCATTCGCCATTTTGGTTTACCATTGCTCCACAAAATGGCCGTCGGCTGTTCCCGCGTATTTTCTCGCTGCATTTGTTCGATCTGCGATTGCAGTTGCGCAGATTTGCGTGCGATTTTAATTAGGATTGTAACTTTTGGCCAACTTTTTTAATGACAAACTGAAGAATAATACCTGGTATCTTGCTATATCACTTCACCTTTTGCGTGACTTGAAGAACACTTAAATCCGTCCGAAATCCAACATTCGATATTTTTTTCGCGGCTGTAACTCCTTATGTAGCAGATCTTAGAGTTCCTTTCACTCCAGCCGGAAATTCTTAATATTTTCCTTTTTGGGCTCAATTTGCTTCTGCCACTCCGCATGGGAAGGTGACGTTGTTTTGCTCATCAGAATTAGACTGAATGTTAAAACGCTTGTAGACCCAGAGCTCCTTCTAACCCACAATGCTTTAAATGACCTAGAATTTGTCCTACTTAGAAGTTAGAAGTTAAAGCTTAGTTCCACATTTTCACAGATGTAAACGCTTTCACAGAAGCACTTTGTGTGCGCTCGCTAGAAAACGGAAACTAGCTAGCTGATAGCTCGTACTTAGTCCAAGTTTTTTAACTAAATGTAAATGTTCTGCTTTAAAACTATCTCTGGTAAAAGGGTCTTTCAACCAGCATTTTGATGTGACAACGTCTTATAAATTGGTTTGCCGGGTGACACTTCAAGAAACTGCGTTACGCTCCGCTCACGTTATGCGCTCACAATGAGAGCGAGTGAGAGGCACGCGTCCCTTCCACTCGGGCATGGTTAGCCCGCCTAAGAGCGAGAGAGACAGACATAAAAAGTGAAAGGCACGCGTCCCTTCCACTCGAGCACAGTTAGCCCGCCTAAGAGCGAGAGAGACAGTTATTGTATGTATATTTGTATATAAATACGTATGTATGTGTAAAGGTAAAAATAAAATTTTGTTAATATGAAATTCAGTGCGAGATTCTTTGTATAAATTAATGTTTTAAATATAATTCTTTGTATAAATAAATGTTTTAAATTGTTACTATTATTTCATCCTTCTTCCTACTATACGAATGAATATTCACATTAAAATTATTTTACCACTCAAAGTCGTTGTCACGTAAAACTTTCGCCCGTATACCGACTTTACAGACAACCAATTTTTTTCAAAGTCCGTTGATACTGGTTTTCCGGTTGACGTCCGCAATTTATTCCAGGGATTAATCAAGATCCCGCAGGACTACAGAATGATTGGAGGTTTTTCAATACCATTAACCCCTAACGATTGCAGGAATTCCTGCGTCGTACTTGCATACACGATAAACTTTGTGGCAATGCAGTTTGACGCTCTGCCTCCCAAGCAAAAGATTCCGGGTTCGAATCCTGGGGATTAAGGAAAATATAATCCCAGGACGATAAAAAATAGTGATTTCTTACGTGCTCTGAGTATTATTTTATTACTAAATCATCAAATTTCTTCTTACAGGACGATCACAGAGCGTTTAGAAGACAACTTGAAGATAAGAGGCCAGTTGTTGAAAGCAACTTGCTGAGCGGACGACAGTACATAGCCAACGAGCAACCACTGTCGGACACCAGTGACAGTGAACGTGAGTGTCAACTTCTTCTTCTTTTTCTTCTTCTTCTTTTTCTTCTTCTTCTTTTTCTTCATAATCATCTTCAGCTTCTTCATCATCAGTATCATCATCTTCTTATTTTTCTTCTACTCTTGTGCCTGTACTATTAGAGGTTGGCGGTTAGCTCAACCCAACTTTACACAAGTAGGGTTATAATTATGTCCGATATGTATGTTCATTTGTTCCCCTAGAACATCTAATGCCTGAACCATACGCTTGCCACTTGCCGCAAACCCACACTCTTCAAACGTAAATCATACTATACAAGCCTACGCACACCAAGCCAAACTCTTTAAAAACACATGACGTCTTGTAGAGGTTTGGCAAGCTTATGGATCAGTCATAAGAATTGGACGAACAAGGTATTGTTAGAAGCGTCTTAATTGTCCACTAGCTCTTTGGTACAAGTGCTTTGATATACGAATTTAATCCAGTCAATTTCAGTTTGACAATCGCTCAGCTTCATGCACTCTCAGTCGGGTACAAAAATTATACCTTTGTGGTCTATCAGAAACATATCAAGTTCTAATGAAACATTCATACCCGATATTAAGTTACCAACATATTCCTAATTACTAACAGTACTAATCAAGCTCCTATCTCATAGTCCCTTCCCAATACGTACGGTATATCGACGCGAGCGACAATCTGACGGTGCAATTAATGACATTATGTATGCATGCACGTTATGCAATTAGTTGTGCATATGCATGCATGTGGTATATGCGCATGATCGCCTGTCTCAGTTTAGATTTATGTCAGTGAGATCGACATAGGTGTAAACTGTACATTTCGTGTTGTATATCATAATTAAATCAAGCAATAACAGCATACCTATTACCTACAAACATTTTAATAATAATGATAATACTAGTAGCAATATTAAAAGATTTTTTTTTCCATTATAACCATTTAAAATTCACTTCGTTTATTCAGTACTAAGTAAGTACATACCAAATAAAATTATTTAAAAACTGCAATATCCTCCGTACAACCAAAGTCAAAAGACAGAACAAAAGAACTGGCGCCAGCAGCGTAAGAACGCTTTGGACAGTAGAACAAAGTACGCTGGCGTCAAACTGGCGCCAGCGTGAGTACGTTTTGGATAGAAGAATACGAAGTAGGCTGGCGTCACGCTGGCGCTTGTGAATTGCGATTCCGGTTTTAGTAGAATACCAAATGCTTCGTATTCAAGTTTGTGCCAGGCTTGTGGTATGCTTGTGAACAGTAGAATTCGGGCCCTGGGCGTTTTGGTCCATTGGACGAGCTATTAGCTAATAAATCTGGTGAACTACTGTAATTATGATATTTCTACAACCATTTACACAGCTTTCAATTCCAAACCAGACAATAGTAATGCGTTAATAAAACAGCGCCTACTTTGAAACTCACATCTTATCAGGGTCCAGCGGACCGGAAGGCCAGCGAAATGGTTCCGCCGGTCGTCCCGCCGCCATCGGCCATAAATTTCGAAAATAGAACGATCGCCGCCGGCCTTAACGATGAGTTGTCCGACGACCGCTCGAACGGCATAACGACCGTTATGACCGTTAAACGCGCGTAAATATTGACAAGTTCGCTGATGAACATCGGTTTTTAATGGAGTACTCAGAGCTTCTAACTTGTTTTTATAAAGTTATCATCATTAGCTTTTATTTACATTACATAACATTTTTTTTTTTTTTTTCAGCAAATGCTTTTTAGTACTTATGTTTTGTTGTTTTTTATATAATTAAGTTCCATACAACTTTATTTGTAAATGGTCTGGAAGAGACTAGACCCCACGATACAGGGAATCCTAGTGTGGGATCTAGGGCTTAACCAAAATGTGAATATTTTATTGAAAATAAAGAAATTCATTCATTCATTATTTCATTCATTTATCATAGGGTCACATCTTATCTCGTACGGGCTGTTATAGGCACAAATTGTGCCCACTTTTAGCCGGATACTCAATACTCCATTTTGCGTAACAAGGGGCCAACCCAGATCTAAAAATTACTTAACTCTTACCTCCATTGGTGCAGCACCGAAATTCAAACCTGCTTCTCCTGCATGAGAACCAAGCGTGAAACCCATAGACCACGGATCTCTTCAATTACTTCTACTTACATTATGTACTCCTAGTCCAGATCGCCATTTCTTGTTACCGAAAGCCTTACAAATTCTTGATTAGAGGAACTTTTAATTTTCCTAACAGTTTTTTTACGGGCGACTTTTCCTCAAAGATTCGCTACCAAGAATTTTCACTCCTTCATTAGTCAGTCTTCCTTTAGTAGTCAACGTATCTATTCAACTCAGTTGCAGTTTTGAGTACCTAGCAATCTTAATAACTTCAGAAAAAAAAAAGTTTAACCTGCCCTGTCGGTTTGGTTTCAATTTGCTGGGTGTTGATAGTTTCCTTATCTACGACCACACCTGATCATATCCAAAACAAATCTAAAGAACTACGTAGTTAATAGTTGTTCAGTATTTGTTGATGACAGCAATATTTAGCTTTTGCATTCTGTGTTTCAACTCTCTACCTATTAGGGTTCATGTGATATAGCCCGCTGACGTACAGACAGACAAACGGACGAAAATCCTGAACCCGCAATCTCACTGAGCCTATTCTTAAACCTTGTGAGATAGAAACCTCAATCCCACCGGTATTTGCCTGCTGCAACTAAACCGTGCCGACACTAGGGCCAGCAATCGTCGGGATCTAATTACTGAGCTATTGAGCTGAACGAATCAATGAACGAGCTATCGGCGAGCGAGCGTAGGGGTTAGGATGGAGATGCCATCTTTGCGCTTACTCCTTTGCAGTGCTGATTTTTGGCAACCATTGTGTTGCCGAGTCTATATTATTTGCATCTATTTTTCTGATTCTTTGTAAGTATGTACCTTTGAAACGTAGATAATTATGACCATTGATTCCCACTTTGTTGCTTTGTGGTCTTTTTGTTTTTAAATGTATTTTACGGTTATGGAAACTTGTCCTTGTAGGCCTAGTTGGAAGCACGGAGTAAGTTGAAATGAAAATGGAATAAAATTTGACAACGTTGTTAGTATCTTAGCTAGGCCTAAAAGGACTAGTTTCCAGACTAGATTTGCCGTCTGCTGCTGGTAGGCTGCCGTCGATTGCTGCCTATGCGCATATTGCTCGTGGGTACGAGCTGGCGTCTCCACTCAAATTGTCCTGCGTGCGAGCGAATTGAATCGCCCCGGCCGCTAGAGATGCCTCCAATCGGAATTCACAATTAGAGGGAGAGCGGGTCGTCTGCGATTGCTGCATCCGAAATTAGCGCACGAATCGACAATCGCCACTGACTCATGTATTCTGGGAGCGGTTCGGCGAGCGTGTAACAACACCAAACGTAATTCTGGGAGCGGTTCGGCAAGCGTGCGGCAACGCCAAACGTTTTGTGTCTTTGGTGATTTGATGACAATAAATAATGTTATTATTATTGATTTAATGCTAATAATTCAAAGGTACATTTTCTTTGTACGCGTTTACCTACCGAATCGTCCAAAGAATACATGACTCATGGCTGATTTAACTAACAATCCATATATTTTAGAGGCAATTTATTACCTTTCAGGGGCCACCTGGCGGTGCACTAGCGAACTCTCGTAATTTAAGAGGCTGGTCTTCGAAACAATCACACAGCTTAGTAAAAGAGCTAAGGGGCCTCTAACTATTTGTGAAATCGGGCCTTAGTTGATAGCATTGGCGACTTGGCGTATAGTTATCCTTAAAGCAAATTGCTAGTTACTTAAATTACTTTCTCTCCACATTTTCGGTCAGTCGATTTGTATCATCATCATCATCATCATCATCATCATCATCATCCTCAGCCCACATCGACCCACTGCTGGGCATAGGCCTCTTCTCTATAGCGCCAATCTTCCCGGTCCTGTGCCGATCACACCCAGTGGGATCGATTTGTATGGAGATTCGAAAAATAAAGTGTCTCCGATCAAATCGGGTTGTACAATTGCCAATAAATTAACTTATCTTATCTTAAAGAAAATTGTTCAGAATCATGTCCCTAACCTAACAACCCTCTAAAATATGACGCGTCCCGTAACCCCTGAGCTCTCAATATCTGAAGCGTGAACGAAACGCGGTGAGAAAAAGAGCGGGAATTTCATAATTACATCGTTGCAACCCGCCCGGGGAATGCGGAGGATGCCAGCGGGATAGTTCGGGCCTCTTGTAGTGTAGGTACGCTTTTGCGTCTTTTGCTGGGATGAATTGGGCTGTAGGCTTGTGAGAGGCTAAAATTATTCAGTATGTTACGTGTAAAAATTATAGATTCAAAATATAGTAGATTAATTCACTAAAAAATATATCAATTTAAATAATATGAAGATGATACCATGAGGGTAAATTAAATTAATACATAGCTTTGAATACATTAATTTGTCAAAATGAAGCATTTATTACATATAATATAATATAGTTATAATATAAGGCAATCACCTCTCTAATTCTCACTCCATTTTACCGAAGGTAAAGAGGTCATAGATCGTTCAGAGCCACTGAATCTTGGCGTTGGCACAGCCTGCACCTATGAGATAAGTAAGATAAGTTCTAACTAGTGGTACTAAGTTACTAACATCCGTTTGCTTTATCGTTTCCTTTTGTTATCTTTGTTATTTCAATATGCTATCCCTAAATGAGAGCTTTTCCGGACCGACCTTGATAAGGTTTTCAGATGTAAGCATAGATAGCGCTACTGTGCTATAAAGTGTCAACGTGCCTATTTCGCACAAAAAATCCGAAAAACAAAATAATCTATTGTTGCCGGAAATACATTGTTTTACACTTCTGCGCTACCTATCGAGTCGTTGTACTACAGATTTCCAACGATGTTTTGGCACGCGGTGACAAGTAGAACGCTTGATGACTAATGAGGAATGAAAGGTCTCAAAGGTCTGTGTTGATGACAGGTTCGTTGCATTAAGTTTCATAGAAACGCCCCCCGTAAACGTCACTCCCACTTCAATAGACTGTTGCAAGACTGCACGGTATACAGTGCCAGCAACTTAGCTGTTCAGTTGTCATACCATACCTAATGAAGCAACGGACCTACCAGAAAGGAGGTTCAAAAACTATGTCAAAAACGGCCTATTGAAGAAGTCTTATTACAGTATAAAAGAATATTTAGATGACAAAACTGCATGGTCTTTACCATCTCAGCGCACAGAAATCCAAAGAGGGGCGATGGACTGAGTCAGTACGTCTCTCCTCGGTGTATTTCCTTAGACTTAAGTAGAAATACATAACATCGTATTTTTAAGGCTCTGATATTTTAAAAGAGGTACGGGGGAGTTTCTTGCCCTTATTTGCTCCATCCCTAAGCCCACCACAACTTCCGAACGGGCGGTAGTATACAAAAATATTAATATTATATTGACGTTGACTAAGTAATACGTATGATTTTATGGTCAATAAAATTTTTGAACTGAACTGAACTGTTGATAGCGGTCGCTAGTTTCATAGTAGTCTTCATAACAGCGGACATAGTATAGTATGTACTCTCTTTGATGGCGGATGACAAGTCCGCAGTACCAATTTTTCCCACCTGAACATTTAGTTGGTGGCTCTGTAACTCTCTTGCGCCACCCTTACCAACCAACTGACCCATGATACGGAGCTACTCTAGTATGGGACACTACTCCCTACGAATTAGTATTACAACCAGAAGGATTAACTGGACCAGATCGCGACTTCACCTTCCCAATAAACTAGAATTGTGTATGCTTACATAAATAAATCACTTGAATAATTCCACATTCCTGTCCATCAGCAACCCGCGAGGAAGGTGACTCCCGAGGCTACCGGTCTGCCGAGGAGCAGGCCAGGGAGCTGGCCAGATCCATCAGACGGGAGGTGGCCAAGCTGGCAGACAAGTGGAACTCCTTGGTGGATCGCAGCGACGCGTGGGCGCGGTGCTTGGAGGACTCTGCACAGGTATGTTACCCTGGTACCTACTTTTCGTATTCGGTTCTTGTATTCACTATTTTTAGGCATGTCGCACGAAAATATGGACGCTGATAAGTTATGAGACCCTAGTACTTTTCTTGTCGGTACAGTTAGATACCGCCGCTGAACCGTCAGTTCATGGTATTCCGAAATCAGAACCGTATTTAGCGGAAAGCAAGGCTATTGAGATCAAAGCTACTCGGTCCATTATGGATACGATGTTGCGACCACAGACTATAGACAAAAAAATATATATACAAAAAGGTTTATTTTGTTCTCTCACATAGCTTTACATGGTGTACCTATGCATATAGGGATACTGACGTATGTTGCGACATCTGTTATTCAAATTAAGAACTTGTACGTCACGGAAGTCGATCGATGCAGTGCGACTGCACTGAAATGCAGTTGGTGGAATGTAGAGGGCGCGACTTGGCTCGAAAACTGAGTTACCTTTTATTACTCTAAATACAATACGATTATAAACTCTACGGTGTAGACAATAAGCCCGATACCGAAGCTATAAGGATTAACTGGCCCAGATCGCGATTAAACGTTCCCACGATGTACCCAAAAGTCACCTAAATCACCTAACTAACCATATCCTCCTACAAATAAGGTCGCCATTCAAGCGACAGCCCAGCGATCTAAGATTTATGACCCCTATCCTCAGATTACATAATCGTTGACAGAGACATGCATTTAACACGCTCGATGCCCAATGAACCTAATTTGAATGTCAATGAATGTACAATGGATAGCTTACATTGTAGAAGGGCTTATGCATACAAGTTTATTAAAGAAAGCGTGCCTGCGCGTGCGCTCAGAAGCTTTTTGTTGTTGAATAGAGTAGAGAACGGATCTCTATTACTCGCAGAAGCACAAAATAGTGCTCGACTTTGACAGTGACTACCAAGACGTCAATTAATGTCTATTGCAAGGGGATGAGAACTTAATTTCCCTGAATGTTAATGTAATATTTTTTACCTTTTCGGCCAGGAGAATGTCAATATCTCGACTGAAAATGTAGAAATAGCAGATCAAATCGCCATTTGTAGGGTTCCGTACCCGAAGGGTGCCAAACGGGACCCTATTACTGAGACTTCGCTGTCCGTCCGTCTGTCTGTCAACAGGCTGTATCTCATGAACCGTGGTAGCTAGACAGTTGAAATTTTCACAGATGATGTATTTCTGTTGCCGCTATAACAACAAATACTAAAAATCAAAAGAAATTTAATATTAAGGGGGGCTCCCATACAACAAACTTGATTTTTTTGCTCATTTTTGCTCGATATTGATAATGGTAGCAGGTAGACGCTTAAAATGTTCACAATATATTGAGTATATTGTTTACTTAAAAAATAAATAATTAAATTTAAATTAAATTAATATTTAGGGGGGCTCCCATACATTTTTTTTTTGCGGTTGTTTATAGATAATTGTACGGAACCCTTCGTGCGCGAGTCCGACTCGCACTTGGCCGGTTATTTATTCTTCTCCCCAAGCTGGGATTCGAACCTGGTACCCTATCGCTTAGTCACAGTCTCGACCGCAACAACACTAGTCCCCCATTCGCGTTACGGCCAATTATTTTTATCCTCAAATAACGTTTAACTGTCTGCTTATCTGGAGAGTTTGACATCTGACAGGTGCCTACATGAAATGGCAATTATCTGTTTATTTGTTAGCTGAAAAATCTTACCAAAATGTATAATGGGATGTCAGAGGCACAGTTGTGCCAAAGTCCAGCCAGTGCTTCTGCCACCCCGCATGGGAAAAGGCGTGACCCTACTGAATTCACAGTCGACGTACAGGTTGACAAGAAAGTCTAGAAAATAAATAATGGCAACATAAGTGACATATTAGAGCACTATTGCGTGTTTTGATAGACAATCCAAATATGGCAATAAAGAAAACACGCAGTAGTCTGTGAATGTTGCCATCATTTAATTTCTAGGCTTTCTTGCCAACCTGTACAGGCTGATGTGATGGGTTATGCTCCTTGACAATTCAAAACTTTAAAATTCGAATTGTGCGCCGAATGGCCGTAATTTAAAATAAACGGTCAAGTGCGATTAGGACTCGCGTACCACGGGTGACGATCACACTTGGAGAGCGTCGGGTGTACTGATTAGGTTTCCACATAAAAAACTAAAGTATGATGTCATCCATGTAAACCTAATTACATATTTTTCAGAAAGACAGAATATTGCAGTTTTCACATTTTTCCCTTTACTTGTGCTATAAGACCTTGCTTTGTGCCAAATTTCATGCTTGTAGGACAAGGGGAAGCACCCTATAGGTTTACAGTCCATTGCGATTACTATGGAACTATGGAAATCAAATATTTTTACAGTATAAACGGCATTGCGTTGATATAATTTTCAGCATGATACGTCCACGCGTTCTTGCTATAAAAGGTCTTGACACAAGCCATACAGACGGACGGACGGACAACAAAGTGATCCATAAGGGTTTTTTTTCTTTTAAGGATCAGAACCCTAAAAAATAAAAGAAAATCACGGCCATTCGAAACTCAATATTCAAATTTTTATAGTTTTAAATTGTCTTACGAACACAATCGATCAGCCAACACGTCGACCTCGTTCGTATGTTCAGCTAGTTAATGAACACACCATCTTATAAACTTATTTCCATACTGTATGTAACATACAAGCAGGAAGCTCTCTCAATAGTCTACCGAGTACTCGTACCAATCGCTTTCAACTGATCACGCCCTTCGTGTACCGAATAGCAGCGTCAATCAACTGTTACTTAGTGAGTATAGCTACTAAGTGCGTATAGCTGCTACGAGTATAGCTACTAAGTGCGTATAGCTGCTACGAGTATAGCTACTAAGTGCGTATAGCAGCTACGAGTATAGCTACTACCACAGAAGAGATAATAGTACTCCGTACAGAACTGCCACTCCCTTCCCCGCGGTGATTCAGATACCGTACCCCACCCCTGGCGTCAAAGGATTGGTTAAAGGATCAATAGACAGGGCTGAACGCCGGACGAGTGACGACGCGTATATACTTAATATCGCTGCATTTGCCGCGCCACCAGCGCTAGCAAAGTTTACGCACACATTTGCACGTATACAAATATCATTTGGTTATGTAGTAGTAATAGGTGATTATTTTACGAGCGTTCTATGGAGTATCCGAGGTGTGCTACTACCAACTACTACTAGAGTCTTATAACTCAGCTTTTGTAGGATTTTCATAGTAATCGCAAGGGCTTTAAAACCTATAGGGTATCTCCCGTGACCTGAAATCATGAAATCACCTGTAAACTGTCTTACTAAAAATATATGTGATTGGTTTACATGGGATGACATCATACTTTTTAATGTAGATAGACTAGATACCTAATTACACTAGTTACGCGATAGCATCACTGTCTAAACATAGAACATGTCCCTTATGTACTTATTCTATGTGAAAATACTATTTCCGAACTTGTCCGGAAAATCTCGCGATTTCGCAACACATATCAACACATAGCAACACATAGCAGGAACTAATCGCGGCTCCGCCATTCTAATTCATATTCTCTCCATTGTCTATTGTGTGCTCTTCCTTGTTGTGAAATAGGCTTTGCATGAGGACATAGGTTGAGCTTTGCGATAATTATAGCCTTGATATAATTGGTTGGTTTGCAAAAGCAATGATGACGACCTCTGTGGTGCTCCGGTTGAGGATGTGCTTTCCAAGGGAGAGATCTCGGTTTCGAATACCCCGAGCTGCGTCTGGCCCAACACTAGGATACCCTGTGTCGTGGGAACCAGAAACAGCGATATCACTTTATACTTTATTGCACAGTTTTTTTTTTATTACAGACACTTAATATTGGAAAAAAACATGAACAAAGGCGAGCTTATCTCTAAAAAGATATCTCTTCCGGCAAACCTAGGATGGAGAGAATAATTTATTAAAAGGTAGACCTACATGTGTAACAAACACAAACATGTAAACATCCAAGACTGGACTTGAGGTTCTTTTCGGGATTCGAACTTAGCTTGATCCAAAAGAGCGTAGCGACATCTGTTAGCAGGACTTCCAGATAAACATAAACTTAACATAGCGTCACGCGTATGCCATACGGAGTGGCAGAGGCATAATGGACCCACCTTGGAACAAGTGGGATTTTAATTGCTGAATCAACGGTAAATATAACATAGTAACCGGCCAAGTGCGAGTCGGACTCGCGCACGAAGGGTTCCGTACCATTATCTATACAAAAACCGCAAAAAAATCACGTTAGTTGATTACGATTTGCCGAGTATTTCCTGAAATACTCATGTAAAAAGCACCCCTAATTTCTTCATGAGGCGCCATAAATACTCCATTTTGCGTGACAGGGGGCTGGCCCATCACCGCAGATGGAGTTCCGCTCAGTTCAGTTCAGTTCAAAAAATTTACTGACCAAAAATCATACGGTAGTAAAGGTTTCCTCACGATGTTTTCCATCACCGTTAAAGCGTCCGTTATAGCCTATATGTATAACTTAAGATAAAATAATAATCTCATTAGTTCATGGTCAGCACCGGGATTCGAACCTGCATCTCCTGCGTGAGAGGCAAGCATGAAACGCACTAGACCACGGAGCTCACTTCCAGATGATTCTACCAATCCGAGGCAATCTGTCAGTCTGCTTCCTACCAGCTGTCGTCATTCCCTCAGCCCTTTAGCCGGCTTCCTGTGAATCTCGCTCCATTGTCTCACAATATCCTCTGACGATTACTGAGGGCACGCGGTGCAACGGTCACGGCTTAAATCGACAAGGTCCTGATGCTTGATCCTTGCTTACTAAACCTCTCTCTATGGTCGGATGACATCGCCAAAACTGTCGGGAAACAGTGAATCAGTTTGGCCCAGGAGCGCGATAAATGGCGTAATGAAGAGGAGGCCTTTAAGACGGCGCCCTAGGCAAAAACAGCCTTTAGCAAGACACAAATCGCTCGGAATGATGAGTATTATTGCTGTAGGAAAAAACAGCCTTTAGCAAAACACAAATCGCTCGGAATGATGAGTATTATTGCTGTAGGAAAAAACAGCCTTTAGCAAGACACAAATCGCTCGGAATGATGAGTATTATTGCTGTATGTTTTTTCACGAGCTTGTTTATCACGAGTGTCAGCGTGACATCGCTTTCCCAAACTAATTTTATTAATTTTGCTCAATAGAAATGTCTCCTGAAGTTGCCAGAAAATCTGTCTGTCACAATGTTTTATTTTACAATTTCGCACCGCATCTGAATTTGTGTTCTTGTTATTTATCTTATCATTATATAAATGGCACAGTATGTTCCTCAGTTATACTTGCTTAGCTTGGTTTTAACCTTTTTTATTTTTTTGTTTAAAATCATCTAAAAATAATTTAAGGATGACATTCTAAGTTCTGATTGCCTAGGGCCCGCCCTTAATCAATAGTGGGTGTTGGAGGCTGGATATCTATATATATAAAAATGAATTGCTGTTCGTTAGTCTCACTAAAACTCGAGAACGGCTGAACGGATTTATCTTATCTTAGTCTTGAAATGTTCGTGGAGGTCTAGGGAAGGTTTAAAAGGCGAAAAAAAATCGAATAATTTCCGGGAAAACCCTAAAAACAGCCCTTTTCTATTTCCCATACAAACGTTTTCTAGAGTCAATTTGAACTTTATTGCTATTCAATAAAGTTCATATTAAATTGAGGCAGTACGAAGTCTGCCGGGTCAGCTAGTTATAGATAAAAACCTCTACTTGCCGTCACTTGTGGATAGAGACTTTGGCTTTACACGGCACCGTGTCTGTCCCGTGACTGCGCACGTGACACGGCACTTGAGGTACGAAGAGCTTGATGAAAACATTTAAAAGGTACTTCTCTCAATCTTTTTATTGTACTCACATGACATACTAAACAGATAACTTAATGATAGAAAACTTTTCCTTTGAATGAGAGATTTGCTTTGGGATTTTGCTGTCTTGTTCACCCAAGAACCAAGATGGATGTAAATTTATGTTATTCACTAAATCCACAAGGTGCCAGGTGACCGAGATAACTCATAATCCTAGAATCTTGTCGAGACAAGACGCACCCGAACGCACAACCAGCATACATACATTCGGCGCAAAATCACCAGGCTCCTTTATCCGCAGCCACGGGACTGTGACTGCGCCTTCGTGTGTGAACAGGGTCTTAATTCTACTTTGATAGCGTACCAACCTACCCTTATCACTCTCTCTCTTTATCTCTCTTCTACCTCCTGTAAGATGGAAGAAATCTTGAAATCGTAAATTGTGACTGACTGACAGGGCTGAATAGGGCATTTAATTCTGCTTTCATAACCAACCAACCTACTCCTATCTCTTGTTCTTACTCTATCTATATCTTTATCTTGTACCACTCCTACTTTTATTATACAACCATACGTTGGAAGAAATCTTGAAATCTTAAATTGTAATTGACTGACTGACTAACTGCGACTTTGTGTGCGAACCAACCTACCCATATCCCCCTCTCTATCTCTCTCTGTCTCACTCTCTATCTCTCTCTTATACAATCTCTCTCTTCTCCCTTTCCCAACAACTAGGTATCGAATGTTGAAAAGAATTGTTGTAAGTTTAATTACTTATTAAGACAAAGAAACTTGAGATTCTGTCAAAATGTCGAGACAGCCACTGAGCCGTCAGTAAACCAGCAGCATTCGTCCCCGCCCTGTCTGTACGTTTAGATTAAGTGCTTTTGTACCGAGAAGTAAATGGTCGGTAACGCAGTTCCGACTTGGCTCCTATGACGGGTTTACACGAGAGTGGTTGACATTTGTACATGTTGGAATAGCTTCGTCTGAATGAATGATTGGAATAATTTATTTCAGGCTAACAGTCCAATCAATCGTGGGCTTATGAAATTAACATCACGTTTCTGTCCATGGTCCAGTGGGTTTCACCTTGCTTCTCACGCAGAAGATGCAGGTTCGAATCCCGGTGCTGACCATGTACCAATGAGATGATTAATTTGTCTCAAGTACATTATCGGACACTCCGTGTTTCGGATGCCACGTTAAGCTATAGGTCCCGGCTACTATCACTACTTCGTAGTATGTAGTAGTCGTAAAAACCCCTTCCCCAACCCGCACTGAGCCATCGTGGTGGAGTATGGCTCAATCTTACTCGGATCCGAGTAAAGGCCTGTGCTCCCCGGTGGGGACATTAATTAAGAAGCTTCTCGGAAACCATCGGAACCGTTGGGGTTTCCCAGATACTCAACACTCGATAACAATACAGAACCAGCTCATTTCCACAGCGAAAACAAATATAAAGCAAAAATAATTAGCAACCCGTTCGCCCAACAAGTTGACCACGTATGGATCTCCCCCGGTCAGATTCTATCCACGGATAGGAATAAATTAGTGAACTATTTTAATTACTCTCTTGTCTCTGGTCTATCTGAACTAACTCCGGGCTGCGGTCACTGAGATTAATGTGCGCTAGGTAGCGAGTGTGTGTGTGAACGAGCGAGGGTGCATGTGTGTGTGAAGAAAAAATAGAGACGGAATAACGTTATTTTTCACTTCTCCACTTTAACATAGCTCTGTGTCTACGTCTGTCTTTTATTTTCAGTCTGGTACAGTGTTATAAAATGTCCAATTAGTTGGACTCCCAAAATGAATGAAGAAGAGAAATATAAAGTTGATTTTCTCTTACTATTCATAGAATTATGTCTTTCTATCAAAAACTTTATTAGGTGTTTTTTAAAGGTTTCAAGATTTTACCTGATTTTAAGATGTGTTCAATCTAAAATCCGGAACCAAATACGAAATCCAGTTCAGTTACGATGAGTTGTTTAGTTTGCATTTGACGCCTCTAGAATCCTAGTTTTCAATATCCCTACAGTCAGTATTGTGTACAAGGTTCTCAGTTTTATTGAGCTACTAAACTTTAGCCCACAACTCTCATTTCTCTTCGATCGTAGCGAAAGTTTCACTGATATAAAATAGTGTATTTGCCTTTGGAACATGCATGCATATTGGTAAGCGATGTCGATAAATGGGGTGTTGCAGGAAGATATGTTTTATTTTATGGCACGATCTTGCATCGGCAGCTAAATTCCTTCTGTGCCTATAGAATCCTGTATTTCTGTTCTGATTGTTGTTTATGTTCGCCAACTTGAAATTGATTTTGACCTGTAAGTTTAATTCGTTAACTCTGATCTCAGATCTGGGCCCGAATTCTACTGTACACAAGCATATGGCGCTTATTACATTACGCTGTCGGCAGGGCACGATTTGTATAGACGTCTCACTCTGATGGAACGACTAGAAAGAGACAGTGAGCCAGACAGGGCCCTGCCGACAGCGTAGTCTAATAGGCCTAATACCACAAGCCTGGCACAAGCTTCAATACGACGCATTTGGTATTCTACTAAAACCGGAATCGCAATTCACAAGCGCCAGCCTGACGCCAGCCTACTACGTATTCTACTGTCGGACAGTCGGCTGGCGTCAGGCTGGCGCTTGTGAATTGCGATTCCGGTTTTAGTAGAATACCAAATGCGTCGTATTGAAGCTTGTACCAAGCTTTTGGTATGCTTGTGTACAGTAGAATTCGGGCCCTGATATCTAGAAATCCCTATCGAATTGTTGCGTTGAATCTGGTAAAACTTTTCCCACTTGGCTTTGCAGAGGCACACATTTGCGCCCACCTTAAACAGTTTGAACTAAGTCTCAAAAATACTTTATTACTCCGTTAACGGGTGTAAACCTATCGTCATGTTGTACGAATTTACTTTAAATAAATAAATAAAAATAAAATCGTCAAAAATTAGCTCATCATTATGATGATACCTCGTTATGTTTTCTGAAAACAATATGATCATGATCACGATCCGGATTAAAAGAATTGTCGAGCTTCCATACAAAAAGCGGTAACGTTTTCCGCCCCTTAAACCGTAAGCAAGACGTATAACGAGCATAGTTTTTCATAATATCTCAAACGTGTAAAAAAAAAAAACATCGACAGGAGCAGTGAGGGGTGGAAAATGTTACCTACCGCTTTTTGTATGATTGCTCGCGCGCACAATAGAGAAGCTACTGAACCCGGTTCAGTATCACCCTGGTCGTATCGTACCGTACATAGTTCGTTATCTGCCTCGTTACTATTCCACTTCGCTCGGCACAGCACGCCCGCGGTCAGGGTTGGCGCGATTTGCAATTTAGATAGTTTAGTTTGTCAATTTTGTGTTTGTTGTTATTTATGTTGGTTTTGTGGATGACAGCGGAATGTTTATTGATTGGGGTTAAAATTAAACAAGGTCAGTCTCATGCCTTTTCCCATAAACAGTGGTTGTGGTACCTAAATAAATATTTAAATTCTTTAGTATTATATAAATTGAACTTAGAAGTGTATTTCATAATGTAACTTTCAAGACTAGAGGACACTACATTGCCACGCCCTTGCCATGGTCCATATTTAGTACTTTGTTAAATTTGTTTTTACCATCTTTGTAAACCTATGGAGTGCAATAAATGATTGAGTATATTCAATTCAATTCAATTAAAAATATTGACCATAAAATCATACATATTACTTAGTCAACGTCAATATAATATTAATATTTTTGTATACTACCGCCCGTTCGGAAGTTGTGGGCTTAGGGATGGAGCAAAGAGGGGCAAGAAACTCCCCCGTACCTCTTTTAAAATATCAGAGCCTTAAAAATACAATGTTATGTATTTCTACTTAAGTCTAAGGAAATACACCGAGGAGAGACGTACTGACTCTGTCCATCGCCCCTCTTTGGATTTCTGTGCGCTTAGATGGTAAAGACCATGCGGTTTTGTCATCTAAATATTAGTATTGAGTACCTATTGAGTATTGAGGCACGGCTTAGCAAAACAACAAAGTAAACGTTTTTATTATATTCTTTTAGATTAGAACCAACCCCTAACGATGAACAAGGTTTTATAAGTTTTTAGCGTCTCTCTGCGTGTACTGTGTGTTTGTTTCACTTTAACACTCACACGGATGGAAGGATATTAATGCGGTTTTCTGTAAATGGATGTAGACATCCTTGCAATGGTTTTTAGATATGTTTTCATTTAATCATGATCGGTAGAGTGGTTCATAAGTTTTAGCTTAACACGGACAGAAGTCTGCCATTTTTTTCCTATGATTTGTTGTGACGAGGGTGTTTTTTTTTCATTTTATAAATATGTACTATACAGTGTTTACGCAACCCTGAAAGCTTTACAGCGGTTTGCATGCAGCTCGTTAGGGTTGCCACTCTAGTCCTATGATCCGTTTCTGTCAACCCTGTGTCGACTGAAAATTTAATTTTATTATTGTGGCTTTCGAAAAGCTTTTTCAGATTATTCGTTATTGGATTTGGTATTTATGGTCGGCTAACAGGGAAACGTGATTAATACGAGTGAATGTTTTTGTGTTTCATTAACCGGATGAATTGGCTTTTATAAAACTAGCTATGATCTACGATACAGGCAACAAACAATCGAACTTTTCATGCTCACGTTATCGAAAGATTGCAGAAAAAACTTTTTGAAACCGTCTCGAGAAAACTGTAACTAGTTCGCCGACAAATCTTATAATAATATAACAATAGTTCGCCATTGTTCGGTCGTTCGAGCGGTGTGCTTCTGAGAGAGAATCTTCGAGGGGGTCATTCAGTCGCGGAGAGATAGCCCCATGTTACAGAAAGTCGAGTATAGAATATCTGCCTTATCATGGGCCTGACTTTACTCCTTACCGTTCCGTATGGTAAACGGCGTGACGCTGCGTTGTCAGTTAATAGGTGGAATAAAGAATAAAGTATATATATTTTAATAGTAAATATCGTCTGTATTCACTGTAAAGCATTTTTTACCTCCCAACAATACCACCTTAATTAATAGCGCAAACATTCGAAGGGGTAGACATGCAAATAAGTTTGTGCCACGAACGGTGACACACGGCGGATGGCGGGGTGCAAGTCCGTTGTCTGTATGACTCTGATGTGCTTGTGTCATCCTATCTAAGAAAACAGTATCAGAATCAGAACGTTTATTGTCGATCATAGTTTTGGATTAGTTCTTACATTTTACACATGTGCTTACGTCCAGCCATTAGGCATACAAACAGAAATACAATAACAAATGCATACATATAAAGTCATAAAATAAAAGAATTTAAAAAAAAACATCCGGACGAATTGTTTTGGGAAGTCGGTTAAAATGTGTAAAATTGCATGTCAAAAATGTCAAAACACATTACACACATAGCTGACTAGAGAATCTACAGATAGGTAAAACTAAGATCAAGATTAAATAAAGATCATTATTTGAGGCGAACCGGTTTATCGCCGGTGGCGGCGGCGGTGGCGAGCTCAGCTGACGACCGGCGAACTACGCAAACAATGACAACGGAAAGACTTGCTTCTAGCCCCAAACCTAGAACAAACCCTACCTATAGGGATATGATGCTTACTAAACCTCCACTAATTATGACTAGACGCGAAAGCGAAGATTTTAATAGTGACATTAGAAGCATCATCGACGAGGAGGAATTCACTTTGGTACAAAAACGAAAGAAGCATCCTAGAAAGATAGCTACTACAAAGTCTACTAAGTCCAGGAATATGCACGGCACCCTAGAATCTGGTAGTAGCTGCATTGAGGCGGCAGAAAGCTACGGTGCGATTTATGTATCTCGCTTGAAGAAACATATCACGATAGAAAATATCAAGGCTCATATAGAGGAGCGTGGAGAATCATGTATTAGTGTTGAGCTATTGAAACAAAACCGTGAAACCAATTTTAACTCTTTCAAAGTTGTTATACCGAGTTCCAAGGTAAACAGATTCTTGGAGAACAATTTTTGGCCTGTACGTATTAAATATCGTCGCTTCTGGGAGCGAAAGAAGTTGACAGTGACGTCACGGGATAACAAGAATACAAAACAACATGATTAGTACATCCAACAAGCATAATAACACCCCGCATTCTGACACGAGAAACGTTATTATGGCCTCGTTTAATTGTAAATCTATTAAACCTGCCATAGAACATATACGACAAATATGCAGATCAGCTGACATCGTTGTTCTTCAGGAGACGTGGCTGCTTCAGCATGACCTCAATTTCATACACGAAATTGACGAGGAGTTCGGCGCCTTCTCGAAATCATCGGTGGATAGCTCGGCGGGGATACTGCGTGGGCGTCCTTATGGTGGATTGGCAATAATGTGGCGAAAATCAGTTTTCAAGGATGTGTCGATAATTAACTGTGCCAGTGACCGGTTGGCGGCAATTCGAATTGAATTCGGGGGTCGTCAACTTATCGTGTTTTCTGTGTACATGCCATGCGATGACCTAGACAACCTGTCGGAGTTTACTGATATACTGGCCAACATGAGTGCGGCCATTGAAGAGAGTGACGTACAGGCAGTGTACATGTTGGGTGACTACAACGCGCATCCTAATTCTTTGTTTGGAAAGGAGATGTTGGCTTTCTGTGAGGACCAATTGTGGTCCTGTGCGGATATCAATATTCTGGGTGCAGAATCTGGGACTTACACATACGTCAGTGAAGCACACGGAACTTGTAGATGGCTGGACCACTGTCTGACGACCGAGGCAGCGCGTGATACAGTCTTAAGAGTGAAAGTTGACTACGATGTATTATGGTCGGATCATTTTCCTATGTATATTGAATGTGATTTGCAATATGTTGTGGATAAAATTTTTACAAACGTAGATGACAATGTTGCTCTCAAAATAAAATGGGGCCAACGTGATACTGAACAAATAGAGTTGTACAACCAAATTTGCACTAAACAGTTATCGTTTTTACCAGATCCTAGTCAGCTATTGAACTGTGATATTGAAGTCAATAATAAACATGTTACTAATTTTATAGATAATTTATACTCGGGTTTTATTAGAGCGTTGCAAAAAGCTTCGATATCTAGTCATAGCTCTAAATGTAACTCTTCTGGTGCACGCAAGCACAAGAAACGACAGATCGTTGGTTGGAATCACCATGTCAAAGACCTACATGGACAAGCTAGACTATATTTTCAATACTGGCAACAGTGGGGCAAACCAACCGTGGGGGATATTTACAATGACATGGTCAATAGTCGCAAGCTCTTTAAAAATAAGTTGAAGTGGTGCCAGAATAATCAAGATAAAATCAAAATGGATATTTTGGCACTACACCAAAGAAGTAAGAACTTTGTTAAGTTTTGGAAGGCGACAAAGAAGCTTAACCATAAGCAAAGCATGCCAGTCAGTGTCAACGGTGCACATGATCCAAAGAAAATAGCTGACTTGTTCATGAACCACTTCAGGGTCAAGCCGCTTCAGGTCGTTGGGGGTGTGCTTGACACTGAGACCGTGGCCAGTCCTGACACTAACAAGATTCCCCTTCGTCAAATAAATATTACACCTAAGGATGTTTTTACCGCCATCAGGAAGATGACCCGTGGCAAGTCACCTGGTCATGACGGTCTCAGTGTGGAGCACCTACTGTACGCCGGGGATGCGGTTTTTACAGTCCTATCAACTTTATTTAATTTATGTTTAGAACATAGCTATTTACCAGAAGGTCTTATGAAAGCTATAGTAGTCCCTATTGTTAAAAATAGGACTGGCGATCTGTCGAGCTTGTCTAACTACAGACCCATATCTCTAGGGACAATAACGGGCAAGGTGCTTGAAAGGCTTTTGCAGCCCGAACTGATGAGAAATGTTAGAATTAGTGATGCGCAGTTTGGGTTTCGCCCCGGTCTCTCGACGGACTCTGCGATACTTTGTTTAAAAAACACCGTTAATTACTACAAGAACAGAAACACGTCGGTATACGCGTGTTTCTTAGACCTCAGTAAAGCTTTTGATCTAGTTAACTATAATATACTCTGGAACAAGATGTCAAAAGCCAAGGTACCGCAGAGTATCGTAGACTTGTTGAGATTCTGGTACGAGAACCAAACAAACAATGTAAGATGGGGCGACACAGAATCTAGTAAATATAGACTAGATTGTGGTGTTCGTCAAGGTGGGTTGACCTCCCCGGACCTCTTTAACCTATATGTTAATGGCTTGATCGAGGAGCTCAGGAGTGCAGGTGTCGGATGCTCGTTCAACGATGTATGTTTCAATAACCTTAGCTACGCTGACGACATGGTGCTCCTGTGCCCCTCGATCAAGGGATTAAGAAAACTACTCACCATATGTGAAGATTTTGCCAGGAAAAATGGTATGAAATATAATATCCTTAAAACAGAAATGTTAGTTTTTAAATCAGGGAAGGGTCCGGAGAAGGTGCCTCCAGTATATTTGTACGGCTCACCGGTTCGGGTTGTGCAGCAATTCAAGTACCTTGGTCATATCCTAGACGAGAATCTGTGTGATGACGCCGACATTGAAAGAGAGCGCAGGGCCATGGCTGTGCGGGCGAACATGCTCGCGCGTCGTTTCGGAAAGTGCTCTGAGGATGTTAAAATTACCTTATTTAGGGCATATTGCCTTTGCTTTTACACGTGCCATCTCTGGACTAGCTACTCCAGACGGTCATATAACATCCTCAGAGTACAATATAATAACGCCTTCCGTATACTGCTGCGTTTGCCACGTCACTGCAGTGCCTCGGGCATGTTCGCCGGCGCCAGGGTCCCTGACTACTTCGCAGTCATCAGGTCACGGATAGCCTCGTTCTGGGAGAGAGTAAGAGCTGCGAGTAACGAGCTCATCAAAGTTCTCTATGAGAACCCATATGAGAGTGAGGTCGTTAAACACTGGCTCCGCGTGCACCAGGAGAGCAATAGAAAGTAATATAATATTGTGTTATTATTGCTTTTTGAATCTCCTTTCAATGTATAATTTTTCAATGTATAATTTTTATGTCTAATTTTTGTCTACTTTTATTTTATTTTTTATGGGTTTTTTAATGCCTGAAATAAACAAAATTATTATTATTATTATTATTTGATTATTATTATGTATACACAGCATCATTTGAAATAGGTATTCATCGATTGAGAAAACCCGTGATACTGACTACTGACTCGTGTGACTGCTGTGCCTATGACTACTGACTCGTGTGACTGCTGTGACTACTGACTCGTGTGACTGCTGTGCCTATGCAACCCTATCTGGAGCACGATTCTCGCCCCTTCGATATACGGATATCGAGACCTATATTGACAGATTCCCATACGAAATCACTCGATATAGGTGTAGATATCGTATGTCGAATGCGCGAGAATCATGCCACTGGTATCGTCACATCCGTCGGCACCGCTTGCCTATCGTCTGCATACAAGAAGGATACGTCAACATGCGAGCGCATACTCTTGAAAAAGGCCTGTGCCACACCTTCTGGTATGTTTTCATCCCCGCCACATCCGTCGCCTCTACACGGCGTCCTACAGGATCAGACGGCACCGTGCAAGCGCATACATTAACTCTAGTGCCGTGTTGACGGGATTTCTGCTGCGTATTGATGTCTGTACATAACAACTTCGTGACATAGCTTGTCGCCTTTTCCTGGGTGTTGGAGGCTTACTTGGGATCAAGTTTAGAGCTTATTCTTATGGAGTTTGTGGGGCACAAGCATCGGGCTAAGGCCCTCCCTTTTAAGACTCATCTACCGTCTCCGGCTTGCTTGGTAATTTATACATTTGTGAACCTTGTTTCTGACTGCACACTAAGATATATAACCTAACAGACGACCTCTGTGGCTTAGCGGTTGCGCATCTGCCTACCATGCGAGAGGTCCCGGGTTCGAATCCCGGCTGGGGACAAAAAAACCCCCATGTCTTGGATGTTACATGTTTGTGATGTCGCTGTTTCTGGTTCCCACGGCACAGGGTATCCTAGTGTGGGGCCAGAAGCAATGTATGTGCCTGTATGTAAATGAATGAATGAAAGATAGTATGGACTCGTTTTTCTTATGTATGGAAGATGGGAAGGAGTGAAATTTGACTACATTTTAAGTGTACTCGAAACTGTGGTCTAATTATTGGATTCTCTCTTTCAGTCTCTGTTTTCCGCTATCTGGAATTGTGGATCGATATTAATATATGTACCCCGTATTATACAGTTTAACATAACCTGTTAACCTATCTTAATTCAATCGCCAAAAACCCGTGTAACACTAGCAACACGCGTCCGCCCGCTGTGGCGGTTGGACAACGAATGCGCCATTAGCGTTTATCTGGCGGCTCTGGCGCCAATTAATTAGCTCGTCGGCGACGCCATTTGCAAAACCGCAGCCACGTAGTGACATCTAGTGGCCGGCGGAAGGATTATCTGGGATATGGGGTTGGGTGCTTCTGTATTTTATTCTGTGATGTTTTTTTTAGGGTTACGTACCCGAAATGTGCAAACGGGACCTTATTACTAAGCTTCCGCTGTCAGCGGGCTCTATCGTACGAACAGTAATTGCTAGAAAAATGAAATTATCACAGAATATACAGGGTGACATTTAATTAACTGACCATATTTTGGGGAATGATATTACCCATCATTATGAAGAACTTTCCCCGTAGAACATTGGTCGCAAACAAAAAAATTTTTGGGTCTCCCATAGTTGTTGTGATGGAGACTATGACAAACTGTTTGCCTCATGCCGAATACTTCCGGTTCATTGTAAGGTTAAGTATCTGATTTCTATTGGGACATATTACTCCGATGACCATAAGACCCTGGTAAACCACCGCTATTGTACAAGATCAGCCGTTAATAGAAAATGTATCCAGCCAAAGGCAAATAATTACTACGGACAAACGACAAGAACATACTTAACCCCTAAAATATGTAACAATATCTCACTATTGAGATCTGATGAATTTTGTAAAACCACACTAAAACTTAAATTAAAAAATATCTTTCTAAATTGCGTATGCACTTAATACCAAAAATATCATAAACATAAACCAAATGTTAAATACTAAATAATAATATATACATATATTATACTTAAACTAATTAAACTAGTTAAAGTAAATTATAATTAAACTAATGTACCCTATTTAACTGTACTTTTTATGTATATTTTTTTTAAGGCAAAATAAACTATTTCTATTCTATTCTATTCTAAATAAAAAAATATGTAAGCCTATGGGCTATGTTATCAATCATTATCAGTGGTATAGTTGTATTTATAGATTATAAATGTCAGTAACTAGTTGTTGAACTAAGAGCGTCTGCCAACAAACTGTTACGCAGTTTGGCAGAAAATAAACTGTAATAAGTTAAGTCTTAAGTTTTGTGATAAATAAATGTCTTTAAAAAAAAATCTTGAAACTGATCGGGGCAATGATCTGGGGAAGAATTTTTTTTTCATTTGCGAATATATTTTTCTTGAGGAAAATTAAGTTTAATGGGAAAGCAAAGTCACGCTGACACTCGTGATAAACAAGCTAGTGAAAAAACGTACAGCAATTATACTCAGCATTCCGAGCGATTTGTGTTTTTCAAAAGGCGGTTTTTGCCTAGGGCGCCGTCTTAAGTTTAGATAAAAACACTCATACAACAAAATAAATACAATGTCAGCGCATCATGATATGATGCACTTGCCCGTCGTAAATAAAGAGCTTTACTCGTAAACATTTCGCTTGAACTCAATTTGCGATCGTCAAGTGTAATATAAAATTTAATGGCGGTGATATTATTGAACCCAAGTGGTTTTAACTTATTCAAACTATAAGCTCTTTCTTTGCTAAATTACCGTAGATCCTTCGATCATTTATCATGCACCTTGATGAAGACAAAGACAAGAAAATTATTATTCTGCAGAAAACACAAAACTAAAATGATGAAGTACACTAAGGTTGGTTTTGATCACAAAATATTGACAACAGCTTTATTTCATTTATTTTTTACATTGTTTTAATTTTGGTACTTCTTTATCTGAACCGCATCATTCCGATTTATTTTAAAATATTATGTTTAGATAAATAGATTGGTAGGTAGATAATTTTGACTTAGACGCAACTAAATTAAGGATGCAAATAAGCATATTATTAAATCTAAATTACTATTCTTTTGTTTCAGGTATGTAAGCGAACTGAACGTGGCTCACTGTTTGGATAAGTACCTATTTTCAGGTTTACTAGTTATTTCAATAAACTTAAAAACGCAAATAAATACACTGTCCAGAGTCTTGACGATTTACGTATATGAGCAAAAGCATGGAATTTGACATCTTTCGCATTATTTTTATGTCTTAAATAGCTCTACATATCAATCCCTTAGATTATATACAAAGTCTAAGATCAATCCATACAAATCAACTGATCGCCCGGCACATAACGTATGGAGAAGTGAATAATAAAGTTGCTCTGATCAAATTGGTGTCATAGTAAAAGTTGTTCAAAATGGTGACCCTAAAATAATAAAAATGGTCCCTGTATGTGAGGAAACGCATTTCATCGATTTTGTTTTCACCGGTTCGACGATACCTTAATTCTATGGACTCCATTAACCGATGTAACGTTCCACCGAAAAACCACTTGCCGATACTCATATAAATAAAAAATATCGATAAAAAAAGAACAAGTCCTGACTGACTGACTGACCGACAGACTGATTCAACAACGCAGGGGTCAAATGACCAAAAAGTGTATATATACATGTGTGACTGTGGACGAAGTTGAGGGCTTATGCTAGTATTATATGACCGACAAATCGTCCAACCAACTTACACGCGATCCCGATCTACGAGTAGTTACTAAAACATAAACATTTACATACATTGCTTCTGGCCCCACACTAGAATACCCTGTGTCGTGGGAACCAGAAACAGCGATATCACAAACGTGTAAACATCGCCGGGATTCGAACCCGGGACCACTCGCATGGTAGGCAGATGCGCAACCGCTGCGCCACAGAGGTCGCCACTGAGTACAAACAAAGGAAATTAATTCACTCAATCAACTATCAGAGTTCAGAGTTCAAAATTTTTATTGACCATAAAATCATACATATTACTTAGTCAACGTCAATATAATATTAATATTTTTGTATACTACCGCCCGTTCGGAAGTTGTGGGCTTAGGGATGGAGCAAAGAAGGGCAAGAAACCTCCCCCGTACCTCTTTTAAAATATCAGAGCCTTAAAAATACAATGTTATGTATTTCTACTTAAGTCTAAGGAAATACACCGAGGAGAGACGTACTGACTCAGTCCATCGCCCCTCTTTGGATTTCTGTGCGCTGAGATGGTAAAGACCATGCAGTTTTGTCATCTAAATATTCTTTTACACTGTAATATGACTTCTTCAATAGGCCGTTTTTGACATAGTTTTTGAACCTCCTTTCTGGTAGGTCCGTTGCTTCATTAGGTATTTTATTATAAAAACTAACACATACTCCCATAAAAGAGTGAGCAACCTTACTGAGTCTGAACGCGGGCATAGCAATCTTATTTCTATTTCTAGTGCCAATACTATGATTATGACCTAAAGTCTTAAATAAACCTATGTTTTTTCTGGTATACATGATATTTTCATAAATGTATTGACAGGTAACAGTAAGTATATTGATATTTTTGAATTTGTCCCTTAGTGATTGCCTAGCATCTAGTTGATAGATAGCCCGAATGGCCCTTTTTTGTAAGACAAATATTGTGTTTATATCTGCCGCTCTCCCCCAAAGAAGTATTCCGTAAGACATAATACTATGGAAATAACTAAAGTAAACCAATCTGGCAGTTCCTACATCTGTGATGTGTCTGATTTGCCTGACCGCATAAGCAGCTGAGCTAAGTCTTCGTGAGAGACTAGTTACATGAGGACCCCATTGAAGTTTCGAGTCTATAGTGATTCCAAGGAAAATTGTTTCTTCAACGAGGTCTAGTCTTTCCGTTCCTATGCTTACACTCGTGTCCACCTGCCGCACATTCGGTAAACAGAATTTGATACATTTTGTCTTCTTCGAGTTTAATAAAAGGTTGTTTACATTAAACCAACTTAACACATGAGAGAGCGTACTATTTGCATCGTCTAGAATTTCTTGTTGTCTTTTCACCTTAAAGATAATGGATGTGTCATCAGCAAATAGTACAATCTGAGTCATTTTCTCCACCATATACGGCAGGTCATTCACGTAAACTAAGAAAAGGAACGGACCCAGAATAGAGCCTTGGGGGACACCAATATTCATATGCGTTCCGGTAGACTTATTTCTATTTATATCTACTTTTAGTACTCTGTCTCCAAGATATGATTCCATTAATTTTAAAGCATTGTCTTTAATACCATAGTGTTGCAGTTTGAGCAGAAGGGTTTGATGATCCACACAGTCAAAGGCCTTGGAAAGATCACAGAATACACCAACAGCATCCTGTGATCCCTCCCACGCACTATAGATGTGTTGTACTAGTGCTACTCCGGCGTCAGTTGTTGATCTGCCTTTAGTGAAACCAAATTGTTTTTTGTGGAGTAGCCCTGATGCGTTAAAGTGAGATTGTAGTTGATTTAGTATCACCTTTTCAAACACTTTGCTCAACACTGGCAAAACAGATACAGGTCTGAAGTTCGCAGGGTCTTCCTGGCTACCGGATTTGAAAAGTGGTATTAATCTGCTCATTTTCATGAGGTCAGGAAAAATACCTTCTGCTATACAACTATTGAACATGATTGCCATGTACGGAGCAATCACATCAATTACAGATTTAACTACTTTAACCGACATGCCCCATAGATCTTCAGTCTTTTTAACGTTTAGAAGTTTGAATGTTTTAAATATAGTTAGAGAGTCTATTGGTTTGAAGTTGAAGCCACTCTTGTGTTGGGGAACATTTTCAACCAAGTAATCTAGAGACTTTTCAGAAGAGGATGGTAGTGCTTCTGTTGTTATTATGGGTATAGTACTGAAGAACTTTTCAAATGCGTTAGCAACGTCCTCGTTAGATGAGAGTAATTTACCATTAACTTTTAAATTAAAACTAGATTCACTACACCTGACCTTGCCTGTCTCTTTTTTAATAATGTTCCATATAGTTTTAATTTTGTCACCCGAAACTGTAATTTGATTATTTAAATATAAGCATTTGGCTTTATGACATTCTTTCCTAAAATTATTAGAACAATTTTTGACAAGGGTGACAAATTCCGGACTGTGGTCATAAGATTTTTGTTCATACAATTCATATAGTTTGGACCTACTCTGTCTTAATTCCTCTGAAGCCCATTCAGAGAACTTTATTTTATTATTATTTCTCACTTCGGTCAGATTAAACACATTTTCGATTGGAGGAAGGAAGCCACAGGGATAACTTCAGTTAATGATCTTTCGTGGACATAACGGGTAAACTAAGACCAGTGGGGAAGCGCACAGTGGAACGCTAGGTCGAAGGACGCAGGCAAAAATACTAGGTATTTACATTCCAGCAATACCAAAAGAAAACATAAATCGTATACTATAAATAAATTCAGGATTATGAACAAAACAACAACACAACAAACACAAAAAATATAACAGGCCCCCAACTCTACAAACGGATGGCTTGGCAGTGTCTGTAGTGAGGGCGCAAAAAAACAGTTTTGTTTGGTCGTCGCGTTGCCGAGCCCGCGCCCTTGCTACAGCAACCGTCATGCCATCCGTTTGTATAAGTGGGGGCCTGTGCCTTTGATACCATGGGGAAAAGGCACCCTTAATTGTTTTGGTTATCTAGATACAGGTTCATCGTGGTACAGGTGAAACGTTGAAACTACACTACATTTTTGTGTAAATGGTAACTTTGTCTTTGACCAGCAGCAGCACCATTGATGCGAAATTTAAATTTAAATAATAAATAATAATGCTGAATCGAGTTTCAGAACAACTTCAACATAACAACATCATCACCGATGCGACCGATGCATTTCCCTGCATCACCGACCTACTAAATAGCTGCATGCCAAATTCGAATTTCAAAAGCGCATATCGACAAATTTACACCGACAAAAAGTGTCTGAAATTTCAATTTTGGCCGACGTCCAACGTCAGGCAGGCAGGCCCAGTGTGCAGTGTCAGAACAAGTAATACTGGAGCCTCTTGAACAGTTCAATATCCCACAAGTCTTCTAAGAAGCACGGCTCAAGCACAAGCAAACTTCATTCTCTCCACAATAAAATACTGTTTTCGAATGAATCTCTTCCAATTTAGCAGTACAGTCAAAGATATTTTCATCGCAATAGATAAAATGTATCGTATCGTAATGATATGTTATATGTCACACACTCAAAATAATGAAATCTTTAATAATGAAATCCTAATTTCATACTGTAGATCATTATTATTATTTTCTCTTTTAATACATAAAGCTTAAAATTGTTAAGTACCTAGTATTGTACAAAATAAAATATGTACCCACTGGGAAGTAACTGTCTCCCATGATACAGGTTTTTCCTACTTTGGGAGGCAGGGACCTTAATTATGTAAACCCTGATATTTTGAACAATAAATTATTATTATTATTATTATTCTTATTCTTTAAATAACAACACATTGAAAACGTAAGGACATTAATAATTATTATGCCGGGATTCTATTTGAAAAATAGCGTGAGGTTCGTAATTCGTAATTTCTTTATTGTACTCACATGTTGACAAACAGATATCTTATAGAAAAATCGTGTACGAAGGCTCATAGGAGGTTCATATTTGTTGGTCTATAAACGGATGGAAGGAAGCTCCAATGTTAATTGTTCTGGGGTGCGGTGGAACGATCTGCGATTAACATATTAATGTGATGTGATATTAGATGAGGTGGCTAGCTGATGGTGCAGGTTATGAATACGTATGCTTACATACACACATACACACCATTAGTGGCTCTGTGAGCACGGTTCCTTCCGATTCAGCCAACTGACGGACCCGTTTGGCAACCTTCGTACAATGAACCCTAAAAACTAAGGATCCGGCTGCATTATCTTTCAGTAACAAATACAACTTATGCAACTGGTTACATACATGGAGTATGTCAGTAGCCGCACCAGTAACTTTGTAACCTTTTGTAACCCCATAACTCCACCATTTCATAAAAAATAAAAATCGGTTAAGTGCGGGTCGGTATCGCACACGAAGGGTACCGTACCATCGTACAACAAATCAAAAGCACTCAAAACAATAAAAAAATAAACAAAAAGAAAAATTAAAAAGTTTATGCCTTCACGAGCATTTGAACTCACGACCTACTGATTGAGGGTCTACTACATACGATGTGAGTTGACGCGAAATATGCTATCATATTTAAATGTGTAGTATATGTGTCTATGACATGGTTGCTATGACAATAAATAAACAGTTTCAGTCAAGATCTCCATTTTGAAATGCGTAAGTGTATCTAAACACGTCTCTTGTATCGGGGCCCCCTTTAATTTGCAATATCTCTCGTATTTCAGTATTTGTGGTTGGTGCGGCAACAGATATACACATTCTGTGAAAATTTCAGCTTTCTAGCTATTACGGTTCGTGCAGACGGACCCGGTGACAGACAGGACGGACGGACGGACGGACGGACAGACGGACAGCGAAGTCTCAGTAATAGGGTCCCGTTTGGCACCCTTCGGGTACAGTACCCTAAAAACGATACTCCATTTTTCCTAGTAGGGGGCTAGCCAATCGCCGCGGTAATGAAGGTTTCCTCACGATGTTAACATACATAACTACATGCATGCTAAATGTAGGGATAAGATCAAATTAGGGAATTGATCGAATCCTAAAGAGATGATGAAATCAGTGGAAATTATAAAATAATAACATGATTTTATTCCATAGACGTATTGAATCCCTGAACGAAATAATACCCTAATATAATTCACCAAGTTAAAAACTTAAAAAAACCGACTTCATGATCTATCACTTAGTCCTCCCTGCTCGGTACACGAATGTCGTCTATAGACCCAAAAACGAGCCACCGAAATCTGTCTCCTGACAGTGAAGTCCATACGTATTTCTTATTATAAACGAATATATACGATCCTAATAACCAGAATTTATCTCGCGACAATGACTTTATACACCAAAAAGACTGGCTGTATATGTCATCCAGTTAAAAACTAATTAAACATCACAGTTTTTTCATGTAGCCTAACAACTGGACCTTTTAAAAAAATGGGTCCAAACTATTGGGCTTCCCTTTCAAACAAAGAAAGAATTTTGTAAATCGGTTCACAAATAGTACCAGTTTCGATGTAACAAACATTAAAAATAATAGTGATGATAGAAAAAAACATACAACAGAATTGATAACCCCCTCCTTTTTTGAAGTCAGTTTAAAAAAGTATTTGTATGTAGTGCAGGGTGCAAAACAACACTCAAGTGATGCTGTCTCTAAAGACACCGCCAGTATACATGTATGAAGTTGCACTCGACGACCTCTGTGGCGCAGCGGTTGCGCATCTGCCTACCATGCGAGAGGTCCCGGGTTCGAGTCCCGGCCGGGGCCTAAAAAATACCCCATGTCTTGGATGATTACATGTTTTTGATGTCACTGTTTCTGGTTCCCACGACACAGGTTATCCTAGTGTGGGGCCAGAAGCAATGTACGGTCGCCTGCGTCTAAAAGTATACGGGTAGGTCATATTAACGAGTGAATCCCGCATATACCGCTTGTATACTTTTAGGCCCAGGCGACCGTGTGTGCCTGTCTGTATGTAAATGTTTGTTTGTTTATGTTATTTAAGCAGCAGTTGTGCATCCGGCGAACATTCCCTGTCAGTTCAGCATCAGCGCCGAAGTTATTAGCCCTTGAGAGGATCAGGGAGGGAAAAATTAAATAGAGCCTCCGTAACGAGACGGACCAAGTTGCCTATTTAATTATGAGCGATGCAGCGTTGGGCGGGCGGCGTTTAGTCAGGGGCGGTGGCGGGGGCGGTGGCGGGGGCGGATTTTATAGGAAAAAATACAATATACTTTTGCGTTCATTTGTGAATGAGAATTGAGGTCAGACCAGTTTGAGGTCATACATTTAACCCCTTCGTCGACACATGTTATCTATCTATTGTCCTCCATTGTTCGGTTGGTCGACCGATGTGCTTTTGAAAGTGAACCAGTTAAAATAACTTACTATAGAGTCACTCCTTATTCCCACACGTGGTGGCAGAAGTGCATTTTGTTGATGGTGTGTTACACGAGTATTTTAGAGGCCCCTTGTTGGATTCGAAAACTAACGCCCGTTTTCACTAACGTCGAACAAGGAAACGCCTTACTAAGTAACTCCTAATTTATGGCAATGCTTAGCATAAAGTTCCGTTTCACCAATCGATTTGTCCTATCCTAAGAGTAGCCTAGATTTTTGACAGTTGTTCATGGTTTTGTTCGTCAATCTATCACATGTCTCTCTCTAACACATGAGACTGTCACATGTGTCAGTTCAGAGGCACCTAAGCACTACGCCCACCCAAATCGGTGTCGTAACTTTAGGTCAGCCTAACGTCATTAGTCGTGACTTAAGGGTTAGTGAAACGTGTTTTTGCTCTAGGCAACTCCTAAATATTTAGGTATCTGATTTAGGCGTGTCCTATGTTTAGTGAAAACGGGTGTGAGTGATTAATAAGTGCATTCTGGTAGTCGTATCTCTAGTTCCACGTAAGGCTATCTTTATGTTTGCTTGTCTTATGTTTTCTGTTGTTATATTTTACTTGTTTTATATGTTACTGTACTATTATTTATTATGCGCCTAGAAGTCCGAAATAAAGAAATTGAATTGAAAATACAAAAATGTAAACGTGGCTCCACTGGGCGGCCTTTACTCGGCGAGTTTGACCTTACTCGTATCCGAGTAAACGCCATACCACGTTGGGTCATTTTGATGGAGAAGTGTCGGGCTTTTTGCAAACCCGACTGTCAGACAGTAGCTATCATATCAAGCAGCAAGACGCACTAACGTAGGTAGGTACGTAGGTACTGAGCGCGTGCAAAGCCGTGGCAACTGCTAGTACAAATACATTACGACAATACATTGTACAAATACAATATTTGTTTACCCGCCAATATGCTCTCTACCCCAAAGTTGCAGCTTCCCGCTTTCTGGTTAATTAAGGCTCTGTTCTGAGTGCCACTTGCCGGCAACTAAATAAATAAGGGAATTTATACATTTTTCGTGAACGAACATTCTGGGCAAGCCTTCGTAGCACAAACACTTTGTATGGTTTGCACATTTATTTTTGTATTTAATAACCTGGAAAATAACCGAGTTGGACTCGCGCACCTGCGGTTCTGTCCAAATCTATTTATTTTGTAAAGTAACTAAAAATAGCGGTTTTTGGATTTATTCCCTTTACTTGGATCGTTCGTGTGTTCTGTCATAAGTTTTAATAAATAATTTTAATACAAGGTGCACGACCGACTTCTAAGTTTGACGGAAATTTACAAGCTGTCACTGTATTTTCTGGGATGGTACTTATTTGAGCAATAATTTGTGTATTCGGCCAAAGACAGAATTTGGATCACTTTTCTTAATTGACTTTCAAAAGTACATTAAGTCCCGTTCTTTCATTCCTCAGCTATCTGAGGAATGAAAGAACGTTTATTTGTCTGTTTATCTGGGGATTTTAACATTTCACACGTACAAAAAGTGTCAAAAAAAGTTATCTGACTGTTTATCCGTCTCTTGAGAGACCCGGGCTTAGCCGAGTGAATCAAACATTTGAAGAGTTTTATTACGGTCATCGATAGAAGAAGAGATAATTGTTTTGTTTATCTCGATATCTAGTCTTCCTATAAAAAGTCTTAAAAATCCAGGGCATTTTCATCGTGTAGACGCACTGGCTCACAATACGGTTATATCTAGCGCTCCGAAATCTTCAAATAATTTACTTATGCCCGATTTCACCAACAGTTGGGGGACACTTAGCTCTTTTGAGGGTACTGTACCCGAAGGGTGCCAAACGGGGGTCCCGTTATTACTAAGGCTCCGTTGTCCGTCTGTCCGACCGTTCATCCGTCCGTCCGTCAGCGGGTCCTAGAGCGCGAACCGTAATAGCTAGAAAGTTGAAATTTTCACAGAATGTGTATGTCTGTTGCCGCAACAACAACAAATACTGAAATACGAGAGATATTACAAATTAAAGGGGGTCCCCATACAAGAGACTTGTTTTGATACTCTTACGCATTTCAATATTTCGCGTCAACCCACATCGTTGTGGTAGCTCAGCCGGTATGTTCTAGGCCCTCAATCCGTAGGTCGTGAGTTCTAATCACCGTGAAGGCACAATCTTATTTAATTTTCTTTTTCTTTTATTGTTTTGAAAGCTTAAGTTTTGTTGTACCATCGTACGGTACCCTTCGTGTGCGATTCCGACCCACACTTGACCGATTTTTCATAGCTATCTAGCGATTGTTCCGGAGGTCTTCCCTTTAATTTAGGTGTTCCCATAGTGGCCTAGTTGACACTTAAACTTAGGTCAAAGCGAAACAACCGCTAGATGGCCCCTAAAATAAAATAAAGTGTCACCTAAAAGATAGGGATTGTTGTTAAAATCGGCCATTATTAGACCTTTTGTGTACTTACTCAACAACTCGGCCGTGACTTCCGTGACCTTTGTGTATTGAAAGGGACGGCTTCACTGATAACAGTTCTATTAAAGGACCAAATCTTATCACACCGAACGACTGTGTGCGATGTGTGTATACTGTAGAGACTATATATCCGATTGACTGCGCCTGCGGGGGAATGCGGCTCGCCAAACGTTTGTTGTATTCAATGTACGATGTATGTACGATGACGGGCCGCCAGACAGTTTCGCAGCGGCTGACCAATCACAGCTCTCTTACCTCGTCCCCCGCCGCCCGTAATTGGTAAGTTGTGTTTCAAAGGAAAATGTATCTATGCGCTCTCCACTGGATAAGTGCTCCCTGGTGTATACTGATAAACTGTACAAATAGAAGTTTGAGCTCCGTGGTCTAGTGGGTTTCAAGCTTCTCTCCTCCCTGCCTCCTCCGTTCTGCCCCCTAACGCGCAACGCATGTAATTTCAATCATTTCTTTAACTGTCTGTGAACTGTATCTGTGTGTATCTTATCAGTGAATAAACGGATTCTTATCTTATCTTATCTCAACCGCTGTCGGCATCGGCATCGTGTTGAAACGCGCAAGAATGAACTTTATCATTATGACAATACGGCAAGTCAAACACGAAGACGATGCCGACGGCGGCGGCGGCGGCGGCGGCGGCTGCGCGGAGGCACAGAAGAGATAATAGCGCCTGATCTAGGTGTCACTGGTGTCTATGAAGAAGTAGAAGATAATCTCGAGTAAAAGTTACTCTTTAAGGATTTAGAATTTAATTTCTCAAAAGAACAACGATAGTTCACTTACAGATAAACATTAATCTATAAGTACATTAAAATAATGTTAGTAAATATATTATACAGGGTGTAACAGAAAGGTGTAGTCATATTTTAGGGAGTTGTTAGGGACATCATTCTGAGCAACTTTCACTATGAAACCAATTTGATCAGAGCAACTTTAATTTCCACTTCTCTATACAAATCAGCTGACCGCCCGGACCAAAATGTATGGAGCAATAAAAAATAAAGTTATTCTACTCAAATCGGTTTCATAGTGAAAGTTGCTTAGAATGGTCTCCCTAACAACCCCCTAAAATATGACTACACCTTTCTGTTACACCCTGTATAACACACTAAACTTATGCGAGCTATTACTTTTTCTCGTGACAATGACTTTTAAACAAAATCGACTATACTAGACAAAATATGCCTTTTTAAAAGTGACTTAAATCCAGAAAGTGATTCTGCATTTTTGATGTTTTGCGGTAGTTTGTTGAACATATAATATGTGCTCCCTCAAACAAGATATTAGTTTTTCCGTAGTTTGTTTCGCGGTGCTGTTAATTGTAACTTATTGTACGCGTACTTACTCTTTCGTTCGTAAAATCCGGCCTTAATATGCCTTTTTGCATTATTTATAGGTCGACAACAAAAAATTTGACGGTAACTCAAATTCATGCTTATCGCTGCTTCAGGAGGCAGCACTTAGTTTGACCAGCAGTCTCAGCATTCGCCAGAATGCCTTCCTATTTGCATCGATATCCTCTAACACTGATCAATTGATATCCTCCGGCGGGACTTAAACCCAGGACCTCTCCCTCGGGAGCAACATCCGGGCCGCGGTCGTGTGAGTCGTGTTGCGGCCAGTTGATGAATCGGGCGGAGCGAGGACGGCTGGTTTTTGCAAACATTTTAAATACGTGGAAGGTCACGGTGCGGTTATGTCGATATATCGCCGCCTTTTCCCATTCGGGATGGCAGAGGCACAGCTGTGCCGACTTTTGGCCAGTGATTCAATACTCCATCTTTCGTTGTCAGGGTGCTAGCCCATCGCCGCAGCTATGGAGTAATGAAGGTTTCCTCACGATGTTCTCCGATTACCGTTAGAACATCCTAATTAACTTAAGATAAATGATTAAATTAAGGAAGAGGGGGAGAGAGGCCTTTGCTCAGCAGTGGGATATTACAGGCTCATAAAAAAAAAAATTATCTCATTGGCACATGGTCAGCACCAGGATTCGAACCTGCATCTCCTGCATGAGAAGCAAGCATGAAACCCACTAGACCACGATGCTCTATACGACTTAACTTTTACGATTTACGTTTTTAGGACGAAATCTGATATGCCTGTATACATAGAAACTGGTATTTTTTATAAACAAAGAATTGAAAGTTATGTTATTCCTCCATAGTTTTGAACTTCATCAGTTTTTTTATCCTACTTAAGTGAAAACCACGATTAGCAATACCGCAGCAGCTCTACTAATACCTTTATCATTGCTAGCCATTATCAACATTGACTAGAGTGTACAAGATGCCAGTGACATATTGTACGATACTATGACGCACCTCTACAAACACTAGGGTCGTAGACCTCCTCCGGTGTCAATGTTTTGGTTCGGCGTAGGTACATCATATTAATTACACAAGGTTCCATCTTGCATTCGTTATTTCTCATTGAAAGCGCATAAAATTTATAGTTTTTTTTTGTGCTGAGGTAATATTTGAACACGTGTGTGTGTGTTTTTTTTTGTGCAGTATGCTAACCTAAATAGCCAGTAATCTGATACTTACTTAAGAAATATTATTCAGCCTAAATGAAGATTACTAAATACGTAATTCAAGTAACAGAAGGACATCATCAAAAATGCATAACGTGAAAATTGGCAGACGAACGTTGCACATTCGAATCCACGTTTGGCTAGTTGATGTAACAACGAATAATATCTTTCAAAAGCTTTAGATTTTATCAAACTAACTCGAGTTATAAGTTATCTTACTTTATCGCGAACATTTGGTTCGGTTCGAACGTGGCCCGTCCATACACCTAGCGAGCCGACTCTGGCTCGCAAGCAATAAAACTCATGCACCTATAACAAAAGTTAACAGAGCTGCACTCGTTATAGAGGAAAAGCTTGGTTCAAGATCATATAAGCCACATATCGCGCCGAATATCTTTGTTTTTGAACGAAAGGTGCTTCGAACCTTTCGTTCGGAGAGATGAAAGGTCCTGTCACATCCAGAGATTTATATACTTACACCCTTATTCATAAAACTGATCAAGCCTTTGATAACTAAAATGTGTTTTGTCCCTTTCTCACTAACACAAATTTCAAAGTGAAAGAGGAAGGACAAACGAATTTTATCGGCATTTTAGCTATACCAGGTTTATTTGAAGTTTATGAATAAGAGCGTTATTTGTTTATCCATAAACAAACACCTACCATTACAGGCTAAACCTAATGCGGTAAGTATATCTGGCTGTACTAAAACTAACGCCTCCATGCTACTACTAAGGCGCGCAAATATTTCATACCAAGTCTCACAATTCCATCCGATTTGTTGGGTATTGCGTATCCTACCTCCAGTTATATTCCCAAGTTAAGTTAGCGTCGAACTTTGAACAACAGTCGCTTAGCTGCCAACTTAATTAAGTTAAAATGAGCTGAAACTTTGTTCGATTGTTTCTGTTAACTGTAAGTCTATAGTTGAGAACTTGCGCCATTTTTACTGACGTATGGCTCATTTTATTTTGCGTGAAAACAAAAAAGCTTTTCACCAGATAATGCCGAATATAATTTAAAAAGAAAATGTTATTCAACCTTAGACGAGATATACTGTAGTGTCTGTGATTTGGGAGGCTTCACGAACTATACTAACTAAACTAATTAAAATTGTGTGTTTAAAAATGACATCTGTGGCCACTGCGCAAGAGCTGTAGGATTAAAGGTTGTCAGTTTATTAGTGATTTTGACATTTTCCCAAATCGTCCCAATTATAAAAGTAAAATTATTATTTAAATAAAAAAAATTGAGCCAGGTCACTGTCGCGGTCGCTAGGCAAGGTGCCCAAAACGCCGAGAGTTTCGACTTCAAAAGGCACAAATATGTAGCCAAATACCTAATCACGCATTCATTTGCACCAAACCAGTGCAGTTAGAATGCTCCGTGGTCTAGTGGGTTTCACCTTGCTTCTCACGCAGGAGATGCAGGTTCGAATCCCGGTGCTGACCATGTACCAATGAGATGATTAATTTGTCTCAAGTACATTATCGGACACTCCGTGTTTCGGATGGCACGTTAAGCTGTAGGTCCCGGCTACTATCACTACTTCGTAGTAGTAGTCGTGAAAACCCCTCCACCGCACTGAGCCAGCGTGCTGGGGTATGGCTCAATCTTACTCGGATCCGAGTAAAGGCCTGTGTCCCTCGGTGGGGACATTAATGGGCTACATTTACTAACTTACTTACTTAAACCAGAGCAACAGTGCAGACTTACACAGACAAAATCAACACAATCGTAAAATAGATTTACACCAACACCAAAACTCTGGTCAACGTCAAATCATTCAGGTCAGTTGTGTTTGGGAGAGATTCTATTACAGACCATTTCAGTAACTGTAGTCCGGATCCGAGTGGAAGTATTATAGTTTAGTTCAGCTGCGGCGATGAGCTAGTCTCCTATCATGCAATATTTGGCGAAACGTGGAAGGGGCTGACACAGGCGGTTCAATGTGTCTGTGTTACCCCGTAAGAGAAATGATGTGACGTTGGAAATCAAGAGCAAAAAAGTTAGTTACTGCCTGCGATTTGGGAGGCGACACGAACTATACGAACTAAACTAATTAAAATGGTGTGTTTGAAAATGGAATCTGTGGCCACCGCGCAAGAGCTGTCGGATTTGAAGGTTGTCAGTTTAGTGCCTTTAGTTCCTCTAGTTTAGTGGTTTTGACACCTCCCAAATAGCCCCTACTATGTTACTATTTTATTTACTTACCGGTTACAGACTAGGCCATTGTTTTGGCACGTCGTCGTCGGGGCGGGACCCGTGCTCCGCCGAGTATGATACTCGGCGTTTGACTTGGCTTGAGAGAGAGAGAGAGACCGAGACAGAGACTATATATATCCAGTTGACTGCGCCTGCGGGGGCGGCTCGCCAAACGTTTGTTGTATTCAAAATTCATTTTAGCAGATAAACCTGATTAGGTTTCCGCTGATGTTATCTTGAATTATCATGTATTGTTAAACCTTTTGAATAAATAAATAAAATAAAAAAAACAAACGTTCGCATACGCAACCTATGTACGATGACGGGCCGCCAGACAGTTTCGCAGCGGCTGACCAATCACAGCTCCATTACCTCGTCCCCCGCCGCCCGTAAATTGGTGAGTTGATTTTGTAAGGAAAATGTATCTATGCGCTCTCATAATTTCATAATATCTTTATTGCACACAAAAAAAAGTTAACAAATCACGGTAGGTAATATAAAGTGTACAATGGCGAGCTTATCTCTAAAAAGAGATCTCTTCCAGCAAACCAAGTTTCGCTCTCCACTGGATAAACGTCCTCCCTGGACCGAGACGAGACCCGATGACGTGCCAAGACAATGGCCCCGTACTGTACTAACTTTTCAACGCTCCTTAGCCATCGCGGCACAGGCTAATAAAACATAAATCCCGTGGCATCTCAATTAAGTTGCCGTTACTTTAATAGCAATTTGAAAGGATATATAAACCAACACCTCAGATTGAATATGCTGCTAAGATATGTGAGACTTTGATTTTGTGGTCGGAGTGGCTCAGAAATGTTTAATGTCATGGCCGATTACACAGACTTAAATGTGATACTGGCGCTTGTATTACAGGAGTACGTTACTCAAAAATCGAATTACTGTCTTAAAGTGGGCACAATTTTGCCTCTGCCACTTCTTGGGGGAAAGGCTTAGGAGAATTACGAACTGCACCGTTGGACCTAAGTATTTCAACCTTATACTCGTACGAACCTAATTCGCGAAGCTACTCGTCACTTCATTTGGTTTTATTCGTTGTTTCATCTCATTGCGGTGTCAATTCAGAAAACTCCAGCAAAACAACTGTGTTACCATTTATATCTACAGTCCGTGACCCCACACTAGGGTAGGTTTTAGGTTAGGCTAAGAATTCTTATGGCGTTAAACGAAATGAATGAAATAAAAGCTGACATTTTAAAACACCCTGTTCCACGAAACTTTGAAACCCCTAATTAAATCGCGAGAATCTCGATTCTCATTTGTTTTATCGAAATTTAAAATTCGAATGTGTTTCGTGCAACTCAGGGATGGACTTACTTACTTCAAACTTACTATTTTAATTAGATTTTTAAGCACACACACACTTTGACGCCTGATGAATCGCCCAGTGTTTCTGTATAACAGTTTGTCATTTAGCTACTTGCTCGCCCGTTCAGTCCGTCTGTCGCCCGCTATACCAATCTAACAAAATGTCTGCATTTGCTGCAAATGGGACAGTTTCGTTGCTCTCTTGTGGTGCTCCCAACTTGCCACTTTATGCTTATAGGTTATGGGAGGTTAAATGTTATTCGCTGAACTTCTTTGTTCTGTGCACTCTTGTTCTGTCATCTCTTTTGAGGTTAGATCTTATTATAGAAAGCTGGATCCAGGACCCCCATAAGACTAATTGAAATTCAATGCCAGAATATCGACGCAGCTAATGTCAAATTGTCGTTTAGGTTAGGTTTTATGAAAACTGATGATTAAGGTCTTTAAGGTCGGTCGGTCTATTTGTCCTACTGTATAAGGGACGTTACAGCAACTAACATAAGTATTGAGACTCCTAACATGAAATGGTTAAACAATTACTTCATTTTCTAGAAAAAATCTAATAAGTTGTACAAAGGTCGAGATTTCAAGATTACTGTATGTCCCCGAAGGATTCTTTAATTTACAAAGAAAATTTGCTGCCATTTTAGGTAATTTTAAGAAACAAAAAGATATTTGAGTTTAGTTTAGTTTAGTTGAATTAGGCGCTCCGATTAACTAATGATGGTTCTTCGACCTGACTTTTTATTCCTTTTCCGAAAATACCATTACTATGACAACTTACCATACACAGTTATACAAATCACAGTAAAGACAAGTCAATAAAATTAAATCTAAATTAACGTTAAATCGTAAATCCCATCTCAAATCTTCGGTTCTTCCATCTAGTAGCCATAAAAATATCCAATCAAGCCATGATAGGAGCCTCTTTGCCCCGGGATTAAAGGAAACCGTATAGTATAAGTCCTTGTGCGCAAACATTGAGTCTTGCGTTTGCGCAGCCAGTCTGTTGCCTTTTGCTTGCATTGACAGCCCTCAGTGTCATGGCTGCCTCGCTACAAGCGCGCGCGCGCCCGCGCTTCTATATTTAAAAAACCGGCATTTTAAATGTTTCGTAAAGAAAGTTTGAAAATAGAACGGTTTTAGACTAATTGACGCTAATTTGTGAGTTTTCGTGTGTGTTTTAGTGTATTTTTGTTTGGTTCTAATGCAGTTCTGTTTTGTTTATATTTTGTTATACTTTCATCGGTGACGTCATTGTTAAGTTACTCAGGATTTTTCATTCTTATTTGTTTTTCTTTCGCAAATTAGATGGCAGTAATCAAGCCGGTTTCTTTACTATGCTCAGATTAATTTTCATCATGTCATTGAGTATTTCAGTATTGTGAGCTTTGAACCAATAAATAGATACTCAATTAATTTTGAACCTTTTGAATCAAATCAAATCAAATAGTATTTATTCATGAAAAAAATGGTACAACAGGCTTAAAAATATAGATGTCTGCTGCCATAACTAGGAAATAATATTATATTATATTTCCATCATATTATTTTACTGCACTCAAATTCTAGCGAGGTGTGCAAAGCAGCACTAAATTGCCTTTGTAGCATTACTTTTTGCTTAAGTATACCAGTTTCTGTATTCCTATAATACACAAACCGGTAGAGCTAATCCATAACTGTTTCGCTAAATGGAGAGGTAGGTAGATATAATAGGTATATTGGTTATGTATGTAGTAAAGTTTTTTCTTGTCTTTATAATTTCACGTATCATGTCAAGCATTACTGTCTGCCTGTCCGTAGCCTAATAGGCTTATCAAGTTACATTACGATGTATTTTAAGTTCTTGTTATTATGATACCTTCCTTCTCATGTGGCAGCCGAATGTTTGGGAATAGTATTTTATTCATAAAACAATAGTTCAATTGTGTGTGAAATAATAGACATTGTTAAAAACTTAAAAAGTCATATAAACAGTTCAACATTAAAATGTAACTAAAATTAAATTAAACTAAAAATAAAATGAAATTATACCCATATGTCAGAATAAATTATTAATAAATTATACAGAATAAAAGATACCTGGCATAACAGTAATAATAAGTGAAATAATGCAATGTACACTAAAATAAATCATTCGCAGGTCACATGTCACAATAAATAAATTTATAAACACAAGCAATGAAATATCATGTCAAAAAATTAAAAAAAAAAAAATTAAAAATTTGGTTAATGTTATTTTGATTGATTGCAAAATTCGTCAATACTATATGGACACATTTTCAATAAGAATGTTCTTAGCTTATCTTTAAAACTGCTGTGCGTGACGAGGAGCTTAAGCTCAATCGGAAGTTGCTTAAATAACCTGAGTGACTGATAACCCGCTGAATGTCTTGCTACTTCTAACCTAGGTGCAGATACTATCGGGGATGAAGTTTGTGACACGACTGAGATTATTTTGAACCTTAATAAGACAAGGGGATATAATTTCCCGACTTCAACCTGGCTTCTCGATAAATTCGAAAAGCAATGAAAAATTTTGCTTGTTTATTTGTACACGACTATGGATAAAGTTGTTTCAATGAGACTGCTTTCCCTTAATTTTCTTACTTTGATATTCTGCTGCTAGACCCCAGTTTTTTCAAAGATATTTGATTTGAGGTCCACTCGGGATCATAGGTTTTCTTCCAACAACTTAACTTTTGCTCTAGTATTCTTCTCTATCATCATTGTTGTTCACTATGCTTTCAATTCATATATTGTCTTTCTTACCATTTTTGTCTCAGATTTATCGTAAAAGTTAATTCTGATTTACTTTTTAACCGACTTCAAAAAAGGAGGGGGTTATCAATTCGGGTGTATTATCATGTTTTTTTTTTATGTTTGTTACATCGAAACTGGTACTATTTATGAACCGATTTCAAATATTATTTCTTTGTTTGAAAGGGAAGCCCAATAGTTTGCTCCCATTTTTCCAAAATCAAGAATCGGTCCAGTAGCTAGGTTTCTACATGAAAAAACTGTGAAGATTAATTTGGTTTTATCTCGATGACATTATACATCCAGCCTTTTTGGTGTTTACAATCATTGTCACGAGATAAATTCTGGCTGTTAGGATCGCATTAAGCCGGTTTTTATTTTAAGTTTTTATCTTGGCGAATTATCATAAATCATAATTTCTTTATTGCACACAATTAGTTAAAATAAAACAAAAGTAAATAAAAATAGTGTACAAAGGCGAGCTTCTACATGTATATTTCCCAGAAATAACGCACCTTTTCCCATAAGGGATGAGCGAAGCCCCTGCGCCCACGTAAAGCCTGTTATCCAATACTCCATTTTGCGTGACAGGGGGCCAGCTGACTCTACAATAAGGTCATAAATATTCACCCCACCACGTGTTAGCCAGTTCTCACCGTGATCAATGATTCAATCCGTCTCACCCGAGCGTTTATGCTCCCGGCTTGGCGTCTCATCTCACTACATGATGTTATTTCAACAGCGCCGTATACGTCTCGTGTGTGCGACGACTTAAGGGCATTGGTATAGTAGGGTAGACCAGTGGGGGTATGTGGAATGGGGGGGATAAGTGGAAAAGTATCCCCCACTTCTTCTCTATCAAAAGAGATAGACTAGTAGGAATATGTGTATTAGGGGGTATATGAAGGGTCGGCAGACTAAAGTACATAAGTCGAAAAAGTGAACTTTACAGGAGAAGGAAAAAACGGAATAAAAAACTATGTGTATTTGTATATTTGTATATATTTATTGCACATAAAAGACAAAACACAGAAAATACAGAGAAGTCATTTACAAAGGCATCTAAAAAGAGATCTCTTCCAGCAAACCCAGGATGGACAGAACAGGTAGGCCTATGTGCTCAAGTAAGTGAAAAATAAAACATAAATAAATCACAATATAACTAATCTACTGAATATACTACATAATGAAGTACATGAATATACAAACAACACACACATAGCTTTTTTATTCAGTTTTTCCTTCTCCTGTAAAGCTCACTTTTTTACTTCCTTTTAGTCTGCTGACCCTTCATATAATAATCTTTGAAGAGTTATTCCAGCTAAATATAACACTTTTCAAATCCAGAATACAGGTGTTATACAGACTTTCTAAATCTTAGTGTTTGACGTCATCATGCCATTTGGAACATCATCATGTTCATTCGGCTGTGTCAAAATTCCAAACACCATGAATCGAGTTGGTAACTTTACCGATAGATGAGCCTTAACTGAGATACCTCTAGCCATACTAAGTTATGGGATATGCGATGTCTCAGTTAAGTTGTCGTGGTGTCGGGTTGAATTCTATTATTTCCCGAACACATTCGGTATTGAGTGTCAGTATACTAATTATGGTGCGCGTGACTTTCGGTGTAGCGGGCTACCGATACCGATACAGGTATTTGAGTATAATTTTCTGTTTATTATTTTCATTTAAATTCTGACAGTTCTTTATTACGTACATTATACGCAATAATATTATTGGCCGTCTTCTCTGGTTCTGGTGCCTCTCCACAACTGGAGGTTTGTGGTCAGCTCTCCATATTTCTCTCAGTTCTTCGCCAAGTCCTGATATGCTAAGTTGTTTCTCTCAGTTCTTCGCCAAGTCCTGATATGCTAAGTTGTTTCTTTGACTTGGTCTTACTTATGTCAAGGCGTCATCAAAGAGTTCATTATGAATGCAATTTTTGAACATGAGTGTAACTTTATTTCATCATTTCCTATGCACTGCATGCACAATATATGTACATACCTATTTCCTTTATATACTTTTCATCTAACTCGCCTGCTACACCTCATTGCCTATTAGCCGGAAATTGCGTAATTGCGCGCGCGCCTATAGAGTACCTACTCATAGTACTGAATCAGTCGAGTTGACAATCACTCTGATACTACTGTTTACTTCTGATTGGATCAAGATATACCACTTAAAGTGGATCGTGAGAGCATTGACCGGAGTTTGTTGAAGAATACATTGTTGGAGTATGAACTATATGCCAATGCCACACCATCTAAAACAGTGTTTTAATAGCATCGTAATGTGTGCGAAGTATGTGGTTTACGATTTGACCTCAATCAACTACCTACCTAGATATAATTCACAAAGTTTAAAACGGGATGAAATTTAATGACCACCAAAAAATCAATCGTTACCCTAAACAGCCTCATCGCGTGCACCAAATATTAACTAGCAAAGTTTTGTGACATTACTACCCAAATATATCACTACGTTTGCCATAAAATGTATGCATACAACCAAGTATATTATATTGATGGCAAATTAGTTGAGTCTCGCGGCTTTATTCATCTACACCACATGGTCACAGAAAGGCAAAAATATGTAATTTTGGATACCTGAATGACAGTATTCTCTATGTAGAAACCTAAGTACTGGACCGATTCCTGGTTTTCAAAGAATGGGACAAATCTGAAGTTTCTTTCTTTCATATGAAAAAAGATTTTTTGAAATTGGTTCACAAATAATGCCAATTTCGAGGTAACACACATAAAAAAAAAACATAATAACACAACCGAATTGACCCCCTCCTTTTTTGAAGTCGGTTAAAAATACACGTGGCGGGGTAGTCCCTTGTCAAACAAAATAGATACTATTTTTTTATAACTGTTCCTCTGCCACCTCGTCTGGGACAAGGCGCGTATCAAACTGCATTTATTCTCTAATTTTGCTGACACAGTTTTTGATTGTTCACCTCTTACTTTTCCTACGGTATAACAGCGTAAATAATTAAGGAACACTTAATAGGAAATGTCTCCCTAGGTAGATATAGTATTTTACTACTTAGGAAGACAGGGAACCAATTTGTATTGTGTAATATCCATTTTGTGAAATAAGTAATTTTTAATAAAAAAAAATACTATAGGTCGGATAAAAAGTCTTTTCGTATTTTGTATGTGTATATTTGTAACTAAATATCTTTGGAAGTATTAATTGTATCTGGCTGGCTGGCACGTCAAAAAAGAAATATATATAATAAAATGTTGTTTCCGACAATTTTTCATTTGTGTTTTTTTTTCTGTTAAAATGAGTGAATCTAATGGAGAAACTCAATACATTTTAAAGTTGTAGAAATAAAAAGGAAGACATGCAACGATGGCGGTGAAAAAATATATGATGTTTATGAACCTAATACAGTGTCAGTAAAAGTAGCAAAAATTTGGTTTAAGCGTTTTCAATCCGGAATTTTTAAAATCAAAGATGCACCTTTTTGTTCGAATCGTTACGGTCTTCATACAAAATACGAAGAAACGTTTTACCCGACCTAACATGTATTTAAAATAGTAAGGTGTGCTATGCAAAAACTACATGCTAGCTAACATCCAACCACAAACAGACGTATCTTTAAAAAGTGCACTTTTTCAATGTCAAGGAAAGCGCCGCGTATCCTTGATATCTGCATGTTCGCGGCAACACCGCACCAGTGCTGCCAACCTCCGCATACAAATGAACTAGAGATCTTTCTCGTTTATTCAACGTCCGTGTGCGCTCTAAATGTGGACCGATTTATTTTCACTGTTTTTGGCTTGTGGTTGTTGTGAAATTTCACTTTCCGCGTTTCCGCGGTTGAAAAGTTTTGGATAAAACTAGTTTTATAGAGACCATTTTGCCTGTGTATTTGTTTATTGTGCCTCGTTGGTTGGTATTTGAAAGGATTAAATGTAATATAAATAAACTAAGTATTGAAATGTTCATAAATAAGTATAACCCTTTATCGTTCAGAGGGAATTATATTCCCACCAAATTTTAAACCATATGAGTTTTATAAAGTCCAAAAGCAATGACAAATTCTGCCTGCATATTGCAGCATATGCCTCACTGCGGGGTTAAATGTAAATTAAAAACTTAATATAAAGTAGACTGACACAAAACGACTTTACTCCTTGTTAGTGTTAAACTGCGGTAACCTAAAAGCAATTTAAACTTTATACATTACTCTTTCCAGCTCCAATTGAATCCTGCCACACCAACTATTAACTAATTAATCACAACGCACGGCGGCAGTCATTAGTCATTCTTTCTAAAAGCAATAAATCATATTTAATGGCCGAATGCGCAGAGTGCTGGTCAAAATAAGTGCTGCTTAAAAATGGGAGCGTTTTTTTTGTCATTGTAATTTGTCTTATTTTCAGAAAATTTTAAATAATTTACACTCAAAATCACGAGCTCTTTTCACCCTTATGGGAAAAATAAAGTGTCCCAACTATATTTTTCCTATTTTGTTACCATTTTTTAGATCATTTGTATGGTGGTAACAAAATTGGAAGTCGTCTGAAAAAAAGGAAAAATGTATGGAAATTTTAGTACTCTTTTTTCTCCTATTATATTGGGGTGAAAAGAGCTCGTGATTTTGAGTGGAAATGATTTAAAATTTTCAGAAAAAAAGTCATAAAAAATGGCAAAAAAAAGAAACGCTCAGGTATCATGATGAGATCAAGGCTGTTATTTCCTGAGGGAGAGACAGTGATTTCAAGGCTTTGAGTCGTCGTTAAACTTTTAGTTGACGGCACAGAAGAGATAATAGTACTCCGTACAGAACGGCCACTCCCTTCCCCGCGCTGATTCAGATACCGCACCCCACCCCTGGCGTCAAGGAACGGATTGAAAGATCAATAGACGCGGCTGAACGCCTGACGAGTGACCGCGCGTATACGGTGAATAATAACCGGTAATATAATATGGTGAAGTTTTGTGCATTATTTAGTGCGTCAACTAGAAACAGCAAAGACAGGAGATTCTTTCGGTTCCCGACTGATGAAAGAAGGTAAGCAACAGCAACTCTATTGTTGTTCTTTTGAGAAATAAAAATTCTATTTTTAACCGACTTCAAAAAAGGAAAGGTTCTCTTTCATATTTTATTTTCTAAGATACCTAGTACTAAACCTTCCGTAATACATAATTATCAATTAAGTACATTTACTATAGGTATTCATTTCGTGCTATTCGTTGTTGGTGCGATTCAACAACGCGAACGAAGCACTTCGAGTTGAAAAGTAGGTAGTATGTGGGTCAATCAACTATTTTACCCACACTTTGCTGTCCCCGACCATTTATTATTAAAATACGCTAAATGGTTAAATTTACACATTTGACGAATATAACAATAGTATCTAAGCTAGCAGGCACTTGGCACGGGGAACTTGATTACGTTCTCGAAGATCTTCGTCTGTGTTTTTTTTTGCTCGCATGGCGCGGTATGGTGTCCTTTGATAGTGCCGTTGAGCTGCTAGTCCTCGAAGAACTTTCAGAGGGAGTGCGTGCGTTGACAGAAAAGTGTGGGTTAAGTTGATTGACCCAAGTACGCACGCACTAACTTTGTCGCGGCGGCGGCGCGCCGCCATTAGCTGGGTCCACATACAGCGAGCTTCGGCCGGGTCTCGCTCGAACCCTGTCGTGGTTTGGTTGTTTTGAATCTCTCAGAGACTAGGTACCTACTTAACATAAAATTCGAATATTGTACAATCCTAACGATGTTTTTACCTAACCTACCTACAGTTCACGCCAAGTGTCTCTTACCTACTTCAGAATAAGTAATAGTAGGTAACAACAACATAACATAGCTTCACGCCTTTTCCCATAAGAGGTGGCAAAGGCACTGTGCCCACTTTTAGACAGTTATTCGATACCTACCTACTCCATTTTTATAACTTAATGTATGAAGGATCAAAGTGAACATTAACATTTTTTAGGATTTCAATGAGAACCCGACTAGGTACCTGTTTAAACGGCAGCGCCCCTACAAAGTCACTTCATAATAATGCAAACGCTTGTGTTCGGGTCGCGCCGTCGTCGTCTTTCGGTTCGCCCGACGCAAATCGCTGATTTTGCCGCGCTACCAGCCCTAGCAATATTTACGCACACATTTGCACGTATACAAACATCATTTAGTCATGTAGTAGTAATAGGTGCTTATTTCACGAGCGTTCTATGGAGTGTCCGAGGTGTGTTGACGGTTGAGTATCTTTGTGGCGACACAGCCAAGTAGTTGACAATATAAAAATATCGCTTTAGCTCAAAGTTATGTCGTGTGTGACAGTTTTTTATAATTTGTCAGTCAGTACGATAATGCTTATCTCTTTGTGTGGAACGGTAGTAATTACTTCGTATGGCATCTTATACCATGTGGAGCAATCATATGGCATCTTATACCATGTGGAGCAATCATATTTCTATAGCTGCTTTCTTTAGCTCGACGGGCTAATCCTCTGTCGAGCAAAATTAAATAGTAAGTAAGTGTGGCCAAAAGGGATAAACTCAGTTTAACTAACTTCATCAAATACCAATGTTTACGATGTATGTATGAATACTTAATAAGCTACGATGTCTCAATAATAATTTACATATATTCATTGAGTAAGTACATTAATAGTATGGACTTTGTCTCTCAAAACAGGAAACATTTCACACGAGTAAACATTGTACAACAATGCACTTGGCGCGCAATGTCCTAGGTCTTAGCCTATTCCTGGGTCTAGCACTCAGGTACTAAATAATATCCTATTTCTAGCTCCACTCGCAATGCCCTAACAAGTCGTAATCCCGTCAGCGACAAACAATTTGGATGTGGGTTTCTTTTTGTGATTTTTGTATGGCACATTGTTAAGTCTTTATTTTGTTACTTGTTTAACTTCTTACTCAGGTATTTAGAATGCAAGTCTTCTTTATCTAAAGATAGATAGACTGAATTTTATTTTCTTGAATATTGATTTAGCAGCATAATAAATAAATAAAACAAAAAGCCTTTAATTCTGGAGAAAAATGCTTACAAAACAGAAAGTAATTTGATTTAACTTACATCTATAAATTACAGTTTTTTATATTATTGTTTTTTTATTCCAGACCCCTGATTTGGGTAAAGGCCTCCTCCAATTTGTACCAGTCGACTCTATTTTTTGCCTTTTTCATCCACGTGGCCCCCTTCTCTAGTTATTTCGTCCTTCCAACGTTCTTCTAATGGACAAAATGGATTTAGCAACATACTTAAGCATAACTATCACATAACATAGTGCCACGCCATTTTTCCATAACGGGGTGGCAGAGAAACAGTGCCGCGATTCTGTACGCTATCGCTAAATGACGGCTTTGGCTTGTCGCCGCGCCGCCGGTTACAAACAAATGGGCCAAGTGCGAGTCGGACTCGCGCACGAAGGGTTCCGTACTATAAAATATTTTTTTATCTATAAAAAACCGCAAAATAAAACACGTTAGTTGTATGGGAGCCCCCCTTAATATTAAATTTATTTTGTTTTTTAGTATTTGTTGTTATAGCGGCAACAGAAATACATCATCTGTGAAAATTTCAACTGTCTAGCTACCACGGTTCAAGAGATACAGCTTGGTGACAGACAGACAGACAGACGGACGGACGGACAGCGAAGTCTTAGTGATAGGGTCTCGTTTGGCACCTTTCGGGTACGGAATCCTAAAAACCGTTATTTTGCGCCCTCGCTATATCTATTGCCGAGCGATACGCGTTTAGAATCGCGGCGCAGTGGTGAGCACGTTCAACCAGCCAGTATGAACAAGGATCTATAAAACTTCATAAAATTCCAAATCCAAACTTGTAACTGGAAGAAATTCCTCTATGTTTTGTCGCAAGCTTTACAAATCTGGGTGCCAGTTAAACCTGGATTAACTGCCAGTCCTAAACCAGACTGACCATTATCAAGTCTAGCTCAAAAGGCAAGTCTGCGATCTAATTCCGCCACTAAACCTCGCCGTAGAAGGATGAAGAGACGAATCCTTGTTGCTCCTGTTTCGCATTCCGCGACCGCTTGGCACCGCGACGGATTTAAATCTTGGGAGCTGGAATGTGGCCGCTTTGGCGCGGGGCATGTCATTATGAAGCGAGATGGGCAAGTTTGACAGGCTGGTGATGATGTGATGGAGATTGGCGGTTTTGTGTTAGGTTAGGTAATGTTTTATTATTCTGTGGTTAAGGGTAGGTTAGGGACTATATTCTGGTAGAGATTTCTTCTGTGAATTTAATAAACTATTAACAGAAAGTTTAAGAAAGCAGAAAGACACTAAAAAGCTGAGTTGAAATACGACAGTCAAATCACTAATCTAAAGCAATGGTAGACATCACACATGCTTCCAAATTGTAGGATTATTCAGACATATCGTCTTCTGATTTCTATGTTGTAAACCCAAACGATGATACTTTAGCTGTTATTTATTAAAAGGTCTTGATCATGTCAGTTTATACATTTTTCCTTTTCACACACATTTGTCTTAATCCTCCAACATGTGCGAATGGGTCATATTTCGAATCACACTTACGAAAAAAAAACCTGTGAAATAAAACAAGTTTCTAAGTTGAGAACAAAACAGTTGTCTAATGACTTGTGACAATCAAAATAGGTTATTGTGTTAACTACAGGACTGTGTTATTGTTTACTTTTTTATCATAATGACTAATGAGTTGTCTGTACTAACATCATTATCTGGTCTAGTTTGTCTCATAATACCTCATTAATGCATGTAATTTTTCCGCTGTTTTGTTTGACTACATCGTAATATGATTTTAGATGCGTCAAGACGTCATCTAAATATTAAGGGATTAGTTGTGGCGATTGGCTAACCTCTTGTCCCTAAAACTGGAGAAGAATATCTTGCTATAGAACACATGTGCCTCTGCCACCCCGTACGGGAAAGAACGTGACTCTTAGTTTGTTCTAGATCTCGCCTTACACTTCATACTTCCTCATTCAGCAACACTATGACGAATTATTTATGTCCGACAGTCGGTTCCTTGGTGATGAATATGTGGAGACATTATTTCTTGTTCACGGTAGGTATTCGTAAACAGGATGGCGACAGGCTATTTTAGGATGTTCACAAGTCTGTGAAGCCCTTCTAATTAGTCTTTATTAGGGTTTGTTACTTGTAACGGCTGGTGAATTATTTTAGGAAGAATTGCATTGACCTGCAGTTGGGTCTATAGTATAATACAGGACTACAATACAAAGACAGGCCACTGCATTGCTGGCCCCACACTAGGATAAATTGTGTCGTGAGAAACAGAAAGAGCGACGATGACACAAACATGTAAACATCCAAGACCTATCACACAAGGGAATGTAGAATTAGGTTGCTTGACCATGACCTTAGTGACCAGACCAGCCTACAAACAAACATAATAAGTATGACCAGTCCAGTAAATGCTTTTTCTTACTGTACCCTATCTGGTGTAGAGTTTTTTGTTCTACATCTGTGATCATCAGCACACATGTTTCTTGTTTTTTGTTTAGTTTTTGACACGGTCTTCAGCTCGTTTTATTGCCCGTAAGCTATTTAATTTTATTCTGTTTGTTAAACCGTAACATAGCTGTCATTTGTTTTATGTTTTATAGAACTGCATTATTAACGAACTCATTGAGGCTAAACAAGCAAATCAACCAAAGAGAAAGTGTCATTAGTGTGAAAAGTGTTGCCATATCGGAAAGGATCTGTGATTTTGTAGTAGTGTAAAAAGTGTAAAACAAGAATATGAAGATGCATCTCCAAACGGATTTGGCTAGTGAGTTCTCCTACCGGAGCGGGGGAGATGAGAAGATCAATATATCTGCTGAAGCCGAGATGCTGTATTACGAGCTCATCAGAGCCATGGAAGAGGAAGAAATGGTATGCGATTTGGTTTTTTGATTCATGGGAAAATGGGAAGGGAACACGTGGTCGCAATTTTACTTCTGCCATCTTTTATGGGAACTAGCGTAGTCAAAAATTTAAGTATTTTTTTTATTGACCATAAAATCATACAGATTGCTTGTCAACGTCGATATAATATTAATATTTTTTGTATACTACCGCCCGTTCGGAAGTTGTGGGCTTAGGGACGGAGCAAAGAATGGCAAGAAACTCCCCCGTACCTCTTTTAAAATATGTCAGGGCCTGAAAAATACAATGTTATGTATTTCTACTTAAGTCTAAGGAAATACACCGAAGAAAGACGTACTCACTCAGTAAATCGCCCCTCTTTGGATTTCTGTGCGCTGAGATGGTAAAGACCACGCAGTTTTGTCATCTAAAGTAAAGTTAAAGTAGCCCTTTAATGTCCCCACCGAGGGGCACAGGCCTTTACCCGGATTGAGCCGAACTCCACACACCGGCTCAGTTCGGGTTGGTAGTGTGTCGGGTCAGTGGCCAACCGGACTGTCAGAAGTTATCAACCTGCTCTATTGTATAAGGGCCTCTGACACAGCTTTACGACTACTACCACCGAGTAGCAGTAGTAGCCGGGACCTACAGCTTAACGTGACATTCGAAAATACGATCTACGAGTATCCAACCAGGTTGCCACAATATTATTGTTGTTGTTGAAGGAAATTAGGAAATGATTTAGCTTTTTGGGCACTTTTGAAAATGAATGCTGGGTAGGTAACGCTACAACCAGTACCTACAACAATGAATGCTGGGTAGGTAACGCTACAACCAGTACCTACAAAAATGAATGCTGGGTAGGTAACGCTACAACCAGTACCTACAAAATGAATGCTGGGTAGGTAACGCTACAACCAGTACCTACAAAATGAATGCTGGGTAGGTAACGCTACAACCAGTACCTACAAAATGAATGCTGGGTAGGTAACGCTACAACCAGTACCTACAAAATGAATGCTGGGTAGGTTACGCTACAACCAGTACCTACAAAATGAATGCTGGGTAGGTAACGCTACAACCAGTACCTACAAAATGAATGCTGGGTAGGTAACGCTACAACCAGTACCTACAAAATGAATGCTGGGTAGGTAACGCTACAACCAGTACCTACAAAATGAATGCTGGGTAGGTAACGCTACAACCAGTACCTACAAAATGAATGCTGGGGAGGTAACGCTACAACCAGTACCTACAAAATGAATGCTGGGTAGGTAACGCTACAACCAGTACCTACAAAATGAATGCTGGGTAGGTAACGCTACAACCAGTACCTACAAAATGAATGCTGGGGAGGTAACGCTACAACCAGTACCTACAAAATGAATGCTGGGTAGGTAACGCTACAACCAGTACCTACAAAAATGAATGCTGGGTAGTTAACGCTACAACCAGTACCTACAAAAATGCATTACACAACACAGTGATGTCTTCTTCGTCGTATTCGACTGCTACCTTCTTTCGTCTGCTCAGATGGGCTGGCTGCTTTACATCTATGATACCACTATTGTGAACGTGTTACCATTCGATCGTTTCAGTTGTTAAGTCTTTACAAAGACTTTATCATACTTATTTATTGTTATATTTTGTATTGTTAAGCTGTATTTATGTAACTGTGTATGTAGTCTATTCCTTAGCAATAGGTTCTTATATGTATGTGTAATAATATGTATTATACTAGAATAGTCTTATTTTACGCGCAATTCTTCCCCTTACCTATCATCTCCGTCTCCTACCCAACATGGTTTACTGGAAGAAATCTCTTATTAGAGATTAGCTCGCCTTTATACATATTTTTTCTGTGTTAAGCTATTTTTACTGTCATGTGAGTACAATAAAGAAATTACTTATATTTTCGTTTAAAAAAATAAAGCTTTAATTGACACACTTAGAAAACTTCCATTAATAAAAGTCGATCAATTTTTAAAAGCATTTGAATTAAAAATTCACTGACACGCATTTTGTCACAACTCTAAAGACCCTGGTGGGACCGGTTTGGTCAGAAGAAACAGGTGATGTCAGAACGAATCTCCGGAATTTCGCACGAATTCATAAACAGCATTGTGGCTGTTTTGTTTTTATTTTGTTACTTTCCATTTGGCCAGAGCTCACTTCATTATGCCTTTAAAAATACCAAGACAAGTGTTCGGGGGTTTGACAGAAATTACTTTCATCCAGGACAAGTCTTTTAACTTCCATTTGCACTATGCTATCTATCGATGGTTTTCACATCTAGAGTTAGATCTGACAGTTGTGCTATGGAACTTATGTCTGACCCTATCTATCTGCAGTTTGCGGATAGATAGGTTATTGAAAACGGCGTCCGTCTTTTATATTATTTTAGGATTATATATTTTGTGGAAGTTCAGGAAACTCTAAAATTCAGAGATTCGTTATTCTAATTTTACTATTTCCACATTGACATGATAACTTAGTTTTTCGAGATGAATATCACGATTAACTGGTTCGCCGACACATCGGTCATTCGAGCGGTGTGCTTCTGCGAGTGAAGGGGTTAAATCATATTTTGTTTATAAAGTTTCATCATCTTCTTATTTGCAGTTCACTTCATTAAACTTAATAGTAATAAGAAGTAAATAGTCTCTATCATGACCTCAACAATATCACTTCACATTTGAAAGGCTAGACCTATATCGAATATCCCTTGAAGGTCCTCATCTATACGTGGGAACTTGAAATCCTACACCAAAATGTATGGGATATGGGCTTCATTGAACTTGTTGGAGGGTGTCGAGAGCGCTTTTGTGGAACAGGAAATTGGTTTGATTTTTAGAATCCTTTTATGTTTTCTACCAGGGCTGACGCTTCCTTTCGTATTAACATTCTTGACATAATAGTTTGCTTTCTATCGTCAAGACTTCTTCTAATGTAAATTTTCAATAACCTATCTGACGTGTCCATGATTTTCACAGATTTTCACATTGCTAGAGTTTCCTTTGACAGTAGCGCTATGAAACTTTATGTCAAAGACCGCAGACAAAGACTATCTGCAGATCGAGGTTAGTTAGGTTATTGAAAACGGACGTAAGGCCTCTCCCTCCACTTCTGAAGGTAGTCAGTCAACTCCGAATATCCCTAGTCTTTCGCCGAGCCGAACTTATCAACTGCTATAATATTTAAACTTTTTATTGCTATTTCTGCTACTTAAGTGTTTAAAATATCAATTTATAATAGTAATTGTTTTTCGGTAAAAACGTGTTCAACATCATTCAACTCGCATGTTCCGTGTACGCCCATAAATTCAATAATACTTATAATTTTCAACATGTCATGGACCCAAAAAACTTGTGTCTGATTTATTTTCTCACGATATTTTTTTAAACTCACGCGATGTTTGCGAACTCATTTCTTTATTTTTAGGGTTCCTTCTGCGAACACGAAAACTCTAACATACCCACTGTTCAAAAGTAATAATAAGTTCTTCTTTCACGTTTCTGTTTATACCTTCTCAAAATGCCAAAACATGTTAAATTCGTATAGTTATGTTTTTTTAACCTAAAATATTAAAGTGGATTCTATCTACTCTATCCTTATTTTTGTGTATCTTTGAAGCAAATCTTATTCATTCCTCGGAACCATCCCTCACAAACTTCAATCTGCGCTTGTCCAAAATGTTATATCCTCATAACATTTCTGGATTACTGTAATGGACGCCACATGACCGCAATTTCATCCCGGTACGTGTAATGAGGATACAAGAAATATTGTGTATTGTGAAATTACAATCATTATTGCAAAAATGATTCAAGGTTTTTGTATACCGTTGCAATTCTAAAGTAAAACGTAAATAAGTATGGTGAGGCAATTTTGAGCAAACCCTGTTTTTTTTTTTTCGAATCACAAACAATCTGTAGCATAGCACCACATCTTTTATCGAATGGGGTGGCAGAGAGTCATTTTTGCTCTATTTAATAAGGACGCTGTGTTGTTTCCACCCTAGGCTAAGATATTTACCGCCGCACTCAGAGAAATTTAATCAACCATTAATTCAGTTCCAAGTTTGAATTTACATACAAAATCCTTTACTTAGTAATCCTTAACGAATCATTAAATGACTCTGGGTACGGCGGTTAGGGACTGTCTCATGCAGTCGTGATAATTTATGATGAAATGAAAGTTATTTCCCATATACTGGAATTGGGTTATTTCCCAATGGAGTATTGAATCACTGGCTAAAACTGGGCACAGTTGTGCCCCTGCCACCCCGTATGGGAAAAGGCGTGACGCTATGTTAAGTCAGGTTCCCATACACATTCGGTTAATGCCTCATTAAATGTTCTATTTCGTACAATTTTCACGCTTGTCAAACTGAATCGTCGATTTGAAAGCATTGCTCAAATCTATGCCGCTGTTACAAAACAAAGCTAAGCACATTGTCGTTGGTCACTTTTAGACGAAGTGTGTTGACCCTATGGGACAACGGGATGATGTTGATTATTTTGAGATATTTCGGAGTTGTAAAGGCATTATCTCGTAGTTTCGTAATTTCTTTATTGTACTCACATGATGACAATCAGATATCTTACAGAAAAATCGTGTACAAGGGCGAGCTTATCTCTAATGAGAGATTTCTTCCAGCAAACCATGTTGGTTAGGAGACGGTCGATCTTCACAGTGTCTCGGATCTACATGAACGTTGTCTGTAATTTAGCTACTAAAATTGGTAGCTCTTTACTTGGGGACCTTTAGTAAATGTAATCAATTAATCAACAAGGACAATAGACAGACGTCCAAGGGTATTGCCTTATAATCTGCCTACTAACCTACATTAGGCAGAAGATGGGTTAGTAAATCCTAGTCATCAATATAATGTTTCTTTATTTTTATTGATTCTCATTATGGCGTAGGAAAGAGTTTGGAGGAGAGGAGCTAACTAGGTACCAAATCTTCAGTTAAAACGGTTTTGATGCATTGTCCCAGTGGGTCATAACAAAGAGCTGCCACAAGACAAAACCTAAAGCACTGACACGATTTGTCAGTGTCTTTGCGCGGGCGCAGGAAACGTCAAATTTAAATTTTGAATGTGTTTACGAACGAGCCAACAATGCGTGAACTTTTCTGTCAACGCTTTATGGGATAGCAATACGTGATATTTTGTAATGTTTGTACTTATATTGATTCATTATTATGTTATTATGATTCTAGGCTAGAACTACTGTTAAGCTAGGACTTCATGCTTTTTTCATTATTTTCCATCCCCCCAGCACCGCTCACATCGTACTTGAACTTTATCGGATGAACAGATGGAATTTTTATCAAAACAAATAATCCTACTGCAGTTTCTTTTAATAACACTACAAACTTATGAATGTATCTGGTTACGTACATGGAGTATAAAAGTAGCCGCACCGATAACTTTGTAAACTACATCTTGCGATCTAAAATACAACCTATTATTTTTTACTAAAATCATATAGTTTGTGTCACTCTCACGGTCTCCAAAAATACAACGACACCTCACTTTTTAATATCCGTCGAGCCGTTTGGGTTGTAGCGTTTTTTTAAATATATTAAAACCCCAAAACTGAATCGACAAAAAAAAACTATTTAACTATCCAACCTGCTCACAAAATTTTACGATTATCGGTTTAGAAATGCGACCAGTAGAGGAGAACATACAGACAGACAGATATACGAAAGCATTTTTGCCCAATCCTGAAACGGAGACGCTTCGCTCGCTCGGTCAATAATTGAGTATTAAAATTATAGCATTGTTCAATGTAATTTTTGCGTTGCTTTTATGGATTTATTATCAGATTATACACGTTATAGTATTTTAAATTATTCTTGATTGTTCTTGTTATTCTTGATTGTACCACGCCGCAGCCTGTGACGCTCGCGGGGCAACACTTGGCGCTGACTGAAAATCAGCGCTGAAGGCTTGGCCTTCAGCATATCGCTGAGTCAGTTGCCATTTGTAATGACAGTGACACACCACGACCGTCATTGATGGTGTTTCCAACTATTAATGATATTGTGTGTGTCCTACTTTCTGTTTGGTTTCTTTCTTTTTTCTTTTGTCTGGTGTGTTTCTGTCCTTGTAATAAACGTTTCTTTCTTTCTAGATTAGCTTAAAGATCATGTGAAAATGTAATTGTATATCTATTTAATAAATGTTTTTGAGTTAGATTCTACTTTTAGTTGAGACAAATCCAAATAAACCTTGTGCTAAACTACACATGTATGTAGTCAATCCTTTGATACAAAAGTAGGTTTTAACAATATATACCTTTCTTTGTTACAGGTAAGGGCAACTTTATCAAAAGTATCTTCGAACACTTGCATAAGTGCCATCTGCAGTAAGTACTCAAAATCAGAACTCAGAATTTCATCTTCAACTTATTTTTTGAGGAAATGAAATAAATATTTAAAAAAAGGTTGCGAAGCTAAGCAAGCCATTTTTATAACGATTAGATAAATAAAAATAACATCGAGCAAAATTAATCAAATTACGTTTATGCGAAAGCGAAGTAACGCTGACACTCGTGTTAAACAAGCTAGTAAAAAAACGAATAGCAATAATACTTATAATTCTGAGTGATTTGTGTTTTGCTAAAGGCTGTTTTTTCCTAATACTTATTTATTTATTTATTCAGGTAATCAACAGCGTTACAAAACAGATATATCCTTAAAATTAACACCAATTACATAGCCAATAATAGATTACCCCAAAAAGATCCTTTTGTTATTAACATGTGTTTCAGTAAGGCAAAGAGAAGAAACGCACTAGTAGAAGCACAGCTGCGGTTATTATTATTTTTTATTATTTTTTTACTTTATGTATGTTCATTCTATTACATTTACAGACGGCAACTTAAGTAATTTCTTGGTACGTTAACTAGATTTTTAAAAAAGCGAAAATTTGGATGGAATCACTAGCCTATCTAACTAATCTTCACACGCTGAAATGTGGCAGAGAAATTTAATAAACAAATATGAATATGAAAATTTGAAGGATGATCAAAAAAACTGAGGAATTTGAATAACAATAGCTGTTATATCAGCCGCTTTCGCAGTTGCCATCGAATTATTATTAATATGTATATTGGATGAAGATACAAACAGATCGAAACCGCCACCTCCCACGAAACCTCACTGAACTCACTTTAACCAAGATCTAGATCTGTCGGATGCACTCCTAGTTCTATATTTAGTTTCTGTCTCACCAGAATAAAGTACAGAGCTGTACCTGGTATAAATCTATGTTGCATTTACTGTGAATCTATCCTTGGCCACATTGAGCATCTCATTTATTTATTTGTTTGTTTATTTATTTATTTATTTATTTATTTATTTATTTATTCATTCAGGGGTTACAAACAGGACAAGTTACATTACAAAAACAAACAGAAGACAAATACACATTCTATTAAAATCTAACTTCTCCCTTAAGGTATCCCACTAATAGGATAAATGTTTAATAAAAATTAGCTCCGAATGAGCAACAACTAAAGTAGGTACTTATGAAGATACATTTTTTTTTTATCCGCTCCTGTGCCAATCGAATTTGTTCACGTTATTATCGGTCATTCATATTATTTTTCCAAAAAATATGAACCCCTGAATTTTTTTAAGTTCATTTTTAGGGTACCGTACCCGAAGGGTGCCAAACGGGACCCTATTACTGAGACTTCGCTGTCCGTCTGTCCGTCCGTCCGTCCGTCCGTCCTGTCTGTCACCGCGGGTCCGTCTGCACGAACCGTAATAGCTAGAAAGCTGAAATTTTCACAGAATGTGTATATCTGTTGCCGCACCAACCACAAATACTGAAATACGAGAGATATTGCAAATTAAAGGGGGCCCCGATACAAGAGACGTGTTTAGATACACTTACGCATTTCAAAATGGAGATCTTGACTGAAACTGTTTATTTATTGTCATAGCAACCATGTCATAGACACATACTACACATTTAAATATGATATGCATATTTCGCGTCAACCCACATGGTTGTGGTTAGCCGGTGCGGTATGATGTAGACTCTCAATCCGGAGGTCGTCGGTTCAAATCTCGTGAAGGCATAAACTTTTTAAATTTTCTTTTTGTTTATTTTTTTATTCTTTTGAGTGCTTTTGATTTGTAGTACGATGCTACGGTACCCTTCGTGTGCGATACCGACCCGCACTTAACCGATTTTTTTTCCATACAGAGGTGAAAAGACAGATTTTTCAAATTAACATTGAACCCAATAAACGATCTACAGCAGTGTCATTTACCGTAATATCATACGCCATCCGGACCAGTCCCATGCCATAGATAGCTGATAAAGGTAGCAGATTGATGGGACTCCGACTGGTCTAGACTAGACTGCAATCTGCGAGATTATAGTCATTAAAACCATGGGCTTATCTATGGATGTCCTGGGGCGAATTTGTCTTTGGCGCCGATCGAATGAGGTCTTGTGCGAAGGAGGTTCAGTTTTAGTCTATGGTTTTAGTCTGCGAATTTGTGTCTGTGGCTGTGACGTCATAGAATGCATGCACAAAAATTTAAACACTTTCGCAAACTAAGAATTATAACTTTTAACCTTTTTTCTTAAGCTTAGATTTTGTTATTCTTTCACCCCATCGAGAATAATCTCGCCAAAGTGCAATAACGATAAAAATAATCTTACAAGCAATGTTATACGAACACAAAAGAAAACACAGATTGCAAAAAATATTTTTTTTTCGACGTAACGACCGCTTGCATCTCCAAGACGCGGTCCGTTTACACCAGACTTCGTGTTACTGGTGAAATAGCCCAGTTGGGTCCGATTTCTTGAAGTACCAGTATGTAGGTAATTATGTACAAACTATGTAACTATGTACACAGGATGTAACAGAAATGTGTAGACAGAACCCCTATTTTTACTTCTCCATGCATTTTGGGCCGGGCGATCAGCTGAATTTTGTTATTGCCCTGATGTAACTGTAACTTCATGGTAAAATGTTCAAAACTATGTCCCTTAAAACCCCCTTCTACACCGTGTATACTACCTATATATGCTAAGTTGTTTGAACTAATGCCCTGTCACGCATTATGCTTGGATTAAATAAATAAAAAAGTTAACTAAGACAAAACATCGAAAAGCTCGTTATTCCATCCTGTCGTTATATACTAGTAGTCCGATCATCGAACAACATATCCGCCTTTAAATTAAATTAAATTAAATTGTTTATTTTCCAGACAATAGTCCAATATAAAAATGTCAAAAGTTAAAAATAGTTACAATATTAAAATAATAAGAATTGCAAGAATTGCTTTAAAAAAGGAGGGGGTTCTTAATTCGGTTTTACGTGTTTTTTTTTATGTTAGTTACCTCGAAACTGGTATTATTCCGCTACACCTGGCACAGGCACAGTTGGCCTTACGTTTAGCCCGTTCAATCGTCTCGCGTGAATCGGGGCTAGCCGATCGCCGCAGCTATCGTCATCAAACTATCAAACTAGTGCCAGGGCAGTGTGAACCCGCCGCAAGGGCCGGCCGCTAACCTTGAGGGGTATAAGTGGACGAGATAGGAGCACTGCAGATAACTATATTACACGGCTTCGCCCGCGGTGGGGGGGGGGGGGGTGGCGATCGTTCGCATCTGGGGTAGTCGACGACGGGTAATAGTTATTTATCCAACAAGTGAGGAAAGTTCGTTTTTCCTATGAGTTTTGATTTCGCTTACTCAGGATTGAATTTTATAATCACTCGCTGCGCTCGTGATTCTATTTTTCAATCCTTCGTTTGCTCAAGACTCAACAAAACGAATAGCAAATGAACTTGCTCACATGTTGCATACAAAACTTTTCACCACTCCCAGCAAGAAAGTATTCAGTCACTATAGGTAAATAAATTGAATAGTCACAAAGCAAATCAAAATAATTCTTTATTATAAAATAAAAAGAGCTGTTATTCATGAAAATAATTTAAAAATGAAATGTAAAATTACTGCAATTTTTCAAGTTAAAAGTAATAAAACAACGATAAATGTACCCAATAAAAACATTAATCTTAACTAAGTATTTCTATTCTAAGTATAAAATTATTTATTTTTCAAAATATCTTTAAGGCAAGACATAAAAATCAGGCAAGGTTAGTTTCTGAACGGGATCATTACTTTCTTCACTGTTCAAACAGTGAGGAAAAACTAACTTTCCTCACTGTTTTCGTAGAGGAAAGACACTTCTTTCGTGCGGGAGTGGTGAAAAGTTACTTTTTCCATAAAACTGAGATTTAAACAGGATTGCACAGCTATATTGCGATCCACTCCACCATATGATCCTTTGATAGAAAATGCAGTATTCAGCAAGGATTGTTGTTGATTTGTTTTTTTTTTCTTGCATTTTTTTTCATATTTTTGTGCTAACGTGCAATCAGTGCGTACACTTTAAGCAGTTCTTGTGCATGATTAAGTGGCGTGCTAGGCAATCCCTTCCATTGTCGGGTTGCCTAATAAATAAGTGTGGTTTAGACAGCGTCCCAGCATTTAATTACGTAACTTTCAAAAATCTACATAAAATAGGTACCTATCAAAACTTGCGTACAGAATACGGGATCATTGGGGATCTCGAGACAGGCAGATACTTCTTAAATTCCTCCAACAGGTGATGTCGCAAAAAAGAACCTTTACAAGACCTTGCAACTGTTGCAACATTGGCTCGTAATTCCGATTGAAAATGTCAGGTCAAAATTAACATAGATAACAATCTTTTTGCTGTTTACGTACAATTTCAACGATCATGTCAAAGGCGGCAAAAAGGGCCGTGCGATGTTTATATCTTTGAAGCGTCTTTTACAGTTGTAGGAACTTTATCGTTCCGTATCGTGTTTTTCAGAAAAGTAGGACCTTAAAAATCGCCCACTGTCTTGAAATATTGTCAGTATGTTCGATTCCTGCTATAACTACTTACTTACCTACTGAGGAAGGTTGCTGGTAAAGATCAATGGATAAGCGATCAAATACATACAGAACATACATAAACAAAAGCAAACATATAAAATACAACATTTACACTTGACTCATCGCCAGATGGCGTCAAGAAACAAAAACTATAAGTCAATAAACCAAACAAAAGTAATACTCAACATTAGCACAATAAGGCTGAAAAGGCGATAAAGCTCGTCTCAGATTTTGCGAAATGCAAAAATATTATTTCTCATCGACCCTTTAGTAAAACGTCCTACTTTTTAGCTTGAGAATGAACAATAAACGACTTTAAGGCTGCTGCAGAAAGCAGAGTTTTCTACAACTTTGTGGGGCGACTTTAGTACATTAATTCGTGGTATAAAACTGTAGGGTCCACTGAAGTTTTTATACAACTTTTGTATCAGTCCTAGAGGTCATTGTTCTAAAGTTATTGCATAAAAAATATCACAACAGATTTTGTTTTTGAACTGTTATTATGACGATGACGCCATCTCAACGGAGCTTTTTTAATCAATCATCAATTAATCTTGGGACTTAGAGCAGTTGGCCCAGATCTTGATATCGGAATAAATTAAAATTTATCTAAGAGTTCTGTGCCCTTAACCCATGCTAAAGGGTGAGATGATGAGATGATGATATTTCATACCCCGTCCCTGCGGCACTCAGATACCAAGGAAATTGGCGCAACCTGTGGCATGATTCTCGCGCATTAGATATATGATATTCTACACCTATATCGAGTGATTTTGTAAGGGAATCTGTCAAAATAGGTCTCGATGTCCGTATATCGAAGGCGCGAGAATCATGCCACTGAACCTACAATAAGTCATTTTTTTCTCTCTTATTAATAAGAATCATAGTTAAGTTACCTGCAGCAATTAATAAATTAATTAATGTGCAATCGACCACACGCATACTGTTCCTATTGCTTCCCACGCGCAGGCGCAAGATTCATACTTTACCCACAAAGCAAGTGAAAACTGGCCTCGAGCCAATTAGTGACTCACTCAACCCCACTTAGGTTCGAGTCCCGGTTTAAGTCTTTTCTAATATTACCAACTGTTCGCTCAACGTAGGATACCCACTGAAGTCCTTTGTATCTGAATAATTTCAAGCCGTAAAAGGCTTTGTAATTTATGTAAATGTACACGGAATCACAATACCTGACGGTTCTTTGTATGTTTTTAATCCGGGTGCGATACAGCCAACTCAAGTTTGACTGATACTCAAAATCATCCTATCTTTCTGACTCAGCACGTATATTATCATTTAAAATGAAACTGCGTAGTTCATCCGAATACTATGTCCCACTGCTGGGCAAAGGCATCTCTTCCCCTCTTCCACTCTATCCGATCCTGAGCGGTCTCCCTCCAGTCCTTGTCCCATAGACCCAACTCATCACTCGATCTCTTCCTGGGTCGGCCACGCTTTCTTTTTGCATTTTTTGGAGGAATTCATAGACAACAGTCAAAATCCGTTGGTCGGATAGTGCCCGTCCAGCTAATAAGACTATGTTGATATATTGCCGACACTAGTACTTTGTTTAGTGGGATAGGCTACTTAGTTGCCTTGTAAGGATAGGACTAAAGATCGACAAGATATACGATATTGATCGTCCCGGTCCCTAGCCTGTACTAGTTGTAGCTGCAATCACCATCGGTTCCAGTTAACCTACCGTCCTTATGACTCAAAGAATAACGGTGGTGCAACTAGAAGGGATGTCTGTCTATAGTACTGATTTACATACAGATTTAGCAGCTGCATACATTTTCATGCATAACGGTGGCTGCATTGCTGGATGGCAGAAAAAAAACTTGTCTTGTAGAGGTATAGATAGTATATAGCAGTTTAGACCTAGACTTCGATCCTGGTAGTTCGATTAATCGAACTATCCGAGACTTTTTCCTGCTGGTTTAATTTGAGATTCCAGTTGATTCAACTTTCAAAAGGAATGTTAAAGACGTGCCTTACTCAGAATGTTACACATTTTCTTAGGTGGGATGGCAGTAGCAGCATTGTAGGCTACTAATTTGTAGCATTGCATTGCAAAATTCCTTTTCTAGTTATAAAATAATTACTATTCTAATTCTTTGTTGCAGGGTAATTTATATAGAGAAAACTTAAATACAATTTAAAGCGCAAAGAGAGATTTCTACCAGCAAACCTAGGCGGAACAGGAAATATGGTGTGAGAGAATAGTCAGTACTAGTGCACAAAAATACAAATGAATTGGATAAAAGTTCTTCTAATATTGATGTACAAAAAATATACTATTATATCATAGGTACCTTGGTCATCCTGTAAATAATGAAACAAACACCTGATTACAGAAAATATATATAGGTATCTGTGACGACTTCCAATCACGTGCCACTATTTCGAATTAATCTTCGATTAATCGCCAGTTACATTTGACCACTCTCTCAGAAACTGGGAGCTAGCCTAGCTAGCCCATCTCAGATTAGTTGACAATGGCACAGTATCCATTCTCACATCCTAAACACGAGTCAAATGTCCATGTCGCAGTCAATACGCGCACATTAACCCGTCGGTACATTGCCCGGTAATTGGTTACCGATAGCACAGATTAATAAATAGTTACCCGATAGTCCCTTATCCGTAGCTTCCGTGTTACGGGCAATACGGCCGGTTAAGGCAAGCTTAATTGATTCTATGTGACTAGAATTATGTAGATGCGCAGTTACTGTTAAATGACTAGGAATGTTGTTAGGGTATTAGGTGTTTTAATAAGTTATTAATTTGTCACTGATTGTTATTAAGCGTCTAGTCTACGCTTACACGCTCGCCTTTCACGCAAGAGATACTGGTTCGAATCCCGGTGCTATCCATCCACCACCTGAAAAGTAATTTAAGTTTGGTGTAGTCAGTTCATTAAACGGATGTTCTACTGGCGATGGAAATGATCACAAGGAAACCTTCATACATCCATACCATAGCTGATTAGATTAGCCCCCCGTCACGCCAAATTGAGCTTTGAATAACTGGATATGCGAAATAGGCGAAACTGTGCCTATACCACCCGGTATGGAAAAACCCGAGATTCTGTTATTTTATTCCGCTATTCCTGGTTTCATGACACAGTTTGCATGCCTGCATAAGAAGTTTGTTTATATTTTTCTCTCCGCACGGATTAACCTCGTAACTAACAAAAGCCACTGACCCTTCTGAGCGCGCGCCGCGCCACAATGTGATGCGAGTGGATTACTGCAGATGACTTATTGAACCGTTGAAGTCTTCCGCAATGGAACGACCATTGAACTAGGTTGCCATGGGCGCACTATAGACCGTTCTAGTTCACTAGTCAATTACACAATAAATATAAACATATATGTACCTACATACAGACACATACGTATATCAATTCTGCGAGATGTAAGTACCATCTGACTTAGTTCTGCATTTTTGCTGGTAACTCACGCTCACAGCTAAATTGTTATTATTATTAATTAATTGTGTATTTTGAAGTTTGGCAATAAAGTTTCTGGCCCCACGACTTAGGGTATCCTAGTGTGGGGCCAAAATAAAGTATGTGCCTGTACATGATCTTAAATGTAAATTTTTCTTTGTTCTTATCCAACCTATTAACAGTCAGAGTATTAGAATCTGTTGCAATATATAGGGGTTAGGACATCGATGTCCTTTCTTCACTTACTGCACAATACATGAAATAGACCTTTCATCATTACCAAATCATTTTACGATTCAACTCCACATTATGAAAGAAGCTCATTTATTGTATTCAACCTCTTTGGACGATCCTTAGTAGAGCGTCCAATTTTTAGAAGACTTTTTACGATCAAAGTTTGGACTAAATATTTATTGGGGAGTGGGTTGGGTTGTGACATTACTTGCTGATGTGAACCCGGATGAAATGATAAATTGCTTTCAGAGTTATCTCTCGTATTCGCTTCAACTTAACTTAACTTCAACCCAAAAATATCCAAAATCATGAACCTATGCAGGTTATTATCCAGGGAAACCTACAACGAAAACAATGAACTTGATTAGAAAATGTCATCGCAATATGCACAATTATGATATTTAGGCTGCACTTTTTGAGCAACAATCGGACCACTAGTATTGCGAGCCGCACGTGCCAGCCGCGCAGTGTTGCAACTATGCGTAATGCGCGTGCGCTGTTGAACGCGTTATAAATAGCACGCAGCTGATAACGATCTCTGTTATCTTAGTACTGATTAGATAAATTAAGATTTTCTTGAGTTTTGATAGTAGAGTTTGTTGTGATTGTAAGTGATGTGCGTGCACGCATGACCGTGTGATAGCTACTAGATTTGTAAACTAGGCATATTGGGAGTAGGCGTGATAATGTCTTGCATAAATTCTTCTGTATGTACCTTCTTAGGCTTTGTCTACGTGTAGTGTGTACCTATCTATACATAATGTTTTAGTCAAAGTAAGTAACTAAAAACTGAACTGAATTTCACATTCATGAATAATTTTCTTTACAAAATGTATAATTTACGTAATCTCAGATTATTAAATTGATTGCCCCCTGTCACGCAAAATGGAGTATTGAATCACTGGCTGAAAGTGGACACAGTTGTGCCTCTGCCACCCCGTATGGGAAAAGGCGTGACGCTATGTTTATGTTATATTAATTGATTATTGAACAGGTGTTCATTGCATAGGTATCGCAATAATTTGGAACATTGCATATGCCATCGACCGCCACCCGTATGGGAAATTGCAAGACTTTCTTGGTGGCGAAAGATGCGAAACATTTGTTTTGATAAAAATTGCAAATATTTTGTCATACGAGTATTAATATATACCCTAGGTTACATACAAGCATGCATACTGGAACACGGTGAGGCAAACTTTTGTCACAGTTTAACCTCAATGCTATAAATATATCTGTATCGAAATGCATTCCAAGAATTGACGGGTTGTAACTTCATACAGACATTCCATACGAAATAAAGTAATGTATAAATAAACAGTTTCGCTAACTATGGCAGGAAATGTGGCACATGTATTGCATGTTTAGCGTTTGGTCAGTGTATATCGCATTGATGAAGTAGATTTGTATGTTTATGTTTTGTGGAGAAGCTTGTTAGTTTTTTTAACCCTTTTCCAAATAGTTCAAATATTATTAGAAAACATTCCTAAGTTGCACGAAATTCTCATACTATTGAAGATATTTTGCATAGGGCAATAAAACATGAAACATTCTTTGCCCAAACGAGACAGACATTCAGTTCATAAAGGATACTAAATTATCCAAGGAGTTCCACCTACCCAACCTCATCCAACCTTCTTATCTCAAAGAAAGAACGCAAAACACACTGGCCACATCCCCAAGGATTAGATAAAACAAGAAAAAAAGAAACTGGACATATTCCTTATCTCACAGCTGTCTAGTTTGGTTTGCACAATTTGGTGCGGGATAGTATCGAAATGCAGGATCTAAAATGGCGGCCGGTTATGACGTCACTATCCCCGAAGATCCGGTTATGTCCAGATGAAAAATAAAGCAATGGCCGCCCCGGGAGAGAGCGGGGTTTTGCGAAAGTTTCATAAAAGTGGCAGCTCCAAAATGCGCTGAGGATTTTCTATTCAAAAGACTCGCAGACTTAAACGACCGTACTATGTCATGTTTGTAATAAAACTACATTTTGGTAGATTGCGCAATTTGTATCTAAGAATATGTGAGCTCACAGGTGGTTGATATTATATAAACCTTCGCGGTAGATTGATCTTGCAAAGCCTCAACGTATAAGCATCCTTTCAAATTCGCTTTAAGAATATGTAGTTTCATTTTATAAACCTTTCAATCGCGGTTTTATTTTAGTGGTTTTTTTGTTTGGTGTTTTCATACTTAACCATGTTTAAATTCTTGTGTAAATAAATAAATAATATATATTTACATGAATACAGTGTCTCTCTCTGGTCTCCAAACAATTAATGGAATCCTGAATATGAATAATAGTTACCAATGTATTTTAGTGAAGAAATAAAACCTTATTTTCAACCGACTTCAAAAAAAGGAGGAGGTTCTCAATTCGACCCGTATGTTTTTTTTTTTTTTTTTTTCTATGTTTGTTACGCGATTGCTCCGCCAATTATGAACCGATTTGAACAAATCTTTTTTCGGCGTATAGGTAATACCTCAAGGGTGGTCCCATTGACACCAGGTCAGGATCTGATGATGGGATCCTGGAGAAATCGAGAGAACTCTTCAAATATTATAGGCAGACCTATAGTGATTTTTGTGTTTTTCATAATAACTCGTGCAAATGCACATGGTAAGCATAATATTGTGATGCGGAACTGCTGATGAAGACCACATATGGCCACCAGATCTGCTCAATACTAGGTAAAAATACAATGCGTGGCTGACGGGCAGGCAACGCATAGCCTAAACCGGTGGACCTAGAGCCATGAAACTTTGTACAGGGGTTCCTTAGTCGCGTGGGGTAGCACTGATATAGCATTTGACAAAATTAATTCCCCAAGGGGGGGGGGGGATAAGGGGTTACAGTTTGTATTAAACTCAATCTAATCAAATAGGGTTTGTGGAAGTCGGTTTTTTCTAAAGTTTACTTTTTGTTTCAATTATCCTTACAACCGACACCTGGACTGATTGTTATAATATTTTGCGTTCGGTTTAGAAACAATTTATCAAACTTGTAGTCCCTAATATTGTTCCAGCTAGATCCTAAGCCTGTATAAGTAAGCAGATAGGTTCCGTAGCACATATCGTGACAGTACAAAAGTCTGGAGCAGCGTGTGGTCTAATATATCTGGGGCAGACATCTTGTGAGCAGGGTACAGGGCTATTCTGCTTTCTTGTATAAACATTTATACATACAGGCCCCGCCATGCGCCAGGTTTATTTGCACCGGCGAGCTTAAACCTCTCACTCTCTCTCTCTCGCCTATGTAACCTTCTCTCTTGTACATACGCATCGGCGCTTAGTTGCCAAGAATATTGGTGCGACCTATTATTAGGTAACCGCAGAAACAGTGATGGATCACAAACATATTATTTCCGTCCAAGATACAGATACCGCTAGGTTTCTTTGGTCCTTGAATCTCTTTAGCCGTTCGCCCTGTATGCGTTCCTCGTGTACCCACACGGCACTCAGGTGGCAACAATCTCGGCGCAACCTATACATGTATATTTTTCGCTAAGATTCGAATCTGGGAACTCTAAATTCCACCAAAAAAAATTAAATCTCATTTTAGAGATAAGCTCGCAAAGATCGAGATACAAAGGTACATCTTTTATTATTTTTAATAATTGTATGCAATAAAGAATTGAATTGAAGTCGCAGAATAGAGCCGATCTCCCGAACATGGCGCGAAACGATCTTTCAGTGTGGGTTCGAGTCTTATTCATATTCCACGCGAATACTAACTTATTTGACAAACACGATCCGAATATGGCGGATACCTCGGATTATTGAAATTAGACATTGTTGTTAGAGATTCCGTATTGCTGACACACCTATGCATATGCAGGGTTTGACTGAATAATGTATTTTGGCTTATTCTCTGTATTAGCGATGTACTATCACGCAAATATGATATTTTAATATAAGTAGATAAACGTGGTTATAACTGTGCCTCTGCCACTGCTAATGTTGGTTCCGGCCGAGAGAGCGGCGAAATAAAAAAAAATAAAAGAGTTGTTCTGATGTAGGTAATCAAAAATTTTGTACGACTTTTGGACGACTTCTGTAAATGTTACGTGTTTTTGATGTTTTTGTGCAATATTATACGTCTACGCTTTCAATTCGCATGGGCAAGAATTGGGCTCCAGACTGTAAATTACAGCCTTATGAAATGTCACAACAGACCAGGGCAACAGACTACTTATACTCTTCACAAAATAAAAGGCCCGTCACGCCCATGAAGGTATAACCCCTAAGGGCTTGTACACAAAACTGCGATGCGTCGTCGCATCGCAAAAATCTGCCATCATTTCTATGTAATTCGCCGAAATTTTTTGCGATGCGACGCCGCAACGCCGTTTTGTGTACAAGCCCTAATGCGTAGGTAATAAAAGCCAACTTGTACTATTATTGCACAAAAAGAAAATATCATACTCACACTTCTTTCGCCGTGATTAAGTCACTTGATGCAAAGCTTGAACCGCAAGTGCATCCTCTTGGTCACTTTACATACGATGCCGAGATGTGGTACTGATACGATTCTAATATCCGGTTGCATCGGAAGTGGAAGCTGGCAACATAATGTGCTGCGACTTTTCGATTTTTAAAAACAGATATGGCGCGACGACGAATAGTAGATTTATAGCGAATATCCAACCTTCCTGTAATAAGGACTAGTACGTACTTAATTATTTACAATACCCATTCAACAACAAACAAATAAAGAATCTTTATCTTTAACAAAATTAAAACAGTACCTAATTTTATATTATTTGGGACATCAACAAATTACATAAACAAATTACAAAGAGCAAAGATACAGAATGAAAGCCAATAACAGTTCGATTTTTACGGCCGTTTGTATTTTGATTTATAGGTCAATATGTTGCAAACCACGAGAATCCGAAGTCGAACATCGAATACCAAACCCGAATAATGCAAAAACCGAGTTGAATATCTGCCACCTGTACCTCTGCCACCCCGTATGATAAAAGGCGTGACGCCAAAGTGAAGCAATATTCGCGGTAACTTTTTAAAACTATTTTTGCTATCTCCGCGCTTATCCCTCGAGGGAAGCTAAACCGCTGTTGCTACGTTTTGCGACGTTTTCCTATCTATCCGGATAATTCTGGTTCTAATAATGGAAAGGGTGTTCATGACGTTTTAATTAGATTGCGGCTGTCTCTCACGATGCAATCTGTCTCGCGATTTGTTGCTGCAACTTGTATTTTTCTCTTTGTCTATCGTCCTGTTCTGTCCTTCTCTAGCGGTTGCAAGGCAACCTGCCTTCTGTGAGTTGCAGCGACAGATTGCAAGCCAGGTTGCATCGTGAGTAGAGCCCATTATGTAGCAACTTATTGCGATATGGAATTAAAACTACTTAAATGAGTCTGAACTCAATAGGTAACCCATATGGGTCGGTTCTATATAGGTTCTATATTTCTATATAGAAAGAAGATGATAAATTAAGTTTTGGTTATGAATTTACAGGGTTTGGATCGGTTAATACGTCGACGAAGACGCAGACACCAGTGACTAATTATTCATTGTAATTTTTTGTGTAAAAACGTATAATAATGTACATGACGAGCTTATGTATAACAAGGTACATCTTCCAGCAAACCGTTATTTCCGTTAACAGTCGTCAGTCACTAACCAACGATTATCTCTACTACCCGGACAATTATCCTATTACCCTCGTTAAAGTTTAAAGTTCCTTTATTTACTCTTGACATCTTAATTGTAGTGTTCGACACGACAGCTAAGTATTTAGCTATTTTATTTAACCAAGCTCCGTCGTTTAGTGGGTCTCATTCCGATTGAGTGACCAGTTTGTATTGGGGTATCAGATCCGGCGCGATGAGGTACTTTTATTTAAAGGTAGATACCGTTTGGACAGAAGCTTGTTGTTTGGATATCCAAAGTATTCATACCGGTACCGGAATGCTACTTTCACGGTCGGATACCTTTAAAAAGATCCGGTCAAAACCGTTTTTAAAGGTACCTTTTCAGTCCCTGGTCTGATATGTCAACTTTACAGCGTGTCTTGATGAATACATGAGCCCAAGTCTCTTAGGAAACACGTATAGCAATAGTATCGCAACCTGCACATTGCGATTTTAAATACCTCACTATGACTCAACTCAGAGCAGCGTAACTTCAAAATAGCGGCACGTGATTGTCTGAAATGGGTTTATTAGATTGTGAGTAAGTTACAATTTGATCGGAGATCAGAAACCGGTCGTTTATGTAAAAAGTTTTTTTTACCCCCGATCGAATTACTAAGCTAAGTGGATGCAAGCCGCGCGGACCACCGTGCGTTTGTGCATCATTGCACACTGCACACTGCACTGCACACCCCGCTCACTATGTAACTTACTTTAACCTGTGCTATTATAACTAACAATAGGCCTTTTACTGGGGTGATTTGCTACAAAATTACTTTAATGGACATAAATTCTTAGTTTAATTTTCGTTTGGGGATTTTAGATAGTACGATTTTTGCTAATAATTTAAAGGATTTTATATAAAATACGCGCCTTTCGGGCAATACGGATAGACAACGCCGCCACTGTGCTCGTAGCAAAAAAAAAAATTAACCATAAAATCATACAGATTGTTTAGTCAACGTCATCTGTATAGGTATATGAATTCAGACGAAGCAATCAAATATAACTTGCGTGCCGTGTGCCCGTGACGACCAGTATCGACCAATGGACGCTCACCCTCATACTCCATTGTAGGTACTCTAAGAGAAATTCACTACCCACTTAGGGTTTGCAACAGAATCAATAACGTTAACAAACAGAGAGAACAGGAACGGCAAAGCACAAACAACGGAAATGGTGGCATAATATTTCACCAGTTCCCAGTACGTATTTGGAGTATTGCTTATACAGGGTGTTTGGTACTGAGCTCTGGCGTCTGGCTTCGACTATAGAGGGTGTTAATTTTACACCGCGTCAGAGGAAAACGCTTAGAACACGGCTAGGCTAAGCGGAGATTCTGGTGTTTTTGGCTAGGGTTGCCGCACTTGTAGGAAGTATTTCGAATTAGTGATAAATAATGGTTGAATTAATAAAGTATCTATCCTTTTTGCTTTTTTTTCTAAAGGCACTTGAAGGGTAATGATCACATTGATTTAATAAAGAGAGAGAGAGAAAAGAGAACGCCGAAAAAAGCATTTCCTTCCAATGGCACTTTTTCTATTATAATCATCTGGCCCAATAACGAAAGTTTTATCTTCGAATCTGATACTGCAAGAAATTTGGTTTATTTTTCTATATCAATCTATCTTTGTCGTATATAGGAAGATTATGATAGTTATCATGCTCATTCGCTATCAGTATATTGTCCGTAACATTTATAGACCGAGCGAGCGAAGCGAGCGAAGCGTCTCTGTTTCAGGTTTGGGCAAAAATGCTTTCGTATGTCCGGTTGTTCTCCTCTACAGGTCGCATTTATGAACCGATTCTCGTGAAATTTTGTGAGCAGGTTGGAAAAATAAATAGAATTTTTTACTCGAGCCAGTTTTTAGATTTTTTTCAAAATGCCGGAGATATGGGGTTTTAAAATGTAAAAAAATCGCTACAACCCAAACGGCTCGATGGATATTAACAAATGAGGTGTCGTTGGATTCGTAAAGACCATGAGAGTGAAACAGACTATATAATTTTAGTAAAAAGTCAATAGGTTGTATTAAAGATCGCGAAATGTAGTTTACAAAGTTATTGGTGCGGCTACTTTCATACTGCATGTACGTAACCACGTACATTCATAAGTTTGTATGTGTTATTGAAAGAAAATTATTTGGGTTATTTTTTGACTGAGCGAGCGAAGCGAGCGAAGCGTCTCCGTTTCAGGTTTGGGCAAAAATTCTTTCGTATGTCTGTCCGGTTGTTCTCCTCTCCTGTATTTCAAATCGCAAAATGTAGTTTACAAAGTTATTGGTGCGGCTACTTTCATACTCCAACTCCATGTACGTAACTAGGTACTTTCATAAGTCACATTTTGGTCAGTTATACACTCTGCTTTTCACTTCGATTCTATTGCATTCTTTCTTTACTTTCATACTCTATGAGTCCATGTACGTAACCAGGTATAAAGTATTGATTTTATTTGTAATTAATGTGTTTTATAATTTTAATATGCTCCTCTGCTGTTGATGTCCCAAATAAACAATTTTGGTAGGTACCTACCGTAGACCGTAACCAGGTATAAGTTTGTATTTATTGAAAGAAAATGCAGTCGGGTTATTTTTTGGCACCCCTAGATGGCGTTAGTTGTAGTCTGCCTCGCGCTATCGTTTGGTTTTCATCTCAGTATATATTTCCGACATGTAAATTGTATCAGTAATTATTTGGGATATATTATTGACCGAGCGAGCGAAGCGAGCGAAGCGTCTCCGTTTCAGGTTTGGGCAAAAATGCTTTCGTATGTCTGTCCGGTTGTTCTCCTCTACAGGTCGCATTTATGAACCGATTCTCGTGAAATTTTGTGAGCAGGTTGGAAAAATAAATAGAATTTTTTACTTGAGCCAGTTTTTAGATTTTTTTCAAAATGGCGGAGATATGGGGTTTTAAAATGTAAAAAAATCGCTACAACCCAAACGGCTCGATGGATATTAACAAATGAGGTGTCGTTGGATTCGTAAAGACCATGAGAGTGAAACAGACTATATAATTTTAGTAAAAAGTCAATAGGTTGTATTAAAGATCGCGAAATGTAGTTTACAAAGTTATTGGTGCGGCTACTTTCATACTGCATGTACGTAACCAGGTATATTCATAAGTTTGTATGTGTTATTGAAAGAAAATTATTTGGGTTATTTTTTTTATGTGTGTTAGCAGTTCAGCTTTCCCACCGACATACTCGCGAGGTCTACAGCTCACAGAGCCACTAGTACATTTTAACTGCATTTTTTATCTTCAATCATTACAAGGGAAATATTTTATCACACCTCTTTTCCCACACAGTGTACCTAAAATGTCAAGATGTAATACTCTTTGCAGCTGGCTTATAACACTCTTTTCTTTAGGACCTCCCATCTTTTGCACAACCCTATAACCCATCCCCATCGAATAGTTGAAGCCAAATCGGATCGTTACAGCCGGGTCTAGCTCGGAACTATTCGAATAGCCTCAGTTTAAGTCTTTAAACACAGACCCCTGTTGTTCCAACTATCCGCAACCCACGCGCTCCTCGCAATTTGTAGCATTCATCTGTGAGTCACTGAATCTCTGTGAGGCTAAGGCATGTTGGTCTATCGTCACGTGAAAATACGGTCTGGAGTAGTCGCATTATTATTATTATTATTATTTCTATAGTAGTTTACGCACTAGATCTGTCCGTCATCCGTCAATATTCATTCATGAACCTTCATCCGTGTTTAGTTCAGCAATGCAAAACCGCTCTAAATGTCTCACCGTCATCTTTACTGCCTTTCGTGACCACTGGGTGTCAAGTCTGGTAAAAGTCCACATAATCACATGGGCATTCCGGTACTTGAGTAAGACAATTACGCTGTACATCATCTGTGCTGCATCTGTATTAACATAGTACTTTCATAGCATAACACGTGAGTACATAACAACGTCAAAATAAGGAGCTATCAATGTGCAGCAGAATACCCATGTGGTTCTATGACATTCCGTATTCGACCAATGAATATGTGGGAAGTATGTCAAAAACGAGTCTTTGAATGATCAATATTGATCAATGATTCTTTAATATGTTTAGCAGACTTGACGCCCGCTGTGCCGTTGCCGGCAATATTGCCATTTCTTCAGCAACATTGCCGGCAACGTCACTTCAGTGGTCGTGACCGTAACAGCGGGTGTGGACAACTGCCTTACGGATGAAATATGAATGTCGTTCATCAGATCGGTATGGTGTGGTCGTACGACCCCAAGTTTTCTTTTTTTTTTTATTTATTTATTCATTCATTTATTTATTCATTCACGATTATTAAATCATATTTGAATCATACTTAAAACTAAAACACAAAACAACATAACAAATAAACTATAATACAATACTATACTATAAAAGATAAAGTAAAGTAAAGTAAAAAAATAACCGGCCAAGTGCGAGTCGGACTCGCGCACGAAGGGTTCCGTACCATTATATATAAAAAACCGCAAAAAAATACATGTTGTATGGGAGCCCCCCCTAAATATTAATTTAATTTTAATTACTTATTTTTTAAGTAAATAATCAACTCAATATATTGTGAACATTTTAAGCGTCTACCTGCTACCATTATCAATATCGAGCAAAAATGAGCAAAAAAATCACGTTTGTTGTATGGGAGCCCCCCTTAATATTAAATTTCTTTTAGTTTTTAGTATTTTTTGTTATAGCGGCAATAGAAATACATCAACTGTAAAAATTTCAACTGTCTAGCTACCACGGTTTATGAGATACAGCCTGGTGACAGACAGACGGACGGACGGACGGACGGACAGCGAAGTCTCAGTAATAGGGTCCCGTTTGGCACCCTTTGGGTACGGAACCCTAATAAAAGATAAAGTTAAAGATAAAGTTTTCTTATTTATTACAACTCGAACTATTCTACGAATCTGAGAAGTCACTCATTGCTTAAAACAATGGCAATGCCCCATATTGTAGTTTCTCCCTAATCCCTAAGACAAAACGCCAATGTAAACCGTTCACGGTCCAGAACAGTCGAGCAATAAGTGACCCGGTGGTAGGTATTTATGTCCACCGCAAACTGATATTAAATAGATTAATAGTGGCTTCTGGACTTGGAGTGGACTTTGGTAATGGATAGGCGTTTTATTGACAAAGGGACGGCACTAAGATTTATTTATAGGGACTAGCCCTTGTCCCTTTATATTAGATAATTTAATATAAGTGTGCTTTTGCCGTTCTGAATGGGAAATGGAGTGAGGCTAAGGCCCTGTCCCAAAGGTTCTCGATAAGCTCTAAGTAATAGATCCATCTGCCATTTTACATATAAATCTTATGATTTACCTAACTGTTAAATTGGGTGAAATACATAGTCACAATAGAGGACCAATCACCCGTCTGTGTTGAACGGGCATCCTACCTCATCAAACGTGTGATTTGTGTTTAAAGAGCCTTATTTAGACAGTTGGTTAAGTTAGGATTTGGACCTTTTTATTCGAAAGGTCAGTGTTAACTTGAAGGAAACGAATTTGATTACTAAACCAATAATATTATTGCTTACCTAACCAATTTCGAGCTCACTTACATCATGCATGTCATTCAACTCTGATTTCAAATAACGTAAAGTTAGCTTATAACAGCATAGCATCACTGACTTTCGTACATTTCGTATATATTTATTGCATATAAAAGACAAAACACAAAAAGATACAGAGAAGTAATGTACAAAGGCAAGCTTTTCTCTAAAAAGAGGTCTCTGGCTTTGAGATTCCGTCAAACCTTAAGCAGTTGTCCTTAGACTAGCAGTAGTCTAATAATGTTACTAATGCTGGAGGAGACAACTTAACCAACTAACTAATTAAAACTGGAATCTATGGCTACCACATAATACCTGAAGAATCGTACAGATTTTTTGTTTACACTAACTTATAATAACAATGCAATTTTTACTCGTCCATCACATCACAATCCCTAGCCAATACTCTCTCTCCAAAATAGCACACTGCCTCAAAATATCCCAAAATAGCTATACACGTCCCTTGGTCCAATTTCGGTGGCATATTAGCTCTGTGCTGAGGGACCTTGGGAGTCCCTACTAATCTGTCCGTGCGCTTCTTGAAGGGAATTTTAAGAGATTGCTGTCCCCTGGCGCTTGAATGGTTTTGATGTTATGAGCGTGAGCTTTGTGCGGAACGAGAATGAAACAAATAACAATAATAGCATAAGATAGCGTCACGCATTTCCCTATACGTGGTAGAAGGGGCGCATTAGCCAGATATTCAATAATCCATCATGCGTGACAGGGGATGTAGAATGAAGGTTTTCGCACGATGTTTTCCACAACCGTTAGGACATAGGTACGTTGAAGATTTTTTCAAAATGTTTTTCATCTGAAGGTTGGCATCAATGAAAAAGATGAGAGTATTTTGACGACTTAGATCGTAATTTTTGAGTTATTCGTTGAGTGATTTCAGGACCCCTGGATTTTTTAATCAATCATATTCGATAAATAAAACATACAACAGAATATCAACGGTTCATACCTAGAACGGTATTTGGTAGAACATGTGGTGCATGCATTCTCTGGATAGCGTCAATGTAATTTAATATCGGTATCGTAGATTATAATGAAACATGTACAGAATTTGCTAATTTTGCTGTCATCAAAACAATTTAACGCCATCTGAACGCCATACGATAATCGTAATTTCTTTATTGTACTACACAAAGCAGACAGACAGAAAATACATTGAACATCGAACCATCATCGTGTCGTTATAAAATGCATACTCACTCACTCACCCCACCCACACATACATGTTGGCCTATTTCCACATTTTTGTAATTTTATTTTTCTTTATTTCTACCTAACCCTATTTAATTTTTATTGATCGCCCTGTTTCGTAATTGGCATTTATTGATTGTATTATTTGTTTTCATAAGCTGTGAAATGGCAAATAAACTATGTAATGAAATAATACAACCCTACGGACTGGCCGATATAAGTTTTATTGTTACTACCTATTCGACCGGGGTTCGAAGTTCGAACCCGGAACCTCACGCTTGACAGGCAGAACCTTTAGGGGTTGTCCGATTGATTATGAACTTATTTTTCCTAGTTATACTTCCATGTCTAAAGTACTGTTTAACGTTACTTCTTTTAAAGGCAACGACATATGTCCATATTTAGCTGCTTCCTTACGCATAACTATGGCTACCTCTACTCAGGAAATGTGGTTACTGTAAGTGAGACGCCGCGCCAAGGTTGATGCGTTCTGCGTTCTGTTTGTTTGTAAGTAATACCGACGCCGTTACAAGGTCACTATTTTACTGTTATTGAAAATATGCGTGTGGTTGTATTCCATCCACCTTTATGCATCTTAATAAAAAAAATAGGCAGATTTCTCAAATTGATTCAGACGGTTATCGAAGGCATTGGTATTGTTATTGTTAAAGGTCCCGGCACACATCGGAACCCAATTTTTTTTTTTTACATTTCAGCCCATTTGCCGGGTTGACGACATTTTGTACGTCAAAGGTCAAGTCAAGGTCAAGTTCTTTCAAGTTCAAGTCTTCGTCAGAAACGGCCGGAGGCTGTCAGGATCACGTCATGGATCTGGCCAGCCCTTTGGTTGTCATTGTGGCCCTGACAAACGTACTAACACAAACGCAATTTCTTTTTATTCTGTGGATATTACAAATATAGGTACCTACTTAGAATGCTTAATGTTTTGCCTCTTCTCTATGAACCACTGTGGGAGAAGAGAAGAAGGGCAAAGAAACTCCCACAGATGTATCTTTTGGTCACTTATTTAAACAGATCAGGGTTGCACACTGATTCGTCTAGAACTAACTGACAAACTCTCTTCCCCAGCGCGTACGCACCTTCACGACCTCCCTGGACGAGCTCAACGCGCGCGTGGCAGCGTGCGAGGCGGCGCGCGGGACCTGGCGCGGGCCAGGGGACGCGCGGGATGCGCGGGCGCAGCTTGATGCGGTGACAAGAGCGCGCGCGCAGCTGCCGCCGCTGAGGAGGTGAGCACTACACCCGCATACCTACCCCTTCGTCTTCTTCTTCGTCAGGGGGTCATGGTTCCTGGCCCACTTGAGCGGGGCCTTTGTAAAATTTCCCCTGCGCCTGCGACAGAATTCAGCCATCCAGTCCACTCCGCTGACGAAGAGGCAATCGAATGGCTGCTCAAGCTGCCACCTTTTTGACTTGTAACGTAGAGGACAGCGACCAAATAAATGATGATTGTAACTAATCGTACCGTCTCCCTGTCTCCAGGTTGGCAGATGAGCTGCATGCGCAGGCGCAGACGCTACAGCGCGACAAGTACCAGCTGCCAGAACACCTGCTGGGCAGGCTAGATGACCTGAATAGCCGGTGAGTGGAGTGATTCATATTTCAAGACTTCATGATTAAAGAAGGCCTCATCTCATTTTCGACAATGGACTAGACTCATCAGGATTGCGGGGATAACCCATAGTTATCGTTTGAAGAAATAACGATTAGGTACCTACCTTGTTTAAACTTTAAACACGAATCTGTATTGCACACAAACAAAGAAAAATAAATACTTATTAATAGTGTACAAAGTCTTCTCGTTTGTAAAAAAAACTCTTCCAGCAATTCAAGTAACGATGATCAGATCTTGTTGAGTATTCCTCGACTTTCTAGCCATTTCTGCCGCCAACCCCTAATTGGGCTAGACTAGAGCATGCAGAATCTAACGAGCTCATCAAAGTTCTCTATGAGAACCCATATGAGAGTGAGGTTGTTAAACACTGGCTCTGCGTGCACCAGGAGAGCAATAGAAAGTAATATAATATTGTGTTATTATTACTTTTTGAATCTCCTTTCAATGTATAATTTTTCAATGAATAATTTTTATGTCTAATTTTTGTCTACTTTTATTTTATTTTTATAGGTTTTTTAATGCCTGAAATAAACAAAATTATTATTATTATTATATTATTATTATCATTGGTTTTTGCATTTATTACCAAGCTTTAAGCCTCGTGCAGACTGAGGGACTGCGCGGTGGCGGCGGCGGGCGCGAAGTATTGAACATATGAAACCACCGCTTTCGTCCATACTGTTAGTCACAGGCGGGTGTTGCTAAAGTACGCCTGGTCGAGGCCATTGGGTTGAAAATCTGGTGGGACCTTCAGTCCAAAAGAGTTGACTTGACACTGTTCCTCCTCGTGCTCCAGGGTGAGCGCCCTCTGCGCCGGCGGCGAGGAGCGCTCGCGGCAGCTGGCGGGCGTGGCGCGCGACGGCGGCGCGGGCGCGGCGCAGGGCTTCCTCGCCGGCTCCGTGGAGCAGCCGTGGGAGCGCAACGTGACGCCCGCTAACGTGCCGTATTACATCAAGTGAGTATACCTGTGCCATACATACGTATGCTCACGCCTTTTTCCCGGAGAAGGGGTATCCACGTGCTACGACCTGGCATACATCTCTCGCTTCCTCCACATTCAAGTTGGGAAAATATGTGTGTCACACCTGTGGTGTCACAGCTGCATTTCTACAGGAGCAAACGTGGTGTAGTAGTTACACCTCTAATGGGATGATGATTTAAATCCCGGTACTTATAGACTGTGACTAATACCAAAAGGATAGTAATGCCTTTTCCCATACGGGGTGGGAGAGATTGTGCCTGTTACAGACGTTACGCCTGTTAAGTTTCTATTTAAGTTTCTTTTCTTCCAGTGCATCATCCACTACTAAAGATTGGTAATCAACAAATTCAAAAGTCAAGTAGAAATCTTATTCCGTTTTCTACAATATCCCCTCTCTGTTCCAGCCACGAGCTAGAAACGACCCACTGGGACCACCCCAAGATGATCGACCTGATGAATTCCCTCGCTGACCTCAACGAAGTGCGCTTCTCAGCGTACAGAACTGCTCTTAAGCTGAGGACGGTGCAGAAGTCTCTTTGCAGTGAGCATTCTTACTTTCTTTAAAATGCTATCATACATAACGGAGATGGGGCTCGAAATATCCTTTCTGGAGGCCCCGTATTGGTAAGAAACATCTTGGAAGACCTGCGGCAAGTACCATCGTTACATCAAAGTTCAGACGGCCTGACATGGCCGAGAATGGCGGCAGATGGAAAGAATTGGGAAGGCATATGTCCAGCATCGGATACAAATATGCTGCAGAAAAATCTTTTTGTGGGGATCACGCATGTGTAAATGTTTGTGTCGCTGATTCTGGTTCCAACGACATAAGTTATTCTACAGCCAAATGCAATGATAATGCCTGTTTATAGAAAGATCGATAGATAATCACTTTTTACAATACACGTTTGATAGGAAAACAATTAATTCAGCAGCATTACATAAACAAAATCAAAAACATGCATTGTAAAAGAAAAGGCTCTGACTCAGCAAAGTGTTGCAGAGGATCTGCAACGCTGATATTCTGCCAGAACCTTGCTAAAATTTACTAGATATTAATACAAGCTTAAAGTAAAAACTTAATTAAAATTATCATTTAATTTATTTTACATGGAGAAGAAAAGCTTGTGATGCATAAAATAAAATTTGATATAAAGAAAGGAGAAGAAAACATCTTTGCCATCACATCACTATCGTCGCTATCACTTGCTAAGTGGGTTAATAAGGATAAAATACAGAAAGAGAAGAAAACGTCGCCGAATTATAATGTTTATTGTACGACAAACTAATAAGCATTTCCTCGTCAATCAGTGCGCATGTAGTGTGTTCATCTGTGCGTATAGGAGAAGGTGTAACGTTATGTTTGTTGCAGTGCACATGCTACAACTACCGGCGGCTTTAGAGGCGTTCGACTCGCACGGACTGAGGGCCCAGAATGACCGGCTCATCGACATCCCGGATATGATCACTGTGCTCACCTCGTTGTATGAGGTAAGTCTTGAAATATGAAAGTCTTGGAGGGAACTGATATTTAAAGAACAGGGGCCCTACCCGCAGCCGCTATCGGCATCGGCTTCGTGTTTGACTTGCCGTACTGTAATAAGGGGGGCAGGTCCGGTGGCTGCAGCCAGATTAGATCCTAAAAGGGTGACATCCTCAAGACTGTAAAGTGTGACCCTGTAATTATCAATAAATCTTTTAAATCTTTTTTTTAAAATCTCTCCAGGTGGATGTTCCAGTTCCAGACTTTGCGATTGAAGAATCTTCTCTTGCTTGGTGTAGGATCGATTGTTATTTGTTTGTGATCCTTGAATGACATCTGCCGACAACTGCTTTCTATGTATTATTATTTAGGCCCACGGCTCTACCGCTCAAGAAAACCGAATGTACTACTTATTTCCCACTCAGTAATTTGATAAATACCTACATGGTTTCTTTTTAGTTTTAACAAGGATTCTTTCCCATCCAAAGGTGATCGCAGCAGAGAACCCTAGCGCCGTCAACGTACCCCTTTGCCTGGATCTGTCGATCAACTGGTTGCTGAACGTGTATGACAGCCAGCGGACTGGACAGATTAGGGTGCTGAGCTTCAAGGTTGGGCTGGTTCTGCTGTGCAAGGGACATTTGGAGGAGAAATATAGGTGAGAAATGAGACATGGTTTTTGGAGATATTTTACTGTAGAAATGCTTCAAATTTCCAAGATTCCATGATCTGTTTCTACATGGCAACTTTACTAATCTAGTTGTTACTACTACACTCTTCAGTTACCTTTTTCCGACCGTTTCCTAAGGTACCAGCTTGGTGTATCCAATGTGTTAATCTTTACATCTGTTACATTTTGTATCAGAACAAATCGTGGTTTTAGAGCAAAAGAAGCAATAGGCATTCAGAAGCTAGCCAACGAGTCCATGAATAACGAATATATTGTTGTTTTCAGATACCTATTCCGACTGATAGCAGACCCGTCATGCAGGGCCGACCAAAGGAAATTAGGACTGCTACTACACGACTGTATTCAGGTACGAGACATGAATTAAGATATATAACATACTTGGCGCAACAAGATGCAAAAATACTAGGCGCACCAAGATGCAAAAATACTAGGCGCACCAAGATGCAAAAATACTAGGCGCACCGAGATGCAAAAATACTAGGCGCACCAAGATGCAAAAATACTAGGCGCACCAAGATGCAAAAATACTAGGCGCACCGAGATGCAAAAATACTAGGCGCACCAAGATGCAAAAATACTAGGCGCACCAAGATGCAAAAATACTAGGCGCACCAAGATGCAAAAATACTAGGCGCACCAAGATGCAAAAATACTAGGCGCACCAAGATGCAAAAATACTAGGCGCACCAAGATGCAAAAAATCTTCCAATTCTTTGTCAAAGACTTCTTTGCCTTCTAAACCAGAAAGTTACTAATTAGTTCATCTACTGTCAAAGAAATGCTTAGCAAATTCCATAGTTCATATTAAGTCTCATGTTTCTAAGACTTTTTTTAGCCTGCATAGTGTCCCACTGCTGGGCAAAGGCCTCCCCTATCTCAGACCATTCCTCCCTGTGCTGTGCTGCCTCCAGCCCGACTTTATTTATGTTTATTCACTTTATCAAATAAGTAGTTAATTACTCTCACTTACTCTTGTATGGCAGGTCCCGCGACAGCTTGGTGAAGTGGCAGCGTTCGGAGGATCCAACATCGAGCCCTCAGTACGGAGCTGCTTCGAGCAGGCCTCCGCTGCTGCCGGGAAAGAGAACAAGGCTGGCACCCTGGACAGGAGACCTGGTAAGTTCATGGTAATTAAGGTGGAAGGAAGTGCTGTTGAAGATTTTCTGAAAGAAATATATTTTGTTAAACTAAAGCTCGTCTGTCGAAAGTCTGTCGTACTGTCAAAAGATTTCCCTTTGGGTCCTTATCCTGGCCGGAAAGGAAAAATATTTGATACCCCTTCTCTCGCACAAGCAACGAACTCGAGCTCGAACGAGCGAACAACGGCGAACTATTGTTATATAAGATGTGTCGGCAAACCAGTTAAAATTAGGGGAAATTAAGTTTTCATCCCCTTACAATAGACATTCATTGACGTTGGTACCCACTGTCAAAGTTTGTTTCGAGGGTGTTTTTTACGCGAATGGGGGGGATTGTTTAAGGCTCCAGCGACCGCGTGAATTTCCCATACAAACGTAATACAAAAATGATTTGAATTTGAGAAATAGTTTAACGTATTTAGACTGTTAATCGGATTTATACACTGTTGGGCCATTATTTTATTTAGGGACATATTTGGAAAGTAATTGCAGAGTTTTTTTGAGAATTTAAATTGATATTTTCTTGCCTTTTTTGTGTCGATGTGCATTCACTAATGTTGATAGTACATAAAAAAGTCGTTTGCAGCGATGTTTTCCCGCTATTTTATATATTTGGCGACGTTTATTCAAAAGATGGTGAGAAAAAACAACAACTGCGTTACTTTCTTACAAAATTAAGTTTTATTGTTAGGAACATTTAGTTTAGTTCGTGAACATATCAGATATAAAGCTACGACATTATAGCATATTCTTATAATATTAAATCACAAATAGCCTCAGTCTAATGTTATTTTAGATAATTAAGTTTGCCACTGCGTTACTCAAGTCGGAATAAACTAGTGTATTTTTTTTGAAAATGGGACTAAATAATAACAGTTCATGTTCAAGATTTTAGTAATAGCTTCAAAGAAGTCAAATACTGGATCCTATCGTGAAATTACGGTTCTTGTTAAATATTAATTTAGCTTTACGGCTCTAAACGTTATCGGGAAACTGGGGACACAAGTAACACAGTGGTAAAAAAAGTAACATAGTGGTATCTTGATAACAGTATTTTATACTTTCTTCAAATTAAACCAATACAAACACAAGAAAACAATCATAAAGGTGTCAAAATCAAATAAATATGAATACCTGGTACTCTTCGATAATAATCAACAAACATAAAAAACCCCTAAAAATTAACTGTTTTATAGGAAGATTTTTAAAGTTCAGTCTCATTTTTAATATATATTCAATGGCACATTGAACTCATAAATCACACGTTTACCCTTTTTAATTATTCTGGACTTTGGAACTATGTCCAAGACATTTTAATACAATTCATAAGAATCATCTTTCTCCGTTACTTTGCATCTTTTACTAAAATCATCAACTGATTTCAAGAACATAATCTTATATCTCCTTTATATCTCAAGAACATAATCTTATATCTCCCTTATATCTCACTCCTCATCAACTTTACTTTGAGTGACTCCCAGGTAAGAGTAGATTCACCTTTGTAGTTTCACCGTTGTTTTTCAGCTGGTGTTAAAGCCATTGTGTTATTTAGTGTTCCGAGGGACACTGTAACAAAATTATACTCTTATGAGACTATTTAATACATTAAATTTGTTATCAATAATGGAAAAGGTTAAAAAAAACCACTGCGTTACAAAGGCTACAACTGCGTTACTTCTGGCAGTAACGCAGTGTAGTGGTAACACAGTTGTAAAAAATAAATATATTTGGAATTGGTACCTTAATGGATCCGCATTCTAAAGAAAATAGGATGCCATAACAATAATTACACATTATTACCTACTTTGCGTTAATTACAATTATGAATATATAGAAAACTCACCGTTCCTCGCCGGTAACTCAGTGGTCTAACAATAAACACACGCACCACTCCCGGTACCTTTTGCTCGACTGACGCAACCAGTTTCCCCACCCCGCACACCCTCCCGCACTCCAATACAAATTCATACTGAATCAAACGATTGTAGAACTAAAGATTTGTAAAAAGCTTAAATTAAGGTTGTTTTTGCTATGGTCACACTGGGTAGGTGTATTTTGGTTTAACAATGGGGACACGGCGTAAAATATTTCATAAATTATAAACAGTTGGGGTAAGATTATACCTATTAGCATTCGATCAAAGCTCTATAAGAAAGAAGAAAGGACTACGGAATTAACTCAATATCTATTAACATTTACACTCCAGAGATTTAACCTAATTCTAACTCTTAATCCGATTACTCATTATACAAATTATCCTCTACTTAATTATTTTAACGATTACTTATAATAAAGAATTATCTACACTGCTATACAAAATGTACAAAACGCGCCAAAAAGAAATTAGCGGAATCTACGGTTAAACCAGAAGCGACCGTCCACCTAAGCTCAGCAGGAAAAAGTGAAGTGAAAAATAAAAATGGCCCGGCACTGTTGAATTGACACTCGTGCCTTCTCGGTAAAGTTCGGTCGTGTTCGTATTTTAACGACACTCGGATTGGCTGGCGCCTCTGTCAATTCAACAGTACCATGGCCTCCGCGCTTCTGATTGGCTCGTAGGTTACGCGCCTGTATTAGCCGGGTTCGCGCTCACGGTAAAAGACCAGTGTTGCCACTTAAAATATTGAATATCAACGTTATCGTCCATAGTGTTGTCTGTGATAGCGGCTACGTTCCGATCCTACTAGATAGCGACAACATCCGGCCGTCCTGCGCACGCATTCGTCCTCGGATGTCGTTGTGGTCTGGTACATGAGCTGAGAACAAAAAGTAAAAGGCTTTAGTTGAGATATCATATTTCTATACCGCTATGTTAATCAGTGTCATCATATCGTCCTGAGCTTTTTACTCGAAGCACACTGGATATGACACGCTGATTAATTTCGCAAACATTGCGTGAACTCATAATATACAGTATGTTTAAGTAAGACCATTGAGCACGTTATTGCTTTATCGGCTAACTCGCTCGTAGCTTCATGGTTTGGGCTAGTTGATGCCTGCGGCCAAACAACCCTGTCATGCCCCGCCATGTGCCCTCAGCAACATTGTTTTCTTTTACATACTGTACTTTACAAACTCAGCACATTGTTTGTTCGAAGCGGAATGTATTAGACTACCTCCTCACAAAAGTCACATATCACTGTAAACAAGAAATATGCTAATGGTAACAGTATATTCCAGCATTAGGTCTGAACTCAATATCACATCGCCGTTACGACATAAATACATAGTTGCGAATTCAACGTGTAACAAAATAATAACAACAAGTGATCATACCTCATCATTATTCGACAACATCCGGACCCAGGGCAGGCAAGCGCTATCTTACAAGTCGTTATTGTTGATTCGGATCCAAGGCTTCATATTCTCTACACAGGCAATTCCGTCATAGCGCCGCGAGCTCCTTTCAGATCCTCTCATGTCAGCAACTTTGTATCTATCATGACCGAGTACCTCAGTAATCTGAAATGGTCCTTTAAACAAGGGCAAAAGTTTTGTGCTCTGTCCATCATTGGACTGACTAGGAATCCTTAACACCACCAAGTCACCAACTCCGTATGCGGGTGCATCCTTCCTTTTGGAATCGAAGGCCAGTTTTTGTCTTTCAGCATTTACCTTGATTTGGGCGTCAACATTCTTTCTCAAGGCCGTAACATCAACAGCCTGCTGGTCACTCTCGACAACTTTATCACAATCCATTCTTAACCGATACCCAAAAAATACTTCGCTCGGTATTGCAGAAGTTGTCTTATTAATTGTGCTGTTGATACCCTGCTGAATATTTTGAATGTGTTGGTCCCACTTGTTGTTGTCGGAGTCGGCACCCATAGCGCGAAGCGCCTCCAAAATAGTTTGGTTATATCTTTCTACCTGACCATTAGATCGTGGTACAGCGGTTGCAATTATATGAGCTCTTATATTCTTTTCCTTACAATAATCAGTGAATAACTTTGATGTAAAAGCTGACCCCGCGTCACAGACAACACGATTAGCATTCCCAAACACCTTAAATATCTTATCTAATTCGTTAATAACAACTTTGCTCTTAGTGTTCCTGACTGGTGATATAAAAACAAATTTTGTAAATGAATCTACAATTACTAATAGATAACAATTCTGCTTAGTAGTCTTTACAAAGGGTCCCAAGTAGTCTAGGTGAAGAGTGTGAAATGGTCTCGCATATTTTGGAATAGAAAAAAGTTTTCCAGGCTTCTTCCCATGTGTGTTCTTGTAATATATACAATTTAAGCAGTTATTTACATATTTAGTGACAGTTTTCTTTAGTCGAGGAAACCAGTAATTTGATTTTATTCTTTCAACAGTTTTATCTACAGCAAAATGCCCTACCTCATCGTGATTTGCTCTGATTATTTGCCAAATGCATTGTTTAGGGACCATCCAACGTCTACCGTATTCTGTTCGACGATACACCTTATTACCTAGCAACTCGTAATCATTATAAATTTGCTTATTTTGTTCGGCATCTCCTGACTCCAATATTTCTCTTATACTACAAATTTCTGGGTCTTGCAATTGTACTGACAATAACCAGTCACCCTCCGTTATTGCCATTACTCTATTCTGTGATACTTCTTCGTTCTCTTGATTTGTGACCGGATTCCTACTAAGGGCGTCCACGTGTTGCATTTGGGACCCAGCCCTATGAACTATGTCGAATGTAAATTCTTGAGTCTGTAAGACCCATCTCCCGATACGTGGAACTATATCTTGCTTACTCAAGGTATATCTAACAGCACTACAGTCTGTCACAATTTTGAATACTGATCCCAATAAGTAATGTCTGAATTTTTGCAATCCTACGATTATCGCTAATAACTCTAACTCAAAAGAGTGATATTGCTTCTCATCTTTAGTAGTCTGGCGACTATAAAAATGAACAGGTTTTTCGCCATTTTCCGTCACCTGAACAAGAATACAACCTAACCCATCCCGGCTGGCATCTGTATACAATATTACCGGTAAGTTTGGGTCAAACACCTGTAATACTGCATTTTCAATCAATGCTTGTTTAAGTTTTGTAACCGCTTCGTCTTGAGGAGGCCCCCATTGCCAAACGGCATCCTTTTTTAACAAGCTTGTTAAAGGACTGCTTGTAAATGCGCAATTTTTAATAAATTTTCTAAAATAATTAATTAACCCCAAAAATTGTCTAAGTTGGTGCACTGTTTTTGGTGTCGGATAATCTTCGATAGCTTTTAATTTTTTTGAGTTTGGACGGATACCTTCTTCCGATATGTCATACCCAAGAAAAGTTATATGATCTTGAAAGAAAAAGCATTTCTTCAAATTTATGGTCAACCCATACTTTTCAAAAAGCTGAAGGACATTCTCCAAACAAGCTATATTTTCTTCTAATCCATCAGTAGCAATCAGTAAATCGTCCATATAACAAATTACACGTCCAAAACGCAAATTCCCCAAGACAGTGTTCATTAATCGTTGAAATACCGCTGGACCGTTACACACCCCGAAGGGCATACGCTGAAATTCATAATGTCCATCACTAGTAATGAACGCTGTCTTGTGTATAGAATCAGCCTTTATAGGTATTTGATAGTACCCGCATTTTAAATCTAAAGATGTGTAACATTTACATCCACGCAGTCGGTCAATAAGGTCATCTACAATGGGCATAGGATATTTCTCCTTAACAGTTATTTTATTTAAAGCCCGATAATCTATACATAATCGTTTTTCACCTGACGCTTTGTCTACCAATAGAGCAGGACTTGCATACGATGAATTGCTATCGCGTATAATTCCATTGTCCAATAATTCGCCTACCATCTTACGTGTTATTGTTTTTTCAGATTCAGACATGCGATAAGGTCTATGATACACAGGCGTATTAGAAACGACTTCAATTTCTAACTCAACGCCATCAGTTTTCCCTAAATTTGATAGGTCACTTGCAACACATTGTGGGTATTTCGCAAAAATATTATTCAATAATGACACATGTTCCATCGATTCAGAATTATAAGATACCTGCTGCACATTTGCTACAAACTCAACTGAGCTAAATGTCAATTTATCTCCAACGCGTGTATACATAATACTTCTTTCCTCAGTGAAATTCCTGCCTACTAAAATTTCACAACCGGCTAAACTATCGATCACATAGAAAGTCACTATTGACTCAACTTGATCAACTCCAAAGTTTACAACAACGGCTTCTGTTACCTCCACGGTCGTGCTACCCGTAAATCCAACTAAATGTACCGGTTTGATCAATTTAGAAGATTTCAAGCCTAATTCCTTAACCAGGTTGGACGTTATCAATGAACAGTCACTTCCCATGTCGATGAATGCTTTGCACTTTGTTCCGTTCAAGGTGACATCCTTGTAAAACTTTTGTTTGTCCTCTTGAACTACAACGCGTTTCACATCAGCATCCTTCCCGGTCTTTGATCTTTGCCCGCTTCTGCAAGCGGCCTCCACATGTCCAAGAATGTTACATTTATTGCATCTTACAGTATCATTCATATTACAATCAACTCGTCTATGACCTGCTTCGCCACAGCGATAACAATTGATTTGTGGCCGAAGCGATGTCGAAACAGGCCTGTTAGTGTTGAAAGTCCGAGGAGCATGCTGTTTTCCTAGCAGTGAAGAATTATTCTTGTTCGTTTTATTTGAGTCAATCGCCGTATAAATCCTACCATGTAACAACGATGCCAAATCGTCTGAATGTCGAAAATTCCCTGTTTCGGCAGCAGTTATGATGTTCGTATCTCCAATTGATCCTACAATGATCGATATAATGTCTTGTTCCGAAAATTGTAATCCTAATTTGTCAATTTGATTCTTTTGTTGAAAATAGAATTCATACAATGACTGACCATCATTAGGTTTCATTTCAATCAAAGTTTTTAACATTGAATGCATATTACGCTTAATTTGAAACGTCTCAAGCAAAGTGTCCCGCCAATCCTGCCATTTCCAAGCGGTCCAGCTAGTATGATTTTTTTGCAACGAATCATACCATGCTTTAGCAGTATTGCGTAATTTCTGTAAAGCCTGATATATCATCATTTGATCGGACCAGCCAAAAGCACGGGAATTCGCCTCAACGACATTTACCCACATATTCACATTATCAACCAACGGATCAAATTCCGGAATAACTGAAGCCAATATTACGTTCTGACTCACGGTTCCTGTAGATCGGCGACTCCTCTTAGACTTCCTTCGTGTCCTGCGTCGGCTTCGGTCCGAGCCGGATGAGGAAGAGCTCGAAGTGGACGTGCTAGAACTAGAACTAGAACTCGATGTGTCCCTCTGTCTACGCGACTTATGTTTTCGCTTGCGGCTTCGCGGCATTGTGAACGGGGTTAACGAAAAGCAACACTTCTGATATAAGAAAGAAGAAAGGACTACGGAATTAACTCAATATCTATTAACATTTACACTCCAGAGATTTAACCTAATTCTAACTCTTAATCCGATTACTCATTATACAAATTATCCTCTACTTAATTATTTTAACGATTACTTATAATAAAGAATTATCTACACTGCTATACAAAATGTACAAAACGCGCCAAAAAGAAATGAGCGGAATCTACGGTTAAACCAGAAGCGACCGTCCACCTAAGCTCAGCAGGAAAAAGTGAAGTGAAAAATAAAAATGGCCCGGCACTGTTGAATTGACACTCGTGCCTTCTCGGTAAAGTTCGGTCGTGTTCGTATTTTAACGACACTCGGATTGGCTGGCGCCTCTGTCAATTCAACAGTACCATGGCCTCCGCGCTTCTGATTGGCTCGTAGGTTACGCGCCTGTATTAGCCGGGTTCGCGCTCACGGTAAAAGACCAGTGTTGCCACTTAAAATATTGAATATCAACGTTATCGTCCATAGTGTTGTCTGTGATAGCGGCTACGTTCCGATCCTACTAGATAGCGACAACAGCTCATTCAATGACATATTACTAAGAAAATTTAAATATATTGATGTAGTGAAATGTTTTAAAGCAATTTAAGTTTGTTTCAAGTGACTCGCTCAGAGGGACAGCCAATTTTAATAGGAAAAACAACTGCGTTACTGAAAAAAACAACTGAGTTACCATAGTTTACAAATAAAATATACGGTATTTTACTTTATTCATACGATTTAATTTGACGAGTTTCTTTTTCTATGCCTATCTATAGCTTTTTTATTTTAAGTAAAATTTTACTAACGAAAATCCGGCTTTATTCGGAGGGGACCGGTTATAGCACCTGACTGAATAGCACCTGAAATAAAATATTGGCCCGTTTACGCAGGTTCCTGGTCTGTATACCAGGGTTCCTCTTCAACCAATTTAGAAATATTTTTGAGTAATTTGAATAAGAACCTTGGTATACGACCAGGAACCTACATGCTTTGAACTAGTTCTCAAATTCAAATCATTTTGGTATCACGGAAATTCACGCGGTCGCCGGTCTCCCGTGAAACAAATTATTATGAAAAACAGAATCCGAAACAAATGCCACATAAAAACGGATACCCATCCAGTAGGTAGTTAGGTACCTGTTCGGTCTTGTGCTGCTACCAGCACGATCGTTTCCGATGTTCAAATACCAGTTAAAAAACAGAGGTTATAAAACAAGCTTCCACTTTCCACAGAAAAGGAAAAAGATAACAACAAAGAGGAGTCCAAAGACAAGACCCTGGAGCGAGACGCCGACGGTCAGCTCCAGTTTATCGAGGCCTTCCACTTCCTGCAATGGCTGCAGAAGGAGCCTCAGTCCATGGTCTGGCTGCCGGTCCTACATAGACTGGCCGCGGCCGAGACTGCGAAGCATCAGGCCAAGTGCAACATTTGCAAGGAGTACCCGATTATTGGATTCAGGTATGTTCCGGAACTACTTAAACTTGATGCCTTATTCTACAGGGTGAAACAGAAGGGTGTAGTCATATTTTAGGGGGTTGTTAGGAAGACCATTCTGAGCAACTTTTACTTCTATGAAACCGATTTGATCAGAGCAACTTCATTTTTCATTGCTCAATACGTTTTGGTCCGGGCGGTCAGCTGACTTGTATAGAGATGTGAAAATTTAAATTGGTCTGATCAAATCGGTTTCATTGTGAAAGTAGCTCAACCTAACAACCCCCTGAAACATGACTACACCCTTCTGTTACACCCTGTATATGGGGTGGTAGGGTTGCAGAAGGCAAACGTAGACGACGCACGTTTGGCCAGTAATCTAATTAATCTTTTTTGGTTCTCTAGACTTAGCAGGAAGATCAGTTCTATTGGCAAGATGGTGGGATGGTATCTTGTGAAATCCTTGTGTAGTGGGATCACTACCAATCTATAATATTGTAGGTACACTCATACCACTGTATGTATACACTTACGCATTATTTCTTACCAAAAGGCGATTAAGCAGCGAATAAGAATTAAGAACTCGACTTGCTAAGATTCTCAACAGGAGCCCTATTTTTCAATCGCTCTTTTGCAAACGAGCGCTCTATTCTACCGATTTTCGTTCGTAATATTCAATTCTCCCTGCAATGATTGGTCAGAACCACTCGTTGCGCAAGTCATACGAGCGATTATATCACAAGTAGGTAGATAATGACAGTTGTAATTCACTTGACGACGGAAAGCCTACAGGGTCGATAGATGGATCGAAAAACCTATTGACAGTTCAAATTCATTTTACGACGGAAAGCCTACAGGGTCGATAGATGGATCGAAAAACCTATTGACAGTTCAAATTCATTTTACGACGGAAAGCCTACAGGGTCGATAGATGGATCGAAAAACCTATTGACAGTTCAAATTCATTTTACGACGGAAAGCCTTAGTTCTGGATCGGATGTTTATTGATCCAGAACTACGCTGTTTACATACTGCTACACAATATAATGTTATTAATATTCAAAATATGTGTAGTCTTATACAGATTCCCAAGTGAATCATACTGATTTCAAGATGAAATTTTTAAAACAAAAAAGTACATTACACTTAGAAAAATTATGTACTTCTGACTCAACTAAAATACTTCGCCATGGTAACCTGTTACCAAATTCCATACGATGTCTGATATGCGGGCCATCAAACTGCGGGAAAACGAATCTGATGGTCGGTCTTCTATTACATGAAAATGGGCTCCACTTCCAGAATGTTTACGTTTATTCAAAAACCTTACTTCAACCAAAATACGAATTTCTTGAGAAGGTCTTAAGTTTAGTTCCGAGTGTATCGTTCTTTAAATACCATGATAATCAGCAAGTACTCAGTACGGAGGAAGCGAAATCAAACTCAGTAATTATATTTGATGATGTCGCATGTGAAAATCAAAACAACATGCGCGATTATTTTGCAATGGGCAGACACAAAAATATTGATAGTTTTTATTTAAACCAAACTTATACTAAAATACCCAAACAACTCGTTAGAGACAATGCTAACCTACTTGTACTTTTTAAACAAGATGACATTAATTTACGTCATGTATATGACGAACATGTTAACACAGACATGACGTGGAACGAATTTCGAGAAATGTGTTCAACAATATGGAGTGAGTCTTATAGCTACTTGGTCATAAACAAAGACTGTGAAAAAAATAAAGGGTGCTATCGTAAACAGTTTGACACATTCGTGGTTTTTACTCAGTGAACGTATATATAAATGCAGGTTAATTATATAATACTACACTAGCTCTTCAAGAGGACAAGCACACAGGTATCATTTAGATATGGAGAAAAACTTAAAGGAAATCGTAAGTGCTGCCGAAGCAGTTAAGAAAAAGTTTAAAAAAATGCGTAACATTGAATCAGAGTACGAAAAGGCTTTAGGAACCGTTTTCAAGCCAGTTCTTAGCCCCCTTAATAAAATTACAAATGCTATAAGACAAACAGAGAGTAAAGAAATAAAAAATCCAATTAAAAATGAAGAGTCAACCTTTGACAATGAAGTTGATGAACCCCCTGACTGGAGTATAGCTGATGAAACTATACGCAAAATCAGACTTTCGGATCAATTTATGACACCCACGCAAAACTTAGATCGTTCAATGGAAGACGATATTTCTGAAAAAGACTATAATGATGGAAATGAATCTAATATATCAGAAAAATCACTCGAGTCTGATAACAGCAGTCCCAACCAAAATTGTTCGTCGTGGTCACTTACATCTGAGTACTTAAAGAATACTTCTTTCGGGATAAGAGTCGACCGAGGAAAACTTATGATGGGGTCAGCTAATGTTACTATTACTGACAAAACCATCACAGTGGGAACACATGTTTACAATAAGACTCATGGATTGATGGAGTTGCTAACTAAACAATCACCAAACTTAGTAGGTTTAACCAAGGAAGACCTGGTGAATTATAAGTTAATGTTGATAGAGACAAATGCGCACAGACGAGATTATGATCCAAATAAACCAATAAAGAGCAACAAAGGAATAAAATACATAAAAATTATTAAACCTCTCTTTAATGTTAAACATGATAACAATCAGATCCAAGGTTCTGGTTTAGCAATACTGAAAAAATGGAAGAAAAATATTGATTATGTCTACTGGGACGATCCAAACGAGCTAGTGGAAAGGTTAAAACTACTTATTGCATCTCGTGACGCTGGAAACACTGGACTTGATAATGAAATAATATCCATTATAGAAGAACTTAAGGAAAGTGGTTTGCTTAATTAGAATAAATAACCCTGCCTAAATTATTGCTGTTTACTTCATTGCCAACCTCTCTACTAATAACTCGAGTAACCTAGCTCGGTAATATGAACATTGATAAATTTGGTCATCATGTTCATAAACGTTTACGTTTATCCGAATTGTTTGATAATGCGTTGACCAAAAATGAAGAGGGTCATTTTGATCTTCAATCGTCTCGATTAAAAGGTTTACAGTCACCACACGAATCAAACGATGCCGTCAATAAGGAATACGTTGATAAAAAGATTAATGATCTACGAGGAGATGTTCAATTTTTACTGAACGAATCATTGAAAGATGTAAGGGCTGTTTTGAATAACTTTATAAAGGATGTTTATACGAGGAGTGAATTAGATATCATCATTAAATCGTTGAAGAAAGATGAAGCAGCAAGTGGTAAACGAAATTCATAAAAATGCAAGAAAAAATTTTGTTCGTCGTTCGGTGCTTCTCAAGGGAATTGATGATTTATGGCAGGCAGATTTGATTGACGTTATTTCACTGCAGACTTACAATCATGGTTATAAGTTTATTCTTATCGTGATGGATTGTTTCTCAAAATACGCGTGGGCTCTACCCCTCAAAACTAAATCTAAACAAGAAATGTATAAATGCTTTGCAAGTATCTTGGAGAATAGTGGAAGACGACCAAATAATTTACAGACAGATATGGGAACTGAATTCTATAACGATGAATTCAAAAAACTAATGAAAATCTACAAAATAAATCATTATTCTACATATTCGGTTAAAAAAGCATCTATAGTGGAAAGGTTAATCAGAACATTAAAAACACATCTGTATAAGTATTTTAGTCTCAAAGGTAATTACAAGTGGGTGGGTGAACCATTAGAAAATGTAGTTAATTCTTACAATCACACAAAGCATCGTGTGACGCAATGGGAGCCTGTGAAAGTAACTAAGTTAAACGCACACAGAGTAAGAGAAAATATTAAAAAAATCCAGAGTAAACCTAATCATTACGCAAAGAAACCAAAGTTTTGTGTTGGTGATTACGTGAGAATAAGCAAGTACAAAGGGAGTTTTCAAAAAGGTTATACACCCAATTGGTCGACAGAATTATTTGTTATTAAGAAGGTAAACAGCACTATTCCTATAACTTATTTGATTGAAGATATCCGTCAACAGCCGATTTTAGGATGCTTCTACGATCAAGAGCTCCAGAAAGCTAAATATCGTGATGTATACTTAATTGAAAAAATTTTAAGAAAAAAAGGGAATAAGTTGTTTGTAAAATGGTTAGGTCTAGATAAAACTCAAAATAGTTGGATTGATAAAAAGACTGTTGTATAAAATGCAGCCTTAGTCTATTATCAGTTATGCAAGGCGGAGGTCTAGTTAACAGTCTGATAAATAATTTACCTTTCGAGTTACATCTACCTGGCTATAATTATTGTGGTCCTGGAACAAAGCTGGTTAAGCGATTAGCACGAGGCGACAAGGGCATTAACTCATTGGATGATGCGTGTATGCAGCACGACATAGCGTATACGAAATTCTCGGATTTAGAAAACAGACATAAGGCTGATTTAGATTTATTAAATATGACGAAGCAGAGACTTCGATCAAAAGATGCTAAACGTGGTGAAAAGATTGCGTCATGGTTGGTTAATAAAGTCATGAAGACAAAACTGAAAACCGGCTCTGGTATACGTAATTTTAAAGCTATAGTATCTAAAATAAAAGGTCATCTTCAGAAATTGAAATCTAAAAATAGTCATAGTGCTATTAAATATGCATATGCTGCAGCAAAAAAAATAATTGATGGAGGTACCAAACACAACATACGAATACCGCGAATTATTCCCCTCCCCAAGAGTGGAGGCATTCTTCCCTTAATACCAATCTTTGCAGGGTTGTCTGCCTTAGGAAGTCTTGCTGGAGGGGCAGCTGGAATAGCAAAAAGTGTTAATGACTATAAAGATGCTCAAGAACGCTTGCGTGAATCTAAACGTCACAATCAAGTGATGGAATCAATTTCAGTGGGTAAAGGATTATACATAAAACCCTACAAAAAAGGTAGCGGGTTATTTATAAAGTCTTCAAAAAACTAATGAAAAGGCTGCCTAAGCGTGCTCTAACGAATGTGGATATCATCGCATATGCTAAAGAAATACCATATTTTCGCGGAGTCTACATGAAAGATGCTTTGCCAAGAAAACCAAGAAGTATAGAATGTGGTATAATAAATTTAGACGATTCCTGCAATGAAGGAACGCACTGGGTAGCCTACATAAAAATTCATGAATACTATGAATATTTTGATAGCTTTGGAAACTTGAAGCCACCGACACAAGTTCTGAAATATTTAGATACTCCTAATTTGTACTATAATTATACTAGATATCAGAATTATGATAGTGTCAACTGCGGACATTTATGTTTAAAGTATTTGCAGGATTTTTGGAATAAACATATAAATGATTGATGTAAGCGTTTATTTTTACCATTGTTACAATGTCATTCACCCTATCAATAACAGGCAACAAGTCACTTTTAACAACGAATTATTCTCCTACATTACAACTAGAGGGAGAATATGAGTGTGCTTTACTATACCTATCCACCTTTAATTCAATTCCAAACGTTGATAGTAAAAATAACAAGTTTTATTATGGCGAAAACGATGTTATTGAACTTCCTGAAGGAGCGTACGAATTGCAAGATATAAACGATTACCTTAAAGGAAAATTACAAGATATCAACTTTAATTTATCGTGTAACAATAATACATTAAAAACCCATATCTTCAGCACCAAAGCTATTCATTTTGAAAAAGAAAATAGTCTAGGAAATTTATTAGGATTTGGTAATCGGACGCTTGAAGCTAATATATTACATGAATCACAACATCCTATCAACATTCTGTCAACAACTGTGGTGAGGATTGAATGTGATATTGTAAGCGGATCATATATAAACGGCATATCTAGTCACATTATACATGAGTTTGCGCCAAACGTCCCACCAGGATATAGAATAATAGAAATACCAAAGAACGTTATTTATTTTCCCGTTAACCAAAATAATATAAACACGTTAAATATCAGAATATTGGATATTAAAAACAATTTAATTAATTTACGTGGTGAAGAAGTTCAACTGTATTTACATCTTAAGAAAAATGATCGAGTTCAATAAAACCTTACCACCACAACACAAAACAATTAGTCACACTTCAATCTCCCACAAGGAAAGAACTGGGAAGAAAAAGAACCTAACATCAAAAAATAAAAAATTCCTGAAATTAATCGGACTCTTAAAATGAGTAACATGCTAGATATTTTGAGTGCACCTGTTTATGACAATAGCATTGATGGTATTGAGATTCATTCGTATAAACCTTACGTCACTAGTTTTAATCGTAATGATGAAATTCGTATACCAATTAATCAACAAGATCTGTACATACTCCCATCAGCAAGCACGTTATATTTGGAAGGTGTTGTCAATGTGTTTATGAAAGAATCAAAGGAAAAGGTTACTAGCGTGCAGTTTACAAATAATCCGCTGCTATACTTTTTTCAAGATATTCGTTATGAGCTAAATGGAGTTGAAGTTGACAAAGTTAAAAACGCTGGAATTACTACTACAATGAAGTCACTTTTGTCTATGAATGAGAGTGAGTCCAAAATATCGAAAGCGTGGGGTTGGGATATCAGCGGTACAAAAAACACGCAATCGGGGAAATTTTCAGCCTCGATACCTCTAAGTAATATCCTAGGGTTTGCAGAAGACTATAAAAAAGTTGTAATCAACTGTAAACATGAACTAGTTCTGCTTCGCAGTAACACAAACCTTAATGCATTACAATTAAACACTGGAGAAGTTGTAGAAGACGTTGAAATTCATAAAATTATATGGCGAGTTCCACATGTAAAAGTATCTGACGTAGAAAGAATCAATCTTCTTCGTTTGTTAGAAAATGATAGATCTATTCAAGTTCCCTTTAGAAATTGGGATTTGTACGAATATCCCTTGCTGCCTAGAACTACAAAGCACACATGGTCAATCAAAACATCTTCTCAGATCGAAAAACCTAGATATGTTATACTAGGGTTACAGACCAATCGCAAAAATGATGCTCACAAAGACATGTCAGCATTCGATCATTGTAATTTACGTGATGTAAAAGTATATCTTAACTCGACCTACTTTCCATACGATAATATGAACATAAGTTTCTCGAACAATAATATAGCTATATTATACGAGCAATACGTTCGATTTCAGCAGTCTTATTATGGCAGAAGAACTGAACCATTGTTAAGTGCAAAGGAGTTTAAAGATTTAGCTCCTCTATTTGTTATAGACTGTTCAAGACAAACCGATAACCTGAAATCGGGGCCCGTAGTTAATGTGCGCTTGGAGCTCGAGAGTGAAGTAGAGATACCAGATCAAACCTCTGCATATTGCCTTATCCTGAATGATTGTTTAATTGAATATAAACCATTGAGTAATATCGTTAGAAAACTATCATGAATACAAAAACTTTATTTGTAGATATACAGGGATTTAAAAGTAATAAAAATGATTTTATTATTAAAGAACTTGCGATAGCTACTGCTGAATATACTCAAGTATTTCTCGTTAAGCCTCCATATCCTTATCGATGTTTAACTGATGTGGAAAAAAAACATGTTAAATGGATTCAAAACAATCTGGGCTACAGATGGGCCGAAGGACACATAGACTTTCTTCAATTCAAAAAGATAATTATACCTTATTTAGAAAACAAACGAATTATAGTTAAAGGTCTAGAAAAAGTAAAATGGCTTAAGGAGTTATGTGATAACTGTACAATAACAAACATAGAAGAAAAAGGATGTCCGAATTTAAAACAGTTGTTTGTAATGTTTAACTCGCATCTTAATGATTTCAGTTGTATAACTCATAAATCCAATTGTGCTCTACGAAACGTATTATGTATTAAAAAATGGTTTAAAGATAACCAAATAGCTATGTAATTATTTTACTATTGTTATATGAGTGTATGCTTTCTTATCGATTAGTTTTAAAAATAAATATTAATAAATGTGATTGTTTACCTAAATTATTGATTTTATTTCATCATCTCTTTAAACTACACAAGAGTTAAAGTGCATAAATGAAACATCAAAATAAATTAATATAAACTTTTATTTATTCACTTATTTAAATAGAATCATTGCATATTTTTTTACTAATTTTATTCACTAAATTCTCTGACAAGTCCATTATTTCATCAACTACTTCCGATTGTATGTACTGTACGCTTACAACACTATCATCTGAATTTGTAGAAGTCTGAGGTCCATTTAAGTCATGAATTTCTATCTTAATCAAACGAAGAGCTCTTTTCGGGGCCTTTGTTATTACGTATGATGATAACACTGCAGGATTTAATTTCTTTCTGTCCCATCTGTTCTTCTTCTTCTTTTTCTTTTCCTTAGTGTCTTGACTGGGTGTAGAATCTTGCAGAACGTCATCATAATTTTGAGGCTGAGCATGTTGGAACCACAAGTCGGAGGGATCCATTGACTGTAAAACGAAAAACATGATATAGTTTCCTGTGAAAATAAACTTTATAATAATCATATAAAAATAGTCAGTATGTTTTTACCTCGTTTAATATAGACATATTATCTTGTTGTAATGAACTGCGTCCTCTTCTTTAGCTACCTTCTTTAGAAATGGTCATTGTTACGTTGTAATTAAACAAATCACCTAACCTTGCATTTCTTCATAAAATTATGCTTACGTTAACATTGACATATTATCATGTTGCTCAAATTGAGTTCATTGAACACAACACGTGTTATATTCACGTTGCGATTAGTCATCATAATCATTTCAACGTTATCGCTTTCAAGCGTTATGTTCCATCTTTTAGAAATCATTCTAAAGTAACCTCTACATACAAGTCCACTCCGGCTGATTTCTAACGACTGTACCTAACTATGTATGTAATGTAGTAGGGCATGTTGTAACAATAAGCTTAGAAAGAAACACGAAACATAATCCGAGAACACATTATTTATTTTAATATAACAATTTTTACTTAAAAGCTAGTTTAGAGTCTAGTTATATTAGTAAATATCAGGTCCAAATGTCGTCAAAAGTTGATGTTTTATTTTCAATATAACAATATTCACTTACAAGCTATAGTTTAGAGACTAATTATATTCATACATATACGGCTTAAAATGCTGATTCATGACCCCATGAAAGAGTTGATATTTTATTTTTTAGAATGATGCGCTTATCATCGTTACTTGAGAGAGCTATTTTATTAAGCGACTGTGTGAAAATTTCATGTTTTAATGACCTAAATACCATATTTTTTTTCCTAACTAAATTATTATCTAATAACACCCCTTTATAGTCCTTAAAACTCAATGTTTTTACAACAGATTTTTTGGTTCCTTTAGCTTTTTTTAATTCAGTATCTTCAGTTTTTATAGAATAAAGTTTAGACCGTAGGCCTACAAACTCAACTAAAAGCTGACCTCCTAGCTCGTCTTTAAATAACCCAGGCACTTTTTTATTATGCCTCCTTATACCGTACATATTATTACTCGCGTAGTTGCTAGTGTCGAAGTATTGAGGGAAATTGTATTTTATGTCTTTGTAGACATTTTTCGTTGTTATGGAATACAGAAAACTGTCGGTGTCTGTATAACACATTTTTATATTAGGGCCATAAAAAGGTTTCATAACAGAATAATGAAAGTCATACATATGACTCTTAGATATTTCCAAAACAGAAAAACCAATGTAAATCGGTTTATCGAGAGTAATTTTTTCAGGATTCATCTGGACGGCTACAAAATTTTCAGTAAAAATAGTTGAGCTATGGTAATTAGGTCGAGCTATTAGTTGCTCTGCGCCTAAATGTTTTTTCGTTTTGTTATTTTTATCAGACCACTGATTTACTAATTTAACATTTAACCTTTTTTCCGTGTCTTCTAGGGTTTTACCAAAAATGCTGTTATTTAATAATTTAAAAAAGTCTTGTTCAAATTGAGATTTAGCTTTTTGTCTCAATTCCGTATTTAAATCAATATATTGTTTCAAATATGGACCTTGTTTAAATTTAATAACTCTGTGTATGCTTTTCAATTTTAGCCCATGTTTCAGACACGTTTTCAAATGAATATAGTGTATGACATAATTATATTTATCATACAAATTCGGTATCAGTTTACTCGTTTTCGATCCAGGCGGTACAAATTTTTGTGGGCAGAAAGGTAAATCGTTATGATGATCATGCAGAGATTCAGGATATTCTAGATCGACATCAAAAATGTAACCTACATCTGAATTGTCTTGTAAACAGAGAATGTCAGAAACTTGAAACATAGGATTTTCAATCAATTCAAAATCAGAGTGCGGTAAATAACTACACATAGCAAATCCATACAAATTATTACAATCTATATACAGTAAGTAATTATCAGGATCCGAGGGGTTGTAGTTCGAGAGGTACTTATTATTAGCACTGGCATAGCGAGTAGAACATAAACAAACACCTCCGCGAATACCTTTTTGTATCATTCTAATAATTTCCAGATCATCTATTAATTCTAATTTTACTTCTGTTTTTAACAGCATTGCATCGAAGCTTAAGCTGGGAGCCGTTATGTAAAAGGCTGG